>SOMO01000084.1:268520-287357 GCA_028128575.1 Paedocypris carbunculus
ATTAATTCAGTTTCTTACGCTTTCAGTATTCGATTAAAAATGTATCCGTGTCGTAATTAAAAGCTGTAACGAAACAAATGTATTTTACTGTATTAAAGTGCTTATATACGTGTATAAAAGGTAAATTCATGAAAGTGCCACGGTATCCACGATATTGCAAAATCCATATCGTGGCACATCTCAATACCGGTATTCACGTTAATACCGGTATACCGCCCACCCCTACCCCACAGTGAGAAAAACATGCGTTTCAGGTTAATCTGGCTGTGTGTGTTTGAGTGTGTGTGTGTGTGGTGTGTATGCCCGGATCAGAGTGAACGCTGGTGCAGATTGGCTGCCGCTGCTCTCCCGGGCAATTGGTGGAATACCAATGCGTGTGAATGTTGTGTATACTCCTGTAAGGTGTCCTTGAGGGTCTCGAAAGGCGCCACAAAAATAAAATTGAATGTATTATTATTTATTTTACTTTACAGTCATTTGGCAGACGCTTTTATCCAAAGCGACATTTTATACTAACGGAGGTGTTGCAAGGACCTCCTGAGCCGGACCTGGCTGAGCAAGGATTTAAAGAAAACCTTTGAGGTGTTGAATGTGCGGACATCGGGATCACCGTAAGCCGATACTTTTTTCATATGTTTTGAACAATTCTGCGGATTTTTTTCCACCACTAGGGCCGCTCTAAGCAGATATAACTTTTATAAGTTTTAATCAGCAAAGTTTCTGGTGTTGAAATACAGGTTAGGAAAGGATCTATTTGGTTACATACATGTACATTTACAATTCAAAATCGTTCTGTTCCTGTAGTAAATACAGTGAACCCTCGTTTATTGCGGTAGTTAAGTTCCAAGCCTGACCGCGATAGGTGAAAATCCGCATTTATGTATTTATTTAACACTTATTCAGACTTTTAAAACTATTCTTTTCACGTAGTATTCCTTATTAAAGTAATGTTAACAAACACATCAGTACAAAAATCACAGGAACAGATGTCTAGTAATAATGGCAAGTAAGTGTACATACTTGACATAACATAAAAAAACGATTGTTAAGCAGATACATACAGTACAACAAAACAAATGTCAAGCAATAAAACAGTAAGTGTTTTACTGTTTCATCCACCACGTAAAAAACGAAAAATCATCATGCTACCAATACTATAAAATTTCATACATTTATTATTTTAACGAATGCAAGCAAAAAATTAATTATTGCACCACGTAAAAACGAACAATGGCTATGCATAAAGTAATAGAACGAAATATTCATTAACAATATACGTAGCACACATGGCCGCGGAGATATTAATTTTCAAAGTTTTTGAATGGGGGAATATCAGGTGCAAGCGCTGGTCCGACATTTGCATCTCGGCGCCAGACACGTCTGCAGAGGCCCTTCTCCTGCCGCTACCAGATGCGCGGGAAGCGCACGAGAAGCGCGCAAGAAGCACGAGAAGAGCGCAAGAAGCGCGAGAAGCGCAGGATGCGAGCGACATCAGCAGACCTTGCGGTCGTGCACAATTATTTCGATATATTTCTTTTATAATTAATGAATTCCTAATTTAAAAAAATCAGAGAAGCTGTGAATCCACGAACATATGTAATAAAGAAAAAAAAATCTAATCCAAAAACATGTGTCTTGCAAAACTCTCCAGGTTTTGACTGAAACCCTTGTTCCATGTCAGGTAATGTTGTCCCCAGTAGTGTCAAGTGAACAACTGGAAAGGGAACTTTTTTTAATAGAGTGGATGCGGGTTACTTTGTATGCAGGTGCGGCTTGTGTATTTTTGTTTTTTTCGAAAATAGGGCAGATGCGGCTTATATACAGGTGCGGCTTATAGTCCAGAAAATACGGTACATCAGCGGTTGGCTCATATTGACAGAGGAAAGGCGGAGATGTACCGACAACATTGAGAACCAGAGTGACGGTTGGACTTTTTCTGCAGAGGAGATCCACAAAAAAAAGTCTGAAATGCTTTGTCAATGCTACCTTTTGAGAATGTTATGCTTTGTGATATTAGCATGCCAGGGGAGAATGACACCATTGTGTCAGGTACTCTGTAGGCCTAATTCCTTGATTGTAGCTTGTTCAAAGCCATAATCTTAACACCA
Organism: Paedocypris carbunculus; assembly: GCA_028128575.1. NCBI lineage: Eukaryota > Metazoa > Chordata > Actinopteri > Cypriniformes > Paedocypris > Paedocypris carbunculus. Next base: position 270,629 of record SOMO01000084.1, read on the forward strand.
ATGGAGACAGTTCTAAATGACTTTTTTCCCTGATTCCACATAGCCGCTTTTAGTTGGTCTGAGACTGAAGAAAAGCGCTATTTAAATAAACTTGAACTTGAAGATTGTGGCAGCTCATGCAGCAGCTTTCTCTGCAATTTCGTTACAATGTCTAAAGCAATGCTGTAAAGACTATGTGACAATAAAGACTATCCTAAATCTGGTTTCATCATACCTCATGCTTTGCCTTGTCTGGTCAGGCTTTCTCTCACTTTCCTCTTTTCCAAGCAGCCTATAGGGCTAGGTCCTATACATGAACCCTTTCATTTTCCACTTCTTTCCCAGCGGCCGGCCTTTAATTCGGCCTGTAGTTAATGACTGTGTTTGGAGATGTGAAGTCTGTGATGGAAACACTGTGAAGATGTTTACCTGCAGTATTGATGGAAGGATCCAGTGACACGCTCTGCTGTTTACTCTGGAGTTACTGATAGCACCACTGAAAGATGTTTCTCCACTTGCTGTGATGCCTCGAGCTCATGTGACACCATCATGCAGCCAGTCAATCAACACAAAAACCTGTTTAACCAACGGTGCCTTTGTGATGGGAGGACAGCATGCACAGTGATACCTCTGTTTACTATATGAATTTGTGCCAACAGCAGTTTTGTTAATTAGACATTTGGTAAAATGGGCCGCATTTTGCATGCAAGTCTGTCTCAAGAATTCGTAAATTCAGACAAAGTGTTTTTATAACTAATACAATTTTGGAAATAAACTTAATAAAACATGTTACAGTTGTTACAATTGTGTTCTTAAAGATATTTAATCATTTAGGGGATGATCACACATGACTAAACAGTTGTTTTGGTCACCGTCTTGTGTCACACGTCACTCAATTCTCGTGAACGTTCGTAATCTGTCTGGTCAGAGCAACGTCATCGCGTTAACCTCCCGATGACGTCACCAGTACATTACAGCATTGGAAGATTAATATGAGTTTAATTTACCTTTCGGATCGGGGATTGGCTAGGACAACAAGCGAGTGAGAGAGAGACACACAGAGAGACTGGAGTATGTTAATGTGGGATTAAGGCGGGATTATGTCAAAGACGTGAAATTATTTGTAACGTGAAATTTTTGTAATGTGGGTCTTTCATAAGTAGAGGTACCACCACTGTATAATCTAAAAGTCATTACAAATGTTTTTTTCATTATTTTGATAAAAAGATACTTTAAGAACTGTGGTTTCAGAGGGTGGAAAGCAGCAGAGGCTGGAGTCTGAGAAGCAGAACACAGATATTGTGAAAGACAGATATGCTTTTTGGGATTTGTGAGGTAACGTCCAGTGATGTTTGAAGTTCAAGACCAACCATTCATGCACCTGCGCTTAAGGGGCCACAGGAACCTGCAGAGCTGACACTCTCTGGCCCTGCTGAGGGGCTAGGGCCTTTTAAAGATCTGAGCTCGGGCGATATGAAAGAAAAGCCCAGCCACAGCCAAGATGTCCCCAGAGCCAAGAGACAATGAGAAAAGAAAAATATTAGGCACAGGATGAGGATTCTATTCTAGGATCTAGCTGCAGATGTTGTCAGAAAAATTGATTTTCTATTGCTGCAGATGAAAAGTCCACAGACGTCAAGTCGACGCATAGAGCATTTTCAAGCCCTTTTTTGAGTTGAAGCTGCGACCAAAAATAACATTTACAAGTTACAATTTTACCATTTATTTACAAAATAGTCTGGTATGTTTGTTTGATTTTTGTTTAACGCTGTTGAAGACACACAGATTCTGCTTGTGCATGGAAAACTTGAAGGTTTGAGTGCAGATGCACACAGAACACAACGCAGGCGACTTGTGGAAAGTTAGTAGCAAAAGCCAAAGCCAGAAACACAGTTGAGCCAAACGTTAACACTCTATCACAAGCCACAGGCAAATGTTGAGACCCAAACACTGTCTGACTGACAAAAAAATGGTAGTCCAAAAAAGACTGAGCTGCCATTTCCATTGAGATGAAGCCATGCGAGTACATTAGATTGAGCACAGAAGTTCTTCACTTCATTACTATAAATTCCAGCCTGTGACGGTTTGACAAATGCCTGAACTGCAATCCTGCCCCCATTAAATCAAACTTTGGGCCTGGCTCAGATCTGCAGAGTGAAAAACTGGGACACTGAAGTGATGTGGAGTTCTGCTGCCGGAATGAAGCCAGCCAATAACCTGAAACGTTGTTTCAGACAACGACGTGAAACCCAAACCAAGCTGTAGTGAAAACTCACTGAAGGGAAACACGCCACAGAACAAGATCACTCGATGGATCTGGGCCTCACGCCTCATCATCAGCAGTGATCTAAGACCATGGACCGGCACCTTAATATCATTTTCGTTCTCAATCTTCACATTGTTGTTAGGCAGCACGTTGACCAGTAAGACTACATTATTGTTCTAAATAGGAAGCATTCCTTCTTTAGTTGCGCATGCGCGTCACCCTCCACGAGCTCGTGTAGCAACACACCATTGTATTAATGGCATGTATGCAAAACTAGGCATGTCATATGTCAGTCAAATTTATGAAGAATCTTTTTAATTTTTGCAATGTTAAGTGCAATGTAGGCTGACACGTTAGCGGTTATTTTCTCTGAATGTAAAGTTCAATAAAACATCATGTTTTAGCAGTTACTTTTTAAAAATGAACCATTTAAGTATACAGTATAAGCAAACTTATAATAGATATAGTAGAAATGCTTTTTTATCAACTAGTCACAAAGAGTGAAGTGGCTCAGCGCATTTTACATTGCTGTAACACTGAGCAGCATAATAACTCGTGTAATATTAATTAGAAGCGCAACGAAAAACAAGACAGCTGCTTCACCATCTTTTTCACAACGCGGCTGGTTTGACTGCAGGCTATTCTTGGCACATTATTTTTTAATGTTGGTTGAATTATTTTCTAATCTTGGTAATGTTAATGCTTCTGAAGTTTTGTGTGATGCCGCGTGACACGCACACGCAACTGAAGAGATGCAAACTGAAGAATGATTTTGATAACGAAAATGTTCATTTGTTGTTTTTAAGCTGTCTTTCCACAAGTATAAGACACACAGTATAAACGAGGAAATAAAATCAAGTCAAATTTTAAAAAGGTGTCTGACATTTTGAAACAAGAAGCAAATATAGATTTTCTTTTTTGATACAAAGAAAAACTTAAAATATCAAATAAAAACTCACATAATAAAATTACAAAGTAAGTTCCAAGTTAAATAACTTTATATTATTCCAAAGGATGAACTGTTTTATTTACTTTTATTATTTTTAATGCATGTTTAAATACAAATAAATAGTAAAATATGTTTAAAAAAAAATTTATTCTGCTGTCGACACAAGCAGACATGTTTTTCACTCTCTCCGGCTCTGCTATCAATCGCTGAAGGCTTTTGTTTATTTTTTCCGAAGCTCTGCTGGTTTTGCTCTTTAAATTGGTCACTGAGCGCTTTTGGAAAGACTTTTCCCCAAAGAAGGAACGGTGAACCGACCTGACCTCATGGGACACTCGCTGCTGGGTGCATCCGAGACTCACCGCTCGAGCTGCCTGGAATGGTTGTCCTTTGAGGACGTGGAGGATCGATTTATGTTTTAGCTTTTCACTGGACTGATACAGATTGGCGGAGGCATCACTCTGGTGTATCAGAATGTTGGGAATCTAAAGAAGACACTGGAGGTGCTGAATGTGCGGACATTGGGAAGACATCAGCGGTTTGGCTCGATTCGATGGACTTAAGAGTAACATCTCAGCCGCACCAAGGAAGGACGGAGATGTACAGACAACATGGGGAAGCGGAGTGACCGTCGGCTGGCTCTGACGGTTAGAGTTTTTCTGTAGGACTACTGGAAATGTCTCCATTTCTCCACATTGTCAGGGATGATTGCCCTCAGTGACTGTCATGATTGATTATGATTCTGAAATAATGAATGTGAAATTGTTTTTATTGGCTTGGAATCGTATCTATAATCACCCCACCCCACGACCCCCCAATCGTGGCTGGCAAACGCAAGATCAGCCCGGGCTTGCCTTCCAAGGCCGTCCTGGCAGTCGGTTAAGTCTGCAGGGAGACTGATTCGCAACACTTACTGATAAGGAACACTCACCGGCTGCTCACAACAACTTTGCCTTTTCTGTCAAATGTGTCTCAAGATAAAACGTTTCCAGCGCACGTGACCTGTGCGTAACATAGTCAAATGTAACCTTGTATGTCTGCAACTGTTTGTCTGAAATGCTCAGCCCTTGCTCTGTTTTAGTTTTCAAGAAGATGCGGCCCTCTTGTTACAATTTTGTAATCCAATGCTGTAATGACAATAAACTACTACTACTACTACTAAAAAACTAAAACCTGACAATTCACCACCAGATGACGCCGCTCTCCCCCTGGAAAGATTGAAATTACATTTCATTAAGTTGGAAAAATGACTGGGCATAATCGCATTACACAAAAGCCATTAGTGAAAGCAGGAGAGAGAAGAACAAACAGCTTCTGCCTGATTCCCTGAAACACTAGTCTAATCAGGTTTGTGTCTGAGTCCCCCGGGACCCCGTAGAAGTGCCCAGGCCTTCAAACCAGATCATCACTCGCAGATCATTTCTCCAGCAGGAGACGCAGTGTGCGTTTGCATCTGTTTCTGATCAGTAGCAGATGATCTGCAACGACTGACGCAATCGAGTTCTCAGTTTCTCCATTAACATTAAAGAACATATATATTAATGTCTTTGTGTGTGTGTGTATGTGTGTGTGTGTGTGTGTCTGTGTCTGTGTTTACGCGTATAAACACATTACTAAGTGTATACACAGCAAATGTGTATAAATATCTGTATAGTGAAATATGTGAAGGTGTAACTATGAACAAAGCCAGATGTCAGAGGAAAACTCAAGTGTTTTCTAGTGTAGAGCTGCAACACCACGTCAACGTAGTCAACGTCATCAATTACGTAAATACGTCTAAATTATTAGGGGGTCTATTCATTTTGTCCTCAACTGTAGATGTTTGCTGTATGTTTTGCTGAGTGTCTTCTTCTGGTTTGAAACCGCAGTAAACATACACACACACACGCACGCACACACACACACACACACACACGCACGCACACACACACACACACACACACACACTTCAGAATAAAAGGTATTCGGGTACTAAAATGTCTTAGTTGATAGCAGACGTACTTTACCGTTGTGTTTCGTCACTCTTTCTCATTTTTTTTTTTTTTAAACTCGACTGCTGCTCGACTCACATCCACTGTCTATAGTGCAGGTAATTAGCGCACGAGACCGCTGCTGCAGGTGGCCGTCACGTGTGTCCAGCGCCAACACGCCCACGAAAGGCACCCCAAAATATGACAGAAGTAATACACGATCATCTTTCCTTTATAATATACGATATTTCAATGAACAAGTGAGTTTCGCTCGAAGCGTGCACGAGGAGGACGAGTGGACGGTGCTCGTAGATCGGAGAGTTTGGCAGAATCGTATAAATGCTGAATTGAGATCGCAAATGGGGTACAATCGAGATTGCAATCTTTTAACAATTAACCGTGCAGCTCTATATAAAGTTTTGCTTCACTTAAAAAGCAGATTTGCGGGAAAGGTTCTCTTACTTTACACTTACAAGTCATTACAATTCCAAACAGCGTGTTTCTCTACAACTGGGAAAGCTTACATTGGGGCTAATCTGTTAGCAAGCAATCTTCTAGTAGTTTTAGAATACAGTCCTTATTTAAGTGATTTATATTAATTTAAGGACTGTAGTCAGTGCCTGCTTGCTGAGATATTACCGCAAATGCTGTAAGTTGTGTAATGGAATGTAAGAATGTGACTGTGTGTGTCTCCAGTCCTCTGCGCCAAGCCGCTCTCTCACTTAGCGTTGCGCTTCGAGACTTCAGCTCAGTTAATTACTTTTGTTGTATTAAATAGACCAATCGCGAATTCGACCAATCCGTTTGGTCCGTCACATCAGGCAGCATTGTTTTCGCACAGAACACCTTCCTTACAATGATGGGAAGTCTGGGTCTTTTGGCTCGTCTCTCTTGATTTCGGTTCGCTTCACGGTTCGTTTCGCCGCGCGCGCAGCACCAGGAAGCTGAAGAGGAGATGTATTAATATTTGGAAAGACGATTGCATTACCACAGCTATTCTCAGCCCATAAAACCGTTCCACTCATACAAAATATGATTTATTCTTAATAAACTCTTAATAAAAGTCTTTGCCTCGTATAATGCAAAGGTGATTTTCAAGACTGGAATAAAGACACACTATTGACTTTTAAACTAATTATTTGTTTCAAATATAGATGTTGTTTCACTTGATCAAATAAAAATTTAAAAGAGTCCTTTTTTAAAATAAGTCGATAATTACATTCTAACCAATCTGAATAAAGTTAAAGTTTTTCTCAAATGCTAAAACACAAAAGCCAATTCATTAAGCCAAATGATTCATCTAAACACATTTACCAAATCTAACCATCATTCGCCAATATCATAAACACATTTCACATGAAGACACAATTCACAAAACTCAATCTCAACTCTAAACACATTTGTATTTGCTAAAACATAAGTTGCAAAAGAGCACTGCTCATATTCTCAAATGAAAGCTCATGTGATGCAAAATGCTTGACACAGTCAGCAATATTTGAACACAATGAACACACCTGGCGTCATTAACTATACACAACAACTCAAATTTGAAGACACTTGTTGCTAATGCTGTGACTACATGTATAAAAGCAAGTTCAGAGTGCAAAGTTTGCTGAAGATTCTAAACAAACACAATGGATGAAGGCATAGTCAGGGGAAGAGAAATTCGAGTCACAGGCGAGAGAAGAGCTGGTCATGGAAGAAGAGGTGCAGGCCAACGAGGAACAGGAGGAGGCCAACAAGGGAGAGGAGAAGGTCCAAGAGGAAGAGCGAGACAACCTCGCACTGCCATCATAGACGAGATGCGAGCAACATTGACCATGTCATTGTCACTGTGGCCACCATCATCAGGGTATTCAGACAACACAACAGGTTTTGTACTCTATTGCTTTGTTTGTCACAATACAGTTTTGCAAACCTGTGAAAGTTTATTGGTTTCAAATCAGTTGTTACTGTAGTTTAAAGAATGCCACATAGAGGTGGAAGGGTTGCCATATTTACAGCAGCATATTTACCCTCATTGTGGATATAGTTCGTGAGAACAACCTCATCAGACTCTGGCAGATTAGAAACAAAGTAATTGCAGATACGTAATGTCAATGTTGCGAGCATTTATGATGTCAGCTTGGCCTCAATAGACCGAATTCTGCCAAAAGATGCGGATGAAACACGTCTGTAGGGTTCCCTTTGAGCGCAACACAAGTAACTATACATCCATATTCACTGTACAGTTAGTGGGCTCAGTGGTCAACGTTACTTCTGGACAATACTACACTACCTGATGGACTGTTATTCTGAACACCTGTACGCTTTCTCATTTTCACAGAGGATATTACAGTTGGACACGATTGCCAGACCTCATGAGTACCTCTTTCTGAGAGGCCAACCTTTGCCTGGGGGCTAGTGGGGTTAGGCGTCTTGCCCAAGGTGGAAAAATTGTGCGAAAAAATTGCGCAAAATCCTGTAGGGACTAGATAATGTAGTTTATATTTGCATTTTGTTTAAATTTATGTTTACATTTATGTTCCTACAAAAGACATTAATAAATATTGTTACATTTAGAAATATTATGTATCCTCTAGTGCGGTCAAACGATAAATTTTTTAACACAATTTTTAACTAGGTAATCACACTTCCCTGACCAAATTAATCACGATTAAAAGACTGAAGCTTGTAATATTGGATATTGAGGTGTAATTAGGGGTGGGCGGTATACCGGTATTAACGTGAATACCGGTATTGAGATGCACAACGATATGGATTTTGCAATATCGTGGATATCGTGGCACTTTCATGAATTTACCTTTTATACACACATATTAACGCTTTAATACATTAAAATTCAATTGTGTCGTTATAATAACTTTTAATTACGACACAGATACATTGCTAATTGAATACAGAAAGCGTTGGAAGAGACTGAATTAATAGATCACCCGCGAGGCGCATGCGCTGTGCCGCTCCATGTCTGTAATGTGCCGTTTTTTTAGAGCGGCTGTTTTAGTGAGCGCGACACCCGTAAAACGCGCGCACAAGAAAATTCTGCTCGTTGTATTTTGGTCAAAGTCTGTTTTCGATTGTTAACCTTGGTTTTACGCAACTTTAGATTCAGTCGCGCGCGCGAAAGAGAGGGAAAGCATGTCGCGCGCTGGCTCTGCTCTCCATTTTTGTCTAACTGTCTCTGTCTCTCTTTCTCTCTCTCTCTCTGTCTATCTCACTGTCTCTCTCTCTCACTGTCACTGTCTCTCTCACTCTCTTTCACTGTCTATCTCACTGTTTATCTCACTCTTGCTGTGTCTCTCTCTTGCTGTCTATCTCACTGTCTCTCTCTCTCTCTCACTCACTGTCTATCTCTCTCTCTCTCTCTCTCTCTCTCTTGCACTCTCTCTCTCTCTCTCTCTCTCTCACTGTCACTGTCTATCTCTCTCTCTCTCTCTCTCCCTCTTGCACTCTCTTAAAAGATAGACCGCAGGCCATTTAATTTAAATATTTTTTTTAAATAAATGCACGGACTACTTTTAACAGATATACGGTATTAAAAATGACAGCTGCTTCTCCAGGTCTCCCCTTGCGTTTTATTTTGTACTTTATATAAAATAAGAATACCCCCACACACACACAATATCGTGATATAATACCGATACCGTCTGTACACTAGAAAATATCGTGATGTGAATTTTAACCCATATCGCCCACCCCTAGGTGTAATATGTAAATTAATGTAAACTCAACACTAAATAAACACTCGTTTAAATACTGTAAAGTAGTTTAGTAGTTTTTGTTCAATTTGCAATGTATGGTCAAATCACACTTTTTGATAAAACACTTTTTTGACAAGATAAAACACACAAAAAAAAGTCAATTTTGGTCTTACATATGTGTTATCAATCAACTGAAAGTTTGAAGTAAATATATTTTTAGGTTACACTCTTAATAAAAACAGGATGTTGTAAAGATAATAATAATAATAAAAAAAATCTAAGAATTGTAAAAATAAGTGTAAGTAAATACAGTCTACTGTCTTTATCTAATCCTTATGAATCTAAAGCTTCGGCTTTTTGAACAAAGTTATTTTCAGTTGAAAAAGAACTGTGTCTGTGTTTCTCTCAGAGGGAAACTCTGTCAGTGTCACTGTTACACCCAAAATGGGCTTAATTTTGGGTGTAACAAAATTTCTGTTCGCACCTGGACGACTCATCACCTGTTCTCAATGACTGCGAGTCAGCAGCTCTCTTGGTTCTATTCATTGCACATTGCCAAACCGAAAGTAAACAAATGCAACTGTGATTAATGGTGTTTAAAAACATTTACGCAATTAAGCGCTTAAAATTTATCACGTGCGTTAACTCGTTAACTTTGATAGCACTACTATCCTCTTATTATTAGCGTGACATTTTAGCATGCACATTTCATTTCATTTCATATGTTCTTTTTTTAGTGGTAGTGTTAAACATTCCACATTTGGAACAGAAGTAGGAAGAAGACCATGTCTTATTTACTCCTTCCCCTATTCTCACAAATAACATAAATGACAACCAAAGACGACAATTTTTATTCCGAAACACTTTCAATTTGTATTTATTTTGTAAAATAACTCTACTTGTCATACGTGTGTGCGGCACGGTGGCGCAGTGGGTAGCGCTGTGGCCTCACAGCAAGAAGGTTCCGATTGTGACTCGTGGTGTGAGTTCGAGGCCGGTCGGGGCCTTTCTGTGTGGAGTTTGCATGTTCTCCCCGTGCTTGCGTGGGTTTCCTCCGGGTGCTCCGGTTTCCCCCACGGTGAGGAAAAACATGCGTTTCAGGTTAATCTGGCCGTGTGAATTTGTGAGTGTGTGTGGTGTGTATGCCCGAGTGAAGTGGACGTTGGCGCAGATTGGCTGCCGCTTTTTCACCGAGCAATTGGTATGTGTGTGAATGTTGTGTTTCTGTAAGGCGACCTTGAGTGCCTTGAAAGGCGCCAATAAATAAAAAATTGAATGCATTATTATTATTATACCTTTTTTGTTTGTGAACAACATAAACTTAGTTTTCGTTAAATTTAATGATAGCCTATTACATCAAACCATTTCTGAACCAATGCCATTTCTTTTTCAATAGTAATTAATTAACAACACCAGATCCTTGCCTGAACACGAAGATGTGAGTTTCCTTATTGAAGATACAGAATCGAAGAGCAGAATTCTCATCAGGTTTTAATGGTTTCCAGAAGCCCAATAGATCACAGGATCTCACAATATAGACGAGAGAAGCTCGCCCAGAGTTCATTTTGTGCAGGCGGCTGATGAAGTTTCAGAGGCCGACGCAGACCAGGAAACGCTAGGCGCTGCAGTCTCCGACTATTAGCTTCCACGTGGTTCGTGAAGTCAGGCTGTGACTTGTGACTTCTTGAGCAGTTGGGAAGAGGATGAAAGATTAGATGGGCTCTTTCCAGACAGATTTGAAGAACAAATTTAGCTGGATTCATGAATTTCAGGCGTGTGGAATGTTCTGATTAGAGTCTGCAGTGTTTCAGACAGTTCTGTGCGCATTGACTTTTCCCCAGTGTTTTTTTTTACGGCTGCTGTCATTATTCATAGCTCTTCGGGGAAGGGATTTAGATGCATTGTCGAGCGTGTATTTGCCGACGAAACGTCGCGATCTGCGCACTGCAGGGTTTTTTTGATGATCTGCAGCTCCGGCTCACACATCTTTCATTCCAGTGACACTTTCTTTTCACACGGATGCTATTTATAAACTAGACACTGGAAGCAAATTTGCTAAATTTTCTGCAGAAAAAAAAGTGACATTTCTCAGACCCTGATCTGAGTAGCACTCGAACATTTCAAATGTGTAAAGGGATTCCGGCCTTTCCAATTACGTGTCATGCTAGACGGAAGACGAACAGACAAGCAGATAATGCCAAAAAAGCTGCTGATTTGAAATTCTGCGCATTTCTGCATCAGAATTGCACATTTAAAGCTAATTACAATATTACACATTAGTGGCATTACGTTTAATAAACTCATCCAATGACCCCATAACAATCTGCTGGGCAGGAAGTTACAAAACACGTAGAACAGAGCAATTGTGACTTTGTGTGTGATGCACAGTATAACAAAGCCTGTAATTGATGTACAGTAAAACAGTGTGTCTAAGACGGATGTAGAGTAGAGCAGAGCGTCCGTGATGTACAGTAGAACAGAGGGTCTGTGAGTGAAGTACAATCGAAGGGAAGATCTTTGTAAGCTGTACAGGAGAGCAAAGTGCCAGTGGGTGATGTACAATACAGTAGAGTGTGTGATTTACAGTAGAACAGTTTTTGACTGATGTACAGTAGAGCAGACCATCGATAGGTGTTGAACCGTGGAGCAGACTTTCTGTGGGTGATGTACAGTAGAACACAGTGTCTGTGAGTGAGAATAAGTCTGAGAATAAGTCTGTGATTTTTCCTTTACTACTTATTTCTGGTGATTTTGTCAATTTCATAAAAAAATCAAAAACCAGATACGCAACACAACAACAATCACGCACAGATCCAAATCTAGAAGTCGGGATGTAGAATAGTCAGTGTATAGTCACGGTGCTGACAGTATTTCTTTTCAGATGAACACAGTTAAGCCCAGTAAATCCACTGGAAACGTCAATAATCTTTTGGCTCTGGGAGCAGAATAATTTTCAAAGTTGAGGCTTTTATGACAATTTAACGTCAAATTGGCCAGATGTTGTAGATTTCAAAATAAGAAAACAGGCTCTCTGCCTTGAGAGCTTGAGTTGTGTGTGAAGAGCGCACACCTCGGCCGGAGAAAAGGGCTTTCTGCTCGCGTGCAGTGAAAGCAGCAGGGGCACTGTGGGTACTGGGAATTTAAAAGCAATTACATTAGCGTGTGTTGTACGGTCTCAAAGACGCTGCCCTGCGACCTGCATTATTTTATCTTTTTACAGACCAGAAAAAAAAGGAAAAAGAGCAAGTGAGTGTTTGGCAATGTTTCTCTGGGTTGGTGTGCTTAGCTCAGAGATTGAAACAGGCAAGCATTTCTGAAGAATTTGATCCAAAAAAGTCGTTCTGGCAATGAAAAGCTGATTCAGCACAGATTTTCTCTCACACAAAGCGTGTGATTCATTAAGCGGACAAAAAGAATGAAAGATGCTTCTCATCTGAAATCGTAAAACAAGAGAGCCTGATGCCAATGATCTAGCTTAAACCGCTCAAGAATTAATCCACACCTCTCAAAGCACTGGCATTTATTTTCACCAGGATCAATGAATAGATGGAGTTCAAATTTTTTTGTCGCATACAAATTATATGTGGTACAACATGTAGTGAAATGTGTTGGAAGGTTGGAAGGTTTAATGCAAGGATAGCACATAAAGGTAAATATGGTTGAATGGAGGGGAAAAATGCAAATGGATGATTCCTACCAGTGTAAAGCAGCCAGTTTAATGTGTCCGATAACAATCCATCTGCATTTAAAGAGCAGCACTGATGGTTCCGCTTAGCGAGCGAGAAAGTGGACGCTTCAGCGCTCACACAATCTCAGAAGGAATTAAAGGGATTTGAGGATCCATGTGTTGCCACCAGGCTATTTGATGGTAAGTTGTGGACACACAAAAAGCAGAAAAGCTCATTAGAGCTGTGAAGTACAACAGAAATGACATGACGGATGGAAAGAAAAAAAAATGATTCAGAGGGAGAGAGAAACTGATAGACAGGGAGGAAAAGAGAGACAGATAGAGAGAGAAAAAAGAAAGAGGGAAAAAAAAGATAGGTGAATTGTGTGAACTGTGATGAAGTGAAGTCATGATCAGATGCTGATAGCGATTGTGGTCCTACTGGGTCTGATTGTGGGATTCTCTCGAGCAGAGCTTTTCCACTTCATCACACAGGGAAATGTGTTGTGAAACAGAAAATCTTCCACCCAATCCACATGCAGTATATGGTGCATCTCATGCGTGCTGATCAGGACTTTACACCAGATTTACAGCAGACCTTCTTGCACGTTTCTTTTCTTCAGCATCTGATTCAATGGAATTTTGTCTCTAATCTTTTCTCTATTCATCTGATTCCTACCACTTCGTTGATTTCATTGGTCACGCTGGAAATGGAAGGTCACATTGCGCAGGCTGCAAATCCAAAGTTCTACTGGCTCACAAGGTGCAGATGGACACGTGTTTTGCGATGCACCAGGTCTTATTTCTCTGCTTGAAACATTCATCCATCCATGACTCACACAGTCACGTCAGAGTCATGTCATCAATCAACCAAAAAAAATAAAAAATCACAATGTGTGTGAGACAGAAACCTTCACACTGCAATATTCTATCCGTGAACCTAATACAGTAATCCCTCGTTTATCGCGGTAGATACGTTCCAAGCCCGATCGCGATAGGTGAATTTCTGCGAAGTGGAGAAACAACATTTACATATTTATTTAACACTTATTCAGACTACTGAATATATATATATATATATATATATATATATATTTCTTTTTTTTATCGCTGTCAAAGTTAACGCGTTAACGCACGTGATTAATTAGTTTATTGCCTTTTAGACTTTTAGACGGAGAGTTTCATTTTAAAACCTTGCCAGAAGAAATCCGCAAATATAACAAAAGTATTATGTGTACAGTAGAGCTGCACGATTAATTGTTAAAAGATCGCAATCTCGGTTCAGCATCTTCACGATCTGAATCCAGCATTTATATGATTCTGCCTATTATAACTGTCTGATCAATCGGCTGAGTTCCGCTCAATGCGCGCGCTCAGCTGATCGATCATTTAAATATTATAAATGAAAGATGATCTTGCATTACTTCTGTCATGTTTTGGAGCGCCTCTCGCGGGCGTGATGAAGCAGGACGCACGTTACGGCAACCAGCAGTTTTGCGCAGCTGCGATCACGCGCGCTAATTACCTGCACCAGTATATGTGAGTCCAGCAGCAGTCGAGCTTTAATAAACAAAACAATAAAAATAAACAGTGAGTGATTAAATACAACTGTAGAGTATGAACTCTGACGTTTTACTACCTGAAAAATGATTTTATTCTGTACTTTATACAAATACTCTTTATTCATATACAGTTGAGGACAAAATTAATAGCCCCCGCCAAAAATAATCATTGTTTGATAAGTATTTCAAAAGTGCTTTTAAACAGAGCTAATAATTTTGTCCTCAACTGTACTTTGCAGGAGTAGGCAATAAGGGAAATTTTCCACTGGCCCTCAAAGCCAGTAATTTTTGAAGTTCACCTACTATCGAAACCACTGGCCCAGGTCGAGGTGTTTAGTATTGATCCCAATAATTGCAAAGCAAAAAAAAAAAAACTGTTTGCTTGAACCCATAATCTGGCGATTCCAACCCCAGCCCTACTGACTGAGCTGCTGCACAAATTATTCTGCTGTTATTATTTTGTGTATTTTCTACGAACATCAATAATAACAGAACATCTATTGTCCAAGTGCAAATAATGTAACATGGTACATATAAAAAGAGCAGCATCACTGCAGCGACAGTAATCAAAGAGCCATATTAAGTATAAGTGATGTTTTTACTCACTCCTGCCAGAGTGATTTAAACTGCAAAAAATTTTGACCTTACCTGAAAAATGCAAAAAAACATTTTTAAATAAATTAGATGCAACAACCACAACAACAACACAACAACAACTGTAGCCCCTTTCACACATACAGACATTCCTGGCAAAATACTGGCATATTGTCTGCATGCACGTATGTGTGAACAGACAAATGCCGGAAAATTCGTTCCGGGAATATTCCGGCACGGATAATAGTAACGTTCCCTGCATTCTCCTCTGTGTGAAACCGGAACAAAGATACCCGGAAAAGCGCGGAGAACTTCCGAACGGGCTGATGTCACCCACTGCTCTGAGCCAATCAGAACATTCTGGTGTGGGTCACGTTCTCAATTCTCGCAGGCTCATTTCGCGCTTTCGGGGGTCTAACCAATCAAAAGGTGCCGCCGGTTCATGATGTCATGATGTTTACAGAAACCACAGTTGGAAATGTCCTCCAAATGGAACGACAGCAAAATCAAAGCACTTATAATAATTCGGGCAGATGAAGACATTTTTAACCACATTAAAGGAACAGTCAGTGACGCCGTCTCTTATGAAACAATTACCGCCGTTATTCATGTTTAAAAAGGCACAGCTGTTTAAAACGTGTCGCTAGTTGATGATGTCACCGAAAACACTGGGATTTTGAAACCACTCTGTGAAAGGTTCTTTTCTGTTAAAATGCAGGAAGGGCAGCGCTTGTGTTAACAGTCTTTACCAGTAAAGTCGTTCTTTCCTGCATTTTACCGGCATTGCTGTGTGAAAGAGGGTATTATGTCTCCCAGTACTCCTGGATGTCTGAATAGTTTTATTAAAGACCATCAAATAAATAATTTCAAACGTGTGTTTAGACGTTTTAAACTGTGTTTTTAGTTATAAAAGTTTGTCCGGGCCACCGTGCCATCATATTGTCGAACCCAGCATTATATTTTTTGTTCCATTTATTTATATTTAAAGCAAAGAGTAATACGTGTTATTATATTGTTGTTTGACAACCTGATTTTCAGGGTTAAATATTGAAAAAAATAAAACATCCAGAAAGAATCGTGAAAAGAATCGTGATCTTTATTCTAAGCAAGAAAATCATGATTCTCATTTTATCCAGAATGCAGCTCTAGTGTACAGAATTGCAAAGCTGAAATCACGCCGCACTTCGTTAATAAAGAAGGTAAAATGCCGGACGTTACTCAAGAAAAAGAGAAGCACTAGGCCCGAGCCTCACGAACGACTGCGCGAACACTGCACTGATCGCTGCGGTACCGGCGGCACACATTTTACTCATTCATTATTATTTTACCTGGTTCATTTTCTTTTGTAAGCCTGTAAAAGCCTGCGCGTGCGCGTTGGTAAACGCGTCTTTAAGCGGCTTGTTGCGTGCAGCTGGTAAACAGTTAAACAGTGTATTTATACAATTCCATTTGAAGCTCTAAATGCTTCACAGCAATTAAAAAAGCACGAAAGACTGAGCGCTTTCACCAGCACATTTTATCCTGTGTTCATCATTACCTGGTGTGTTTCAGTAACTATTGTATTTTTAAGACAAATCACTTCATTTGCTCCTCATTTTGTAAATTGCTTTAGATTAATTGCGATTAAAAGACGGAAGCTTGTCAAATTTGATATTGAAGTGTAATATGTAAAATAATGTAAACTCCACACCAAGTAAACACTCGTTTTAAATACTGTAATATAGGGCTGGGCGATTATGCCTAAAATCAAAATCACGATTATTGAACATGTTAACACGATTACGATTACTTAACGATTATTTTGTTGATTTTTCTTTTCTGCCCTCATAGTTCAATGACAAGTTTTATACTTGAGATTACTTGATAAAAATTGAAGGAAACACACACAGATCTTCTTTATGAAACATCATAAACATTAAGTAAAATCAAGTCACACATTAGAACACACTTAAATTGAACAATCACTTTGTTTTTATAGGAAAAGTCACATTTTTTGTTAAAATAAAATAAATTATTTTCAATGTCTTATTTAAAGTAAACAAAT
>SOMO01000084.1:303566-385183 GCA_028128575.1 Paedocypris carbunculus
GTGTGTGTGTGTGTGTGCGTGCGCGGAGCATCTGAGAGACGAGCGGCGAGCGGAGTGCTACTCATTTGTCCGGCTTGTGCCGATTTCTGAGAGATTTATTTAGTTCGCGTCATAAATGTTCATTTAATTACCGCGCTTGTGTCTATGCTCTTTATTTTTGTGAGAAAGGGTGAAATATCAGCGCACTGTTCTGAGTAAAATATTTTGTATTTCGGCAGACCGCTCATATAAGTCGAGCCCCCCACTTTCAGCCCGAAATTTTAAGGAAAAATCCTCGACTTATAGTCGAGTAAATATATATATATCCGGTAGATCGCTTTGACTAGGTCATTTGAAAAGTAGATCGCAAACCAAAAAAGTGTGGGCACCCCTGCTATAGACCAACCTATATAGTTTGAATTGATCGCTCGAGACAAACATAATAATAATACATTCATTTTTTTAATTTATTGGCGCCTTTCATGACACTCAAGGTCGCTTTACAGGATACACAACATGCACACACACACACACATACACACCAATTTCCCGGTGAAATAGCGGCAGCCAATCTGCACCAGCGTCCACTTCACCCGGGCATACACACACCACACACACACAGCCAGATTAACCAGAAACGCATGTTTATCGAACTGTGGGGGAAACCGAAGCACCCGGAGGAAACCCACGTAAACAAGGATTATGTTCTAACCACAAGCGAACCATACCAGAGTTCGTTTGGAAGCTTACCGAGACCAGCTTTTCAAGTGGAACGAAAAGCTCTGGTTCAAGTTCAAGTTCAAGTTCATTTGTATAGCGCTTTTCTTGGTCCGAGACCAACGCAAAGACGCTGAATGTTCGAACAACGTCGACACCGTCCTGGTGAAATGACACTACTCCAAGCTATGCGGCCTCGTCTCCTCCGGCGGTGATGCGGCCTTGTCCCCTATGGCTGTGATGCGGCCTCGTCCCCTATGGCTGTGATGCGGCCTCGTCCCCTACGGCTGTGATGCGGCCTCGTCCCCTACGGCGGTGATGTGGCCTCGTCCCCTACGGCGGTGATGTGGCCTCGTCTCCTACAGCTGTGATGCGGCCTCGTCCCCTAAGGCGGTGATGTGGCCTCGTCTCCTACAGCTGTGATGCGGCCTCGTCCCCTACGGCGGTGATGTGGCCTCGTCTCCTACGGCTGTGATGCGGCGTCCTCTCCTCCGGCAGGGGTGTGGATCACGCAGGACCTCAGAAGGGCAGTGCTGAGGTCACGCAGGACCTCAGCAGGGGAGTGAAGCGAGCAATAACAAAGCTATTAGCACTATGACGGGCTCAAAGAGGAAAAAATAGCAGTGATGCTACGGTGCAAGTGAGGTTCGGTTCCGGGCTACTATCTAGTGCAGCCTTCCTTTTCGTTAATGTTAGTAATTTAATATTTTGCCATTACAGTTTTGTATATGCCTCATTGAAGAGATGGGTTTTTAATCTAGATTTAAACTGACTAACTGATTCTGATTCACGAATTGTGCTAGGCAGAGTGTTCCAATATTTTGGTGCTAGAAAAGCGAACGATCTTCCCCCTGTGAAGGTTTTAGAGATTTTTGGTATTACGAGCTGCCCTGAGTTTTGAGAGCGCAGAGGTCTCCTTGTTCTGGTGCAGTTTCTGGTGCAGAACGAACTCTGGTGCAGTTCAATCGAACTAAAAAAGGCAGTTGTGAAAGCACCCTAAAAGATGGTTGCGTCGTGCCACTGTGGGAAGCAAGATACTGTAATTATTTGCCATTGAGTGCTAAGTTTTCGGTTTTCCTGATTTCTGCGTTTGGTGTAACAAGAGCAATAAAAAATTAACCCTGGATTGGTGACATCGATGACTGCATTTTAACAGATAATATCTTGTAATAGAACTTGAACGGTGGAACAATTTACCTATTCCTGTGAGAAAGTCTACAACCCTCCCAAAGTTTAAAAAAGCATTGAAACCGAGACAAAACTGAGCTCTTTCACCAGCACCTTAATACTGATAAAAAAAAATGTCTTGTGGCCTGGAACCCTGAACTGATCAGGATTGAGGATGCATTACCCATCGCAAGATGCATCGCTTCAAGCAATATTAATCTAGTCACCTTTAAAGTCTTTATAAAAAAATAAGTGTTTACCTAAAAAAAATCTTGTAAAAAAACAAAAACAGAGTTACAAATAGTCGACTTGGCTTAATTGGGCCACCGGTTAATCGGGGCAGCTGCTTTCTTGGCAAATCCTAAAGTCTTAAAACTATTCGTATCTCATAACGCAAATTTGCGGCACTTTATTGGGGCAAAAATATCGCTTTATAGTTTTAGAACATTTTGCACAAGATTCCGTGGCGGCACGATTGTCTGCTCTGTTTAAAGATGGGAACACACGCTCACCTGTCTCTCTTTTACTCAAACGCTGTCATTAAACATGAAGTATTTATCAGCATCAGCAGTGTTATCATAAGTAATGATCTGGCCAGTATGTAGAAAGGCTAATGTTTAATAAAGTCTGTGATCAAATGATTCACGACCGTACAATGATAGGCTTATGCTTGTTTTTCCTGAAAATACATTGGAGTACACTTGCGCACACTGAGCTCACACACGCACGTGGCTGAAGAGTCTGAGAGCAGCGGACTTAGTCTTTCAGATACAGAACAAGAGCGATGATTTCTGATAAACTGCTGCACTTTTTATGCTGTGTGTGATTGCAGAATCAACGCCTTGAAGAGAACACGTCTGGGCAGATCGGACCAATTATTCAATGCTAAAATGTACTCTAAAGTTGCACCTTCATACAATACAGTAATTCTGACCTGTATTTGTGTTGGGAAAATAAAGTGTTTAACATTATTTCCAGTGCTGTCAAAAGTAGTCACTTTTGTTACTTCGTTAGAAGTATAGATACTAGAGTTAAAAAGTACTTCTGTAAAAGTAAAATGCCCAATATTCTACTAAAGTAAAAGTAGCGTTACTACTGATAAAACTACTTTTAAGTATAAAAGTAAAAGTAATGCAAGGGGAAAAAAATCATTATAGAACTTTATTGTCCTATTAAATTGTTGTAATTACATTGAAAATTAATGCATTTCATTACAAAGCTTCTGTGCAATCTGCGTGGCCTCAAGACACTTTATCAAACAGGCTTCTCAGAGGTTGATAAATCTGTAAAAACTTGTAACAAAACAAATTCTTTTCAAATACATTTTATGAAATAATAACCTAAATATGCACTCTTATGTTCGAAAATCTAGCTTCAAAATTACATTTTCTCCGTAATATCTAGTATAAGATAAATTATATCTCTCAAAGTCTCACAAAGATACTAACTGAAATATTTTTCAGTGTTCACGTGAGCTTTGAGATCTTGGGCAACTTTATTACACAGTGAGACGTATGGAGCTTTTGTGCGCTTTGAGACAGTTAAACTGTGAAAAGCGCCTTACAAATGCTCAGAACTTGAACTTGAGCTTTACACTGCGTCACTGCACCTCTCGCTTGTCTCTACTGGGACAATATGTTGAACATTCTTTTGCCGTTTTAACCGCATTTTCGGTGCGTTACTGCTGCGCTGATGATCTGTCGCGCGTCTGTTCTGACTGTGTTGGGGTGTGGGTGGGGGTGGGGGTGTGGGTGTGTGTGTGGGTGTGTGTGTGTGTGTGTGTGCAGCCGCGGTGCAGTTTGTACTCTAACTGTATTGACACTAGTCAAATCCATAAAGCCACCTCTCCGTCATTCTTATGTGTTTATACGTCTGATCCAACCACATCTATTTAACGACGTGATTTGTCTGAATGTTTTGTTATATCGATTCAAAACGGAAATAAAACTAACCGAAATGAAATTGCAGTAACGCGGCTGGTTTTGAAGAAGTAACAATAATAATAATAATAATAATAATAATAATAATAATAATAACTTCAATTTCTAGCGCCTTTCTGGACACTAACGAATAATGAATAGCAAGTACAGATATTTGCTTAAACAAAATAAGAAGTAGAAAGTAAGCGGAAAAATAAATACTCTAGAAATGTAAAAGTAAGCCAACTTTCTACTTTATTAAGGTAACAAAGTGGTATTATTACTTCCGAAGAAGTAATATTACTTTGTTACTTCGTTAGTATTACTTCGTTACTTGACACCTCTGATTATTTCAATGTTACTTCTTGTCTTATTTATGGCCAACAATTGAAGCCGAAAGTGTAATCGGTGGGGTGGGGAGGCTTCGGGAAGGTGGCGTGTCCGGCGCTGCTTTATTGGGCAGCCCCTTATTTGGGCCAAAATGGTCGCACTGGTATCACTTCCGCCGAGCTCCCGTCGACAACGCATACAGGTCGTACATCTATCGCCAAAAATCAGAGCTAACAAAGACCGTGTGGAGCGATTACCCTTCAATCCCTTAGCACGCATCACCTCTCAGAAGAAGCCGCGCAGTACCTCAGTAATTACCGCAGTAATTTTCACAGCCACGAGTGGCGGGATCAGGCATTTTACTAGCGGTTCGTCAGCTACCAACAGAACCAGAGTTTAACATCACTCGTAAACGTGATAAAGAAAGAAAAATGAAAATACAACTGACATTACTGAACATGTAAAACACAGTTAAGCTATAAACATGTAAGCTTGAGGTTAGTATCAGTCTTCCAGCTGATAATAAATGAAATCCCTCTTCAGTGGTTCTGGAAAAGCAGCTTCTCTGAGTTAATAAACGTGAAGTTGCCTCCTCCAGCAGTGTGGCTAGTCATGGCAAGTACTGGTGCCACGCTAGAGAGGGCTGCAGCTGTGTTTGTGGTGAATGATCGTCGTCATACAGTGCGAGTACGTAAGTAGGTAGGTAGGTATATAGCGGTGCTTTGTTAATTCCCGAGGAAAATTCTTTTCACAGCAGCATACACGTAGATACAGATGGCATACAACTAAAAACAAAAGAAATATTGCATCAATGCATAAATATTGCACATGTATTGCACACAGCACTTTTAGACCTTGTAAACTTTTAGGCCTTGTAAGATAATATATTATATTTGTGAGTTGAAGAGTCTTATGGATTGGGGGAGAATCTCCTAAATCTCCTAAACCTGTTCGTATTACAGGGCAGAGACAGCAGTTTGTTGCTGAAGCTGCTTCTCTGCCTGGAGATGATGTTGTGAAGTGGGTGCAGTGGATTGTCCATAACTACCTTCATCCTTTTCATGACCTGTCGCTCCGTTATGAATGACAGGCCTTCCAGCTTCATACCAACCACAGAACCCGTTTACCTCACCAAACGGTCTAGTCGTGCGGCATCCCTCTTCTTAATGCTGCCTCCTCAGCTCACTGCAGCATAGAAAAGGGCGAGTCCACGTCAGACTGATAGAACATCTGCCTCAACTTTTTGCAGATGTTGAAGAATGCCAATCTACTGAGGAAGTATAAGCTGCTCCGTCCCTTCTTGTACAGGGCATCTGTGTTGGCAGTCCAATCCAGTTTGTCATCCAACTGCACCCCCAGGTATTTGTAAAAAAATGTTAATTAGATGAACAAAATGTTTTAGAGGTCTTTCAGTCTGGTTTTAAATCATTGCACAGCGCAGAGTCAGCACTTTTGAAGGTTTTTAATGACATCTTCCTAGCAACTGATGCTGGTGATTTTATGATTCTTGTTTTATTTGATTTGAACGCTGCTTTTGACACTGTGGCCCACAATATTTTATTATCCCGCCTGCAGAACATAGGGGACATCCATGGCCCAGCCCTGGCATGGTTTAAGTCTTATTTAACAGACAGAACAATAAATTGACGCATTGGTGACGCATTGGGTTGGCGTCACTTCCTGTTGCGCGTTGTGTTTGTAGCTTCGCTGCTAAACGGAGAACGTTACTAAAATAATCAGTACATAGCGGCTTTTTGAAAATTGTCGTGAAGTTAATCTAATCGGCGATCTTAGATCCACAACTTTTCATTCACCTCCCGGAGTAAAGCCGCGGTTTCAACGAGTTTTTAGCGTCTTCGCACTCCGGAAAACTCTAAAGGTAAGATGTCTACGCCGGTGGCTGTAGCCTGCACCTCATTCTACATGTATAGTTTAGCTCTATCGGTTGGCGACGAGGGCTTTATTTGCGCTAAGTGCAGAGAGGTTTTAAGGCTAACCAATAGAAGTGAGGAGTTACAAACACTCATCCGGGTGTTAGAAAAGGACAGACAGCGTGAGAGTAGTGAGACAGTCCCGGATGCCGTTAGCATTAGCGCTGAGGCACATTCCTCGGTTCCGAGCGGAGAGGTCCTGCAGCGGGACAACTGGGTGACTGTGAGGCGGAATAGTCGCCATTTGAAGCGGCATCAGCACTGAGACGCCTGCTGAAAGTGCCTTGGTGATAGGAGACTACATAGTGCTGAACGTGAGAGTAGAGACACCAGCCAATACTAGGGGTGGGACGAGACACTTTTCCCACGAGACGAGACGAGACACTAGGCTCACGAGATCGAGACGAGACGAGATTTAGATTTTTTTCAAATAAAAATAAATCTTTGACAAATAATATAAGGAGAGCAAGATTTTATCTGTATTTTATTTAACTAAAATGTTCAAAACTGTTCATGCATTTCACTTTCTATTTTCATCAATTGCATGCAGTGATAACCAAATAACCAACATAATATTGATCATACAAAATATGATGCCATCAATTGCCAGTCAAGTAATTTCACAAAAAATGTTTAACTGTCAATAGTATAAAAAACCCATTAAGCGCAAACGTTAAACACACTATTTATAGACAAATACAAGTCTTCCAGTAACTTGCAAAGAATGGTAGCATCATTTTGGCATCAAGCTCAACTCAACATCAATGTACTTCATTATGATTAAATTCACTGTGTTCATTTTAGCTCGAAAAACCCCACATTTTGTATTACATGTTGCAATGCAGCATATTATGCAATGCATAACATAACATGTAGAATAAAAACCATATTTATTGAAAGTGTCCAATCAATTATTGACTAAAACAACGGGTCTTGTTCAGGACGTGACGTTCTTTCCCTTCACGATGTTGCTGGTGAGACTCACATCATCTGAATGAGTTTTACTGCAGTAATCAGCTGGTTTACTCTCATATTTCTGCTCTACTGCAGAGTGAATCGTTTGGATAGTAATGTAATACACGTGTATTAGACACATTAGATTAAACTCAAATGTGCAACTAATGACTGTTTGAAATAATCGGTTTATTTTACTAACACACTTTATTAAAGTGCATTCACAAACGATCTAGTAGTGAGTCTGACCTGTCGCGGGGGCGGGGCAATGGCAGAGATCCACGCTCACTCAGCGGGAGGAGTTACTCAGTTACTCAGTCCGCGGTTTTTTGAGCCACAGTATATTGAAACGCGAGCGCAAGGATCCGCGCATGCCGGCGCGAACATCGGGACGCTCGTGCACGAATCCTTTAAAAATGTTTGATTACACATGTAAAAAAAAAATGGCGGCAAATTCTCGCGATATCACGAGATCCAATCGCATCTCGCGAGAAGCATTTGATCTCGCGAGATCTCGTCACACCCCTAGCCAACACAGTTGTAATGTGTCATCCTGGAGCCAGAGTGTCTGATATCACATCGCGTCTGAAAGTGCTGGCTAATGCTAAACGTAAATATTCTAGGGTAGTTATTCACGCCGGCACTAATGATGTCCGACTTCGCCAGTCCGAGATCATCAAAACTAATATTAAAGAGGTGCTTGAAGTTGCCAAAAAGATATCAAACAAAGTAATTTACTCTGGCCCCCTCCCCGCTTACCGGGGTGATTAGACTCACAGTAGGCTGTCCTTCGAATGGCATAGGTTGTATAGACAATTGGAGATCTTTTCGGGGAAGACCTGACCTGTTAAAGCCCGACGGCCTCCATCCCTCGTGGAAGGGGGCCGCTCGTTTAAATTATAATATAGCCTATAGTTTAGCGTGACTCATCACCAATGCCCAGGTCAGAAAGCAGGCGGCATCACTTAACCAGCCGTCTGCGTACTTCTCACAGTCACCCAGTGCATTTAGATACAACCCTAATAATAATAATAAGAATAAGAATAATAATAATAGCTCTAACAACAATATTGATTATAAAAATGCTAAAAGTAATAACAGACACAACATAAAAACTGTATCACAATCTCAGAAGCCTAGCCATAGAAACCGGTCATTAGATAAAGAAAAAATGGCGCTTAATCATATTAAACAGAGCAAGACTTTTACAAACAAATATTTAAAGCTAGGTCTCTTAAACATTAGGTCCTTAGCACAAAAATCCCTTATCATAAACAAAATTATTTTGGATAATAAGCTTGATGTTTTAGCGCTCACAGAGACATGGCTGCATTTATGATCACTCTCTAGTTTCCTGCTTAATAAATATAGACATCCCAGCTGTAATCTCACCGCAAAATCGCTCTTGTAGACTCATTAATTCCAGCACAAAAGATAATTTTATTAAACGTCTAACCCTAACCCTAACCCTGATCTTACCATTCATACCCCAGAAAGAACAGAAGAGCTTGAGGATTTGACTGCAGCCTTAAATCTAACTTTGTCAAGTACCCTTGACTCTATTGCCCCTCTTATCAATCAATCAATCAACTTTATTTATAAAGCACTTGTAAAAACTTTATAAAAACAACTGCAGTTGACAACTAAGTGCTGTACACAGAGGGTCCAAAAAGAACATCTAAATACAGTAAAAGCAACACAATGTAAAACACAATGTAAAACAAGACTTTAAGAAACAGTATAAAAACCAATAAAACGAACATGCTGCGTTTCATGCTGAGTTGAACGCCAGAGAATAGAAATGTGTTTTTAAATGAGTCTTAAAAGTTGTTAGTGATGGGGACTGCCTGATGTGCAGCGGTAGGGCGTTTCATAAGGTTGGAGCAGCCACGGCAAAAGCCCTGTCACCCCGGAGCTTCCGCTTACACATCGGGGTTTTCAAGAGCAGCTGGTTTGCTGACCTGAGGGTCCTGGTTGGAGCAAAGGGAGTGAGCAGTTCCCTGAGGTATGCGGGGGCGGGGCCATTTAAGGAACAAATTATTTAAAAACAAATAAAAGGATCTTAAAATTGACTCTGTAGTGCACAGGGAGCCCGTGAAGAGAAGCTAAAATTGGTGTGATGTGCTCTCTGTTACACGCTCCGACCAGCAGACGGGCAGCTGCGTTCTGAACCAGCTGAAGACGTGAAAGTAATGTCTGACTGATGCCAAAATATAAGGAGTTGCAGTAATCCAGCCTCGATGTAATAAAGGCGTGGATTACTACCTCAAGCTGCTGCCGTGTCAGATAGGGCTTTACCTTTGCCAACCGCCAAAGGTGAAAAAAGCTCGTTTTCACCACTGCGTTAATTTGGGAGTCCAGTTTAAAATCATGATCCATCTTGAAACCCAGATTTGAGACTACCTGTTTCTCAAACTGGGCCAGAGAACCTAGGTCAACTGGGTGACCTTTGGTACACCGGCTCGGCTCAAACAACACAACTTCTGTTTTTTTACAATTAAATTTTAAAAATTAAAAATTTAAATAAAAAAAAACCCCTCTTTGAGTCGCCACCTTATCGTGGTAGAGGGGTTTGCGTGCCCCAGTGATCCTAGGAGC
Source organism: Paedocypris carbunculus (assembly GCA_028128575.1). Taxonomy (NCBI): domain Eukaryota; kingdom Metazoa; phylum Chordata; class Actinopteri; order Cypriniformes; genus Paedocypris; species Paedocypris carbunculus. The sequence goes on from SOMO01000084.1 coordinate 313,162, forward strand.
TATGTTGTCGGGGGACTTAGGGCCCCTGGTAGGGTCACCCATGGCAAACAGGTCCTAGGTGAGGGGGCCAGACGAAGCGCGGCTCAAAAAACCCCTATGAAAGACAACATAAGGACCAAGTTTCCCTTGCCCGGACGCGGGTTACCGGGGCTCCCCTCTGGAGCCAGGCCCGGGGGTGGGGCACGTGAGCGAGCGCCTGGTGGCCGAGTTCTCACTCATGGGTCTCGGCCGGGCCTAGCCCGAACAAGGGACATGGGTCACCCCTCTAGTGGACTCACCACCTGCAGGAGGGGCCATAGGGGTCGGGTGAAGGAAGAGTTGGGTGGCAGCCGATGTCGGGGACCCTGGCGGTCCGACCCTCGGCTACATAGGCTGGCTCTAGGGACGTGGAACGTCACCACTCTGGTTGGGAAGGAGCCTGAGTTGGTGCGCGAGGTCGAGCGTTTCCGACTAGATATAGTTGGACTCGCCTCGACGCACAGCTTGGGCTCTGGAACCAGCCTTCTTGACAGGGGCTGGACCCTGTTCTATTCTGGAGTTGATCCGGGTGAGAGGCGCCGGGCCGGCGTGGGCATACTTATTGCCCCCCAGCTCGGCTCCTGTGTGTTGGGGTTCGCCCCGGAGGACGAAAGGGTGGCTTCCCTCCGCCTTCGGGTGGGGGGTCGGTTCCTCACTGTCATTTGTTGCTATGCACCAAATGGCAGTGCGGATTATCCTCCCTTTTTGGGGTCTCTGGGGAGAGTAGTGGAGAGGGCTCCCCCCGGAGACTCCATAGTCCTCCTGGGAGACTTCAACGCTCACGTGGGCAACGACAGTCAGACCTGGAGTGGGGTGATTGGGAGGAACGGCCCCCCCGATCAGAACCCGAGCGGTGTTCTGTTGCTTGACTTCTGTGCTTATCACGGATTGTCAGTAACGAACACCATGTTCAAACATAAGAGTGTCCACATGCACACGTGGCACCAGGACACTCTAGGCAGAAGTTCGATGATCGACTTTATAATCGTTTCATCGAACTTGCGGCCGCATGTTTTGGACACTCGGGTGAAGAGAGGGGCGGAGCTGTCAACTGATCACCACCTGGTAGTGGGTTGGCTCAGATGGTGGGGGAAGAAGCCGGTCAAACCTGGCAGGCCCAAACGATCTGTGAGGGTCTGCTGGGAACGTCTGGTAGATCCCTCCATCAGAGAGAGCTTCAACTCACACCTCCGGCAGAGCTTCTCTCAGGTTCCGGAGGAGGTGGGGGACATTGAGTCAGAATGGACTCTGTTCCGCACCTCCATTGTCGAAGCTGCAGGCCGGAGCTGTGGTCGCAAGGTCATCGGTGCCTGTCGGGGCGGCAATCCCCGAACCCGCTGGTGGACACCAGTGGTGAGGGATGCCGTCAAGCTGAAGAAGGAGTCTTACCGGGCCTTTTTGGCCTGTGGGACTCCTGAGGCAGCTGACAGGTATCGGTGGGCGAAGCGAAACGCATCTTTGGTGGTCGCTGAGGCAAAGGCCCGGGTTTGGGAGGAGTTCGGCGAGACCATGGAGAACGACTTTCAGACGGCTTCAAAGAAATTCTGGTCCACCATCCGGCGACTGAGGAGGGGGAAGCAGTGTGCCATCAACACCGTTTACGGTAGAGATGGGGGGCTGCTGACCTCAACTCAGGACGTTGTGGATCGGTGGGGGGAATACTTTGAAGACCTCCTCAATCCCACCAACACGTCTTCCGAGGAGGAAGCAGAGCCTCTGGAATCGGGGATGGGTGCTCCTATCTCTGTGGCCGAGGTTGCCGAGGTAGTTAAAAAGCTCCGCGGCGGCCGGGCCCCAGGGATAGATGAGATCCGCCCAGATCTCTTTAAGGCTCTGGATGGTGGGGGGCTGTCCTGGTTGACACGCCTTTACACCATCGCGTGGTCATCGGGGACAGTGCCTCTCTGTCCTACCAGCTCTATACCCTTTTCAGGATCCTGGAGGGTTCATGGGAGTTTGCCCAATCAGTCTACATGTGCTTTGTGGACTTGGAGAAGGCATTCGACCGTGTCCCTCGGAGACTCCTGTGGGGGGTGCTCCGGGAATATGGAGTACTGGAACCCTTGTTATGGGCTGTCCGGTCTCTGTATGACCGGTGTCAGAGCTTGGTTCGTATTGCCGGCAGCAAGTCATTTCCATTTCTGTTGAGAGTTGGGCTCCGCCAAGGCTGCCCTTTGTCACCGATTCTGTTCATAACTTTTATGGACAGAATTTCTAGACGCAGCCGAGGCGGGGGAGGGATCCAGTTCGGTGACCTCAGGATCGAGTCTCTGCTTTTTGCAGATGACGTGGTCCTGTTGGCTTCATCGGGACGCGATCTCCAGCTCTCACTGGATCGATTTGCTGCCGAGTGTGAAGCGGCCGGGATGGGAATCAGCACCTCCAAGTCCGAGACCATGGGTCTCGACCGGAAAAGGGTGGAGTGCCCCCTACAGGTCAGAGACAGGGTCCTTCCCCAAGTGGAGGAGTTTAAGTATCTCGGGGTTTTGTTCACGAGTGAGGGGAGGATGGAGCGGGAGATCGACAGACGGATCGGTGCTGCGTCCGCAATAATTAGGACTCTGCATCGGTCCGTCATGGTGAAGAGAGAGCTGAGCCAAAAAGCAAAGCTCTCGATTTACCAGTCGATCTACGTTCCTACCCTCACCTATGGCCACCAGTTGTGGGTGGTGACCGAAAGAACGAGATCCCGGATACAAGCGGCGAAAATGAGCTTTCTCCGCAGAGTGGCTGGGCTCTCACTCAGAGATAGGGTGAGGAGCTCGGCCATTCGGGAGGAGCTCGGAGTAGAGCCGCTGCTCTATACGGGCATCTGATAAGGATGCCCCCAGGACGCCTAGCTGCTGAGGTGTTCCGGGCATGTCCCACCGGAAGAAGACCCAGGGGCAGACCCAGGACCCGCTGGAGAGACTATGTCTCCCGGCTGGCCAGGGAACGCCTCGGAATTCTTCCGGAGGAGCTGGAGGACGTGGCTGGGGCAAGGGAAGTCTGGGCCTCCTTACTCAGGCTGTTGCCCCCGCGACCCGGCCCCGGATAAGCGGCAGAAGACGGTACGGTACGGTAAATTTTAAAAAGCTTAAGGACATCCAGGCTTTGATGTCATCAAGACATGACAGAAGTGAGTTTAAGGAATCCCCTTTTTTCAAAGGCATGTAGATCTGACAGTCATCTGCGTAACAATGGATCGAGATTCCATGTTTTCTAAAAATGAACCTAGTGGAAGAATGTACAGTGAGAATAGTAGAGTTCCCAGAATTGACCCCTGGGGCACACCGTAACGCAGTTGAGCAGTGGAAGATTCATAGCAACCAAGGTTCACACGCATGGATCTTTCAGTTAGGTATGACTTGAACCATTCAAGGGCAATACCATGGATGCCCACTAGGTGCTGCAAACGGGAAATTAAAATACTATGGTCCACAGTATCGAATGCAGCTGTCAGATCTAGCAGAACCAGGACTGCAGGGTCACCAGCATCAGTTGCCAGAAGGATATCATTAAAAACTCTTAAAAGTGCAGACTCAGTGCTATGGCAGGGCTTAAAACCGGATTGAAAAACTTCTAAAATATTATGCTGATCTAAAAAAAGACTTTAACTGTGCATACACTATCTTCTCTAAAATTTTAGAGACGAAGGGCAGCTTGGAGATGGGCCTAAAGTTGTCCAGAACTGTTTGATCAAGCCCTGGTTTCTTCAGCAGGGGCTGCACTACTGCATGTTTAAAATGTATTGGAACAACACCAGGTTCAAGACTGCTGTTAATGATGGATAAAACTACCAGCACAATACTTGGAAAAACCTCTTTAAAAAGACGCGGAGGGATGGCATCTCTAGGGGAGCCGGATGGTTTTATGTGGCTGATCACTTCCTCTAAAAACAGGGAAAAAAGACTAAACACAAAAAACAAAGTTGTATGGTACACTAATGACCTAAAAGCCTTAAAGTTATCAAGTAGAAAGCTAGAAAGAAAATGGAGAAAAACTAAACTCGATGTTTTTCGCAGTGCCTGGAATGACAGTATAATCGCATATAAACAGGCCCTAAAATCCACAAGAGCTACATATTTTAGTAAACGTATCTCTGCAAATCAAAATAATCCTCGTTATCTGTTTAAAACTGTAGCTCAATTAACAAAGAAAATGGGCACGGTAGACTCCGCAATCCCCTCACAGCTCACTAGTATTGACGTTATCAACTTCTTTAATGACAAAATTACTAATATCAGAATGAAAATTGTATCCACAAATAGTAGCCCACAACTGGTTATATCGAAAATAAACCCACCCGCTGTCCAGCTTAGCACATTCAAACAGGTCAGCCCTGATGAGCTCACTGAGATTATAGCCAAGACCAAGACGACCTCCTGCTTACTTGACTCTATACCGACTTTTTTAATTAAAGAAGTCCTACCATTAGTTATCGAACCAATCTTGAATATTATAAATTCGTCACTAGTTCTAGGTCACGTGCCACAAGCGTTCAAACAGGCAGTCATATAATCATCTTGATGCCGATGTGATTGCTAATTATAGACCAATTTCAAACCTTCCATTTATATCTAAAATTCTTGAAAAAGTTATTTCAGGACAACTCTGTACATTTCTGGAACAGAACGATAGATTTGAAAGATTTCAATCGGGCTTTAGATCGCACCACAGCACAGAAACGGCACTAATCCGAGTCACCAACGATCTTCTAATGGCATCAGATAAAGGGAACGTTTCACTCTTAGTTCTGTTAGATCTTAGTGCTGCTTTTGACACTGTTGACCATGACATTTTAATACATAGACTTGATGATTACGTTGGGGCTTCTGGACACGCGTTAGAGTGGTATAGGTCCTATCTGTCTGATTGCTCTCATTTCGTCCATGTAAATGGAGTATCATCACCCAGATTAAGTGTTAAATATGGAGTTGAAATCTCAAAATTTGCAAATATACTAGATTGCTTCAGCGACATTAGTGATTGGATGACAAGTAATTTTCTTAACGAATAGAGATTGTGTGTCCATTTCTCTAATTTTTTTAGAAAAGCTGAACATGAAGTTTTTCAAATACAGGACACCTCATCGTATTGCTTCCATTAAACCCAATTGGACTTACTGCAAAATGTGGAAAAGTTTACTGGATCTTTCTTTTGCCTAAACAATGTTAACAATGCAAAGCTAATTACACAAGTGCAGCATGATCGAGGACATTTATTACACAGGAGAAGAACACATGCAGCGGCCTAGCGTAATTGCTTTCCAGTGCCGCCTTAGAGCGGACCCGCGCATTGATCAGATGGAGGAAGTTATTGCACTCCGGTCCAGTGGGAGCGATGAGCGAGCAAAGCATCGTGCATATTTCATGAACATGAGAGAAACTGTGGAAAGCAGAAAATCCTAATAGACTCTGTTGGAGTTTCACGTCGATTCCTTGCCGAGGTGAAAACGGTTCATAAAGACAATGTACACGACAATCAATTATTCAAACAAAAACATCCAGCAAATTCTCAAATTTACAGTTTTGGCTTTTCACTGGAGTTTGATTGACAATCATAATAGAGAAAGGCAATATGTGACAGCTTACAAAGCAGACGTGGAGGAAAACATTGATCATACTGCTTGGAAAAACTAAATTTGGACTTGAGCATGTAAACCAGAAAACAAAAAGAAGCTGAACAAAAAATTTTGCCATTCAGCATTAGTGAATTATTCAGCTTCATCACTCCAAACTTTCACAACCTGTAAATGGGCTTCATAGTCAAGCTAACGGCTAGCAACCGCCAAGAAAAGCTAATACACAGATGAAGTGTTTGAAAGCACTGCTCCTCAACACCAAATCTTAAGAACAGATTAAATATTGCAACAATGCGATCAACATGCCGCAGAGGTGTGAACCTTCTTCTCATCTGGTGCTCTCAATGGAGCCGCATGGGTTTCAGCAGCTCATTGTGTTTGTTTCTCTGTATTGTCAAATGTTTTTTCCCACTCTTTTGTGTTTTTTTATTTTTTTATACGTCCATATTGAGTTGTGTGAGGTGGATATTAGTCTCGAAAATGATTTGTGTTTACCGATGTATATCCATAATTTTGACACACACACGTTCTGACTTTTGTACGTTTATCGACTTGCACGATTGCAGATTCACCATGTCGCAGCACATGTGTGTGCGGAGAGCAGTTTTTTGCCACTGCGATCAAAGTGTCACGTCTTCATGCGTTCGAGTTGTCTGAGTCTATTTGGGAGCTGAAAGATTAACGTCACCATCAATCAGTCATTATAAAAGCATCTCTTTATCAACTCTGAACTACAGCAGGAAGCGCAGAAACATGCGACTCCTCCGAGATCAAAGTGGATGTCACCGAATCTGTGGAGAGATGGAGTCTGTGTTTGGGAGTCTTCACACCCAGAGGGAGTGAAGAACCACAATCAAGCTCTTCGTTCTCCTGTAGCACACTTATGTACTAATAGTCCACAATGCTAATCCATATGCTGTAGTAAAATAGGGTTTAAGGGTATAACACAATACTTAACCAAGTGAAACTAATGCACTGCGGTCAGTTGCGTTTAAAATGGACAATGAACTTAAGCTTGAAAGCCAAAGTTGGTCTGTTGCAAAGACAATCTTTTTTCCACTTAAGGGCACTGGCCAAAGTTAAACCTATCCTCTCCAAACAACATTCTGAAACTGTTATCCATGCCTCTGTGATTACCCGGCTCAATTAGTGCAATGCGCTGTACGTACTTTGGAGTTACATAGTCTGTCGTCGATGTCTCGTCTCCAGCTCGTACAAAATGCTGCCGCACGTCTTTTAACCGGCACTAGAAAACATTACACCAGTTTTACCAGTTTCACCACTCTCGGGTGCTCAGGAACTTTTACACCTGCACCATAGAGAGCGTCCTGACGGGAAACATCACCTCCTGGTTCGGGAACAGCACCGAGCAGGACAGGCGAGCCCTCCAGAAGGTGGTGCGGTCAGCTGAATGCACCATACGCACCGGGCTCCCTGTTCTGCAGGACATTTACAACAAGCGGTGCTGGTCTAGGGCCAGGAAGATTGTAGCAGACCTCAGCCATCCCAACAATGGACTCTTCTCTCTGCTGCGCTCAGAAAAACGCTAACGTTCCCTGAGAGCAAACACAGAGAGGATGAGGAGGAGCTTTTTCCCGCAGGCCGTACGGAGTCTGAACCAGGGTGCTCCAGCACCTACCACCGGAACTGCCCCACTGCCACGCTCACAACTGACCACTTCATGAGCACATGAGTCACTTTATTCTTTTAGTCTTTTTTGCACATGGTCCACTTTATATCACTTTATACCACTTGAATCCTGAACCTGCACTGAATCTGTTTTTTGATCTGTAATTTGCATTTACATTCGTTTTTGTATTCTTACTGCTTTTTCTATTTTTATTACTATTTTTATTGATCGTTTTTTGCTTTTTGTATTCTTTTTGTCATTTGGAGTGATTGTAAAAAACATTTCACATCATGTCATACCGTGTATGCATATGTTTGTGACAAATAAAATTTGATTTTTTTTTAGCTAAAAAACATGAAACGCTGAAATACTCTGTGTTCTGTCACAAATATCCTCACAAATATTTGGAAAGATAAAATATTTTTTTCTGATCAAGCACTCATACCAAGGCTTTGTCTTTTCTTTAGAGAATGTACTTACTAACAAAATACCCGAGTAACGAAATGCATCGCCGCAAAAACTTCGCCCTGAGTAGCGGAAAAAATTCGCCATACGAAACGAGCGCGTCATAGTCTTACCGCGAGCAGGCATAAATGAAAGCCCTGAAGTGTAAAAAACAGTTGTTTAATCCTCACGCACATCAAATAAACAAAAAACAACAACAAAAGCACTGGTTAGTTTCAAATGTATTGCTTCCAAAATATAAAATGAGCTGGTGTTCTACAATGGATTCTGCGCGATCTCGCCAGCCGCGCCTGCAAAAATCGCAGACTTCTCATCTGCGCCACGCTTGCAAGAGAGAGAGAGAGAGAGAGCGAGAGCGGGGAGAGAGAGCACGAGAGAGAAGCGCTGTGCTGTGGTGTGCTTCTGTGCTGTGGAAGCAGACACACACACACACACACACACTCACTCACTCACTCAGCGGGAGTTTGAAGCAGTTTCAAAGTCACTTACAGTGGGTGTTACACTCTATATGGTCCGGGCGGAGGAAAATTCTGTTAGTTAGTTCTGTGTCTGCGTGACGTCACTTCAAAATGCCTGTCACCGTTCATGTGAATTGTCCGCCGTATTATTATAAATTGTACCTTTATAAACAATTACCAATGGGAAATTTAAACAACCATGTTTTTATTATATTTATTAACAATAGTTTATCACTTGTAAAAAAAAATGTTTGTCTGAATTCACTGATTACACGAATTGCATGTAAAATGTGGCTCAGCTAACGAAATTCCCAAAACGGAAAAAACGAAATGGTCGTCGGAACGGATTAATTTCGTAAGTCGGGGTACCACGTCCAGAAGACTGGTTTTAAATTCTCCCGTCAATAATTCAGAGCACTGAACTGTTCGAATAGCGGAAGGGTGCTACTTAAGCAAGTCATGGACCACCACATGCTCCAATGAGTGTTGTAGTGTGTGCATGTGAGGTGAGAACACCATCCACTACAAAACTACAAAAAAAGAAAAATAAAAAAAAGCAAGAGCCTGACTCTGCTTTTCTATTCATTCCCATCATGCGGCGGGGAGTTTGAGTACACAAGGTGATGTAATGCCTGTGCAAACACTGTGTCTGAAGTCGGGATGAAAGCAGAATTGGAAAACCGGATGAGACCCTCCCTCACTTTTCCACACAATGTTTCTAACTTCCTGTTCTCTGCAGGAAGTCAGCTGGAACAGAACACCCTCAGGGAATTCCAGCTGCAACGAGCGTCACTCTTCAGCTCCATCACAAAATATTTCATTATACAAACACGTGTAGATACCCAGACAAAGTGTCTCATCCTGAGAACGACGCGCGCTGAGCATCTGTGCTGCTGACTGAACCACAGCTTGTGTGTGTGTGTGTGTGTGTGTGTGTGTGTGTGTCTGTTTGAGTTAATGTTTTCATTTACTGAAACAATCAGTGCAATGATGCAAGGTATTATAGTGTATAATGAACACAAACATTATTATATTCTTTTGGCAGTTCTTGTCAGCATTTGGGAGCTGGATCTTCCACCTAAGAGGTGCAATTATGAGTTCCGGTCTGGTGGATCTTGGCTCAGACCCCTACATGACCCCCGACAGAGGGGGTGAAGAACCACAATCAAGCTCCTTGTTCACCTGTAGCACATCTAGTGTACTACTAGTACACAATGCTAATCCATATGCTGTAGTAAAATGGGGTTTAAGGGTATAGCACAATACTTAACCAAGTGAAACTAATGCACTGCGGTCGTGCCTGATCAGACTTAAGATGGACAATGAACTAAAGCATGAAAGCCAAATTTGGTCAAGTTATTATCAAGTTATTATAGTGTATAATGAACACAAAGATTAATGAATTCCAGTCTGGTGGATTCTTGGCACAGACCCCCACATGCCCCCCGACACTACGAATGATTTGACCACTAAGACTGCTCTCTGTTTCGGGTTTGTGTGTGTGTGTGACTTCTGTGTAAGAGTAAGAGTAAGAGGCTTTTATTGTCATTGTATGTTGTACAACAAAATTTCTTTCGGTAGCTGCCCGAGTCCAGCAGCAATAAAAATACGTTAAAAACCAACATGCAATACAATAAACACAATAATGAAGAGATGTAAAGGTAAAATAAACAAAATAAAAAAATAAAATATAAAAATATAAAAGTATGAAAGTGTGTGTGAGTGTGTGTATGTGTGTGTTTGTGCGTCTGTAACTTCACTGACTAAAGTTAATTTAACATTCCATCTTCCAAGTCCAGCAGTTTGCCTGCTATTGAGTTCTGCTTCTCTTGGTTTTGTGAATGCAGTACCTATGATGGAGATAATAGCACAGGAAATAATTCAGTAGCTGCGGTGGTCGAAGCTGTGGTGAGGCGTGCTGTTCATGGGGAGAGTGAGAGAAGACTACCCTGACACAAGCATTTCACAGACCTTGGGGTCTTAGGAACAGACCAAGGAGAACTCCACTTCTCCAGATACTGTGGAAAAAAGCCTTGCAAATCTTGACCTTTAGAATAAACCATCAAGACCAAAAAGATGAACCAAGAATTTAATTGCTTCTACGCAATATTGTGGCTTTTCAGAAAACATAGTGGTGAACAATGGTGGTGTGCAGTTTCCCCGCTGTGAGACTAATAAAGGCATTAGCATTTCAGCAGGACAACCACCCAAAACACCAAAAGGTGGTGGAGAAATCCAGCAGACAGGAACGCAGCTGTTCAGCAGTGAAGATCCACAGACAACAAGAACTAGAAATGTTTTACTGCAAGCAGCACTTTTATGTTGTTTATTGAGGAGGCAAATATCATGCGATATAAATCGTGTGGTTTATTGAGGTGGTATAAATCATGCCAGATTTGGAACTTCTTGTTCAAATATAAATGTAAAGAAATGTGAGAAATTACTCGAGAAAAATTCATATATTTGATTCTTCCTCTTGTCTTTTTCTGGTGCGGCACCAATAGTAATAGTAATACATTTTTTTCATTTGCATTGTGTTTTAAGGTGACCACGTCTCGAACAGAGTTCAGGAGACTCCAAAATCTCCCTGTAAACTACAATCAGGCTTTCTGCTTCTCTTACATCAGTCTCTATCTAGCTTCACCCACCCACAATCCTGCGCGCGCACACACACACAGTGAAAAACACAATCAAGGTGAAAGGTTTTCTTCTTACTCAGGCGCTGTAATCGCCGCCCGCTGACTGCGCTAAACGCTTCTCACTGGATATCACATTTGCAGCATTGTGCGCTAATTAGACAGGGAGCACTGCCCAGTGGCAAAGAGCTTCCAAGATGCAGTTTGAAGCTGTATTTTTGCTTTTTACAGCTGTGTCTGAATCAATCCCCAGCTTTAAGGTGGACTGAACTGCACTGTAAAGTAAAAAAAAAAAAGAAGGGATGACCAGAGAGTCTGAGCGACAGAGCAAAAGAATAAAATAAAAATGTAAAAATGAGAGAAACTCAAAATTGCTGATTGAAAAGACAAAAAGAAAGAGACAGACAGAAGGAGACTTTTACATACTTTTTAATCTAATTACATTAGATAATAATTATTTTCATTATCAAAAATCATCTTTGTTGTGTGTGAAAATAACTTTGCAATGTGGTGATTCGCTATTTACATAAATGACGCATTTTCCTAAACTGGCCACGTAAACATGAACATAACAGGTGAATTACATCCGCTGCAATCAGCCGTTGAGAGAGCAGTGCGCACAGCTGGGTATGTGGAGCGGAACGCTGACACGCCTTCACGCTTAACTGTACCTGAAAACTAAAGAATGAGCCAACACTGACCATTCCATTCGTACCGCAATATGACAACACATAACATTACAGGCAAAAACCCTGCGTCTCCATGGCAACAGACAAGCCTGTGGCCCCTGGGTTCTGACGACAGATTATGAGCAGAAAGTCTTGTGTTTTAACTTGATAATTCTACAATCTCTTTTACAACCATGTTACACAAACATAGTTGATTGAAAATGTTGTTGTTTTATTTTCTCTATAAAGGAAACAAAAAGATATATTTTATAGTTAAATGTGTGAAAGTGAAAGTGAGTGTTGTCCCAGTGTGACAGGTGTCATCACCCGAGTGATGCGGCCATTCTCATCAGCACCAAACACTTTGCATCAAAGATTAATGAACAGTGTTTATGTTCCTAAAGAACAAAGATTTAATGACGCAGCACAGGGCTAGAGAAGATTATAGCTTCTGAAAGCTCACAGTGCGAATGGATTTACAGCTTGAAGCTTGTGCCATTTACAGTGTATTTGAGTGCATTTAGAGGAGTTGTTCTGCCTAGTGTAGCGGATCCTTCAGGGCAGATAGATTTCCTCCAGTTCGTTATAGTTTCACAGCACTGCTCTTCCTCACAGTGAACACCACAGTAAGAGACGCAAATCAATTTCAAACACAGTGTGTGTCTCACGACTATGAATCCTCAACTTTTGTTGCCTCTGTGCAGCTAAGAACTCACAACACTCTAACAGAACGATCTGGTAAGAGTGTGTCACTCGCACCGCATTGCAATAATGCGCACAATAGCTTTTCTCTCAGCTTGTGCTTGCAGACGTATGTGTGCAAACAACCACATTTTTCCTATAGTGGCTGTACATCTGCAGATGGACGGCAGAGGAAATGCGACACAGACACTAGCAAAGAAATTTCAGCGCTTCCTCGTTTCAATGCTGACGTTATGCAAATGATGCATCTCTTCCCAGGGTACCGTCACTTTTAACATGTGCAATGCAAATCTGATCACCGGGATTTTTTAAACCAGCAGAGATGCAATTATTTTTCTGGTTTATAGCAAAGCTTCTGGGAACGATAGTATTTGGCAGAAGAATTCATACGTTGTAAAAATACAGCCACGGAAATGTGTGCGGCAGCTGTGTAAGCGAGAACACTCGGAGTGTGACACCAGAATGCCGATGCAATTGTGAAGCTAATTCACAATGAGCAGCTCGTTATGCAAACAACATCATGCTAGAAAAGTATTTAAAAAGTGAAGTCCTTCAGTGGAGAAAGTCACTCTGTAAGAACGTTAACTTTTGTGGACAACTTTAACTTATATAAAATATTTTTAAGCCTCTACTAGAATGCCATCTCTATTAGAAGGCCACAATGACGGAAGGGTTGAAAATTACACCAACACCAACTCTATTTGAAAGCCACTATTATACAGGCATTTATATGTGTGACAGACTGCTCTATTGCATTGCAGTGTCCTTTGAAGCTTGCTCTACTGACACAGAAAGTCAAAAATTAGCCAACGTCACTCTGAAAACCACACTCATTTACAGTGAGGCTATTTGGTCCTTTTATCTATTGTCTCGGTTTTAGGACAAATGGCTTTAATTGCTCCTTTTTTGTTTTTTAAGATTTTTAAACTCGTTTATGGTTTCGCTTTCTATGTATTGCTTGGAGTTTTGCATAAGGAATTCAGAGGAACACCTGCAAGCTTGTTATTGGGTCTTCCTAGAAGGGGTTGGCCAATAAAAGACAGGAGTTGGATGTTTGCTGAATGGAGGAGCCAAGATGTGTGTAGCTCATTTGAGGTCTAAGTAACCTTCGTTCGGAGTTGCTCTCTCCAATTGATGTTTTACAATTGTTTTGCTTAGTGTCTCTCAAAGCCCCAGTGAGCTTATGAGTGAATTTATATGCATGAAAATGTTTTTGATAAGCAGAGGTCTCTACTGTAGTCATTTAAAGTGTGTTCATGTAGAAATTTTGTAATCCATTTTAACCATGAAGTAAGGTTGTAGGTTGTAAAGGTTAGAAAGGGCATTTGTGATTTAATCAAAATTAGGAGTGATCTGTTTGACCAGTTGTAGTTATAAAGGTACAAGATTTCTGTTTAACCAGTTGGGAGTTAACTTCTGCCGCTTCACCATCTGTTATGTTCTATCATGTTTGGGGGGTATATAAGGGACCCAGTGGAAAGAGGAAGAGAGAGCATTTTTGCCACGGACAAAAGCTTTTGTCATTCGTTCCCTTTCATTGGTCACTTTCGTGCAACATATGGGAAATTCCATTTTCCCACTAACGCTGAAGTCTTATCAAATCACGCAGTAACTCACTGCAGCTGTGCCGACGTTCCCGCCAAAGAGACTGAGTCGCTATAAAAGCGGGACCGTCAGCACAGCCCTCAGAACTTTTTTCTTCACGACGCTGGTATGTCGAGCAAGAAGTCAACGCGCAGGTCTTGTGCATCGTGCTCGGAGCCCTTGATGCCAACTGACTCGCATAGGCTGTGCGCTCAGTGCTTGGGCCACAAGCACGCGCCGGCGGCGCTGGAAGAAACGCCACGTGCCGCGATCCCTATCAGCAAGTCGACGCGACACGGCCGCAGGTGCGGTCCAACCCGGCCCCTACAGAGGTCTTACCTCGACTTGGGGCGTCGGTCGTATCTTCTTGGGGTTGCAGGCAGAGCTGGACGCACGTGAGCGCACGCAGGACGAGGAGATGTTGGCTGACGATGCCGACGACGACGAGGAGGACTCTGAGTGCACGCCACCGGACCGCATGGCCACCTATGAGGAGCTGCTGAGATTCTTCCCATCGAAGCCATGCCGCGCCACTAGCGGTAATGGCCTTCGCGACGGCGAGCTACGCGGCGGCGCCCCTCCATGGCCAGGCCTCTCGGCTGGTCCGGCTTCCAGCCCGCAAAAAGCGTGAGGTCCGTGAGCTGAGGAGAATGGCGCTCGTCACTGACTACGCCCTGGAATACTCTCGCAGGATTGCGGAGAGCATGGAGGAAGACCATGAGCAGATTATTGTGCTCCACATTCATTTCTGGTGGCCCTGCCGGACCTTCGGGACGACGCACATCGCTCGTTGCCGGATGCGCCAATTCCCCGATGGGAGTCGCTAACCGGAGACGGCGACACAACCAACCGACGCCCGAGTTTTGCCGCTACGCTCGGACACGCAACGATCCCCGCCGAGGCCTGGGCCACCGGTTAGACGGGATCGGCGATGCAGAGGAAGCGAGGCGGTGGGGGACGCAACACCCAGCCCGAGGCCCCGAGGGGCCTGTGCAGCGCTCCTGACTTCGTCTGGCCGTAGGAGACATTTCCCCGTCAAGCGGTTCGAGCTCACTAGGTGGGAAGGGAGTCTGTTCGGCACCATTGTGTTCAACGATGAACGTGCTAATAAAGGGATAGGAGGAGAGCGCGCACTGCGCAATGTTTCTCCCTGAGGCTCGCACCGCTGAAGGGCGACGGCTGTCCGGCGCCTGGCTGGCTGGTCTGAGGTATGCTTTCCCGCCAGTAAGAGCTAATCCCTCTGGTTCCTTGCAAGGTCCGGGAGCAGTCAGATGCCATCCTGTTGGTGGTTTCATTCCGGCCGTGGTTCACGGAAACTTCAGAAACTTGTGAGGATGGCGAGGGGCCTGCCCTGGAAGGTTCCGCTGATGGAGGATTCGCTTTCTTGGGGAGGGGCCAATCTGGCATCCGGAGCTCTGGAAGAGAGCCGGTGAGAGCCGTGCGCTGGCTGAGCGGGCACTTGGCACCGTCTTGGAGGCTAGGGCCTCTTCTACTCGACGCCTTTATGCTTATAAGTGGTGTTTGTTTACTGACTGGTGTGTGTCTCGTGACAGATGTCCCCAGTCATGTGCGTGCAGACGATCCTGTCCTTCCTGCAGGAACGCTTAGATGCGGGCATCACTCCGGCGACACTGAAGGTGTACGTGGCGGCTATCGCAGCACGCCATCGTGAGTTGGATGGCTGCTCGCTGGGTAAACACAGGCTGGTGTCTGCTTTCCTGCGAGGTGCTAGATGACTGTGGCCGGTCAGGCTTCGGCTGGCGCTGGTCCGGGGCTTTTCTCTGGTCCTGACAGGTTTGGCCGTAGCCCCGTTTGAGCCACTATCGAAGGTCAGCTTGGAGCTGCTGTCTGAGTTGACTGCGTTTTCCTGGCTCTGGCGTGTGGCAGGAGAGTAGAGGATCTTCACGCTTTCTTGGTCAGCCCACAGTGTCTGCATTTTGGCTAAAAGACTGTATGATGAGACTGGTTCCGAGGAACGGTTATGTTCCCTAGGGCGTGTTCATGCCATTCGGGGATCAGGTGGTCACCATTAGGGCCTTCAGGTCTGGTGAGTTCCCTGTCTGTCCAGTGCGGGCTTTACGAGCCTATGTGTAATGGACAAGTTCTTTTCGGTTGTCGGAGCAGCTGTTGTCTGCCATGCCGGACCGAGGAGGTGCCAAGCCTTGTCTATGCGGCGTTTTATCACATTGAATGGTGAATGTGATTCGTTTGTCATATGTTTTGTAGAACTAGCAGTGCCCGGAGGGAGTTCGGGCGCACTCCACGAGAGCTCTGGCGCCGTCATGGGCGTAAGTCAGAGGCATGGAGATCAGCGACATCTGCAAGGCGGCAGGCTGAGCCTCACGCGATACGTTCGCAAGGTTCTACAACCTGGATTTCTCCTCTTTCGCGCCACATGTGTTTTCTGCGCAGGAGGGTGAGGCTGATCCATCAAGGACATCGACATGGTGAGTGTTGAGTGAGACACAAACAATGTCTGTGTTCTTGCCCACTACGGTTCCTACTCAAGGGATTTGCATGATGTCATTTCAAGATGGCGTTAACCGTTCATGTGAGTTTGTCTGTATATCATTATTTACTGTATATACCTTAATAAACAACTGTCAAGTGGCAAACGACTATGTAACATGTTTAATTTCTTTTATTATATTTTATAATTTACAAAAAATAAAACGGTCTGAATTTACATGTAAAATGCAGATCAGGTAACAAAATGTTCACCAAACAAAACGGCTATATATATATATATATATACACACACACATATACACACACAAACACATAAATATTTTTTTAATAACTAAAAACTCCAATGTCAGGCTGCATGAAATGGTGGCTCGTATCCAGAGACAGATGGCAGGCTATGGCAGCACTTGAGTGCAGCGGTGCTGGAGAAGCGGGCACCTGCTAGCGCTGCAGAGATTACATCTGTCAGCCACACAAGCCTGGCACATCTCTGCCTGTTTTTCACATCCAACCTCCTGCACCTGAAGAGCCACCAAACCCCTTGAAGCCGTTTCCTCCGGCAGCAGCCGTGTACCAGATCCTGCGCAGGAAGCACTGCTTGACATCGCATGTGTGGTGCACCCTATCAATAATGCAGCACTTGGTTATTTGTTCACACTCGTGGCTGGTGCCACTTCGTTGTATTTTCATGAAGGCCGTTAACCGCATATTTATGGATAGTAACTGAGAGCAAACATCCAGGCATGCATATAGAAAAGAAAAATGAAAGAGTGACCGGCAGCACAAATTGCTGTTATTTTTGTTAAAATTGCCCGATCACACACGCCCACTTGCCTCCTGCAAAATGTTACTTTTTCTGAAATACTTTCTCACGTAACAGATGAATAATGATCTTGTAAATTGTGGTTTCTTCAGGCAGAATGTAGTGTTTGTGTTATATAACCTATTGATTGCAATATATAACCAATATTTGTAAACTTTTTTTTAAATGGCGGCTTATTTCATCGTTTGTTGTGGTTTTCAACATTTTCTGAGCAAGAATTAAAACCATTTTCGGAACAATTTCCTCAAGTGCTCTGGATTTATTACAAAACTCTTTGACCTTCGACTTTGACAACTGCTCTGCATTGCAATGTGCTCTCCATTGCAACTCTGCACTGCAAACCATCCAGTGAAATTGAACACACACACACACACACAGTTAAGTGACACACACAAACATGGAGCTGTGGCAACCTTAAATCGTAGTGTCGGGCAGCATGTGGGGCTCAGTGACACTCATGCAGACACTAAGGATTGACCGAGAAAACGTGAAGATTTTTCCCACAAGCCAGAGCCAGCAGAAACGCTAGCTTCTTAGACAACAGGGCCAAGCTGGCATCCGCCAGCAGCTCAAAAGGGGGCACAGCCAAACCCTGGTGGACCAGAGACAGCCACCACTTACAATTTCAGGGTCGAAGGAGTTCCTGCAGAAAAGACAGAATCATCTGCACATCTGCACAAGTAATAGATACTTTGAACAAAGTACCAAGTTAAAAAAACAAATTGTCTTGTGTTCACTGACTGTCATGCTGTTCTGTCTTGTAAGTTTCTTTATATAAATTCAAATTCAAATTTTATTTGTCACAAAGTACAACAGAAAAAACGCCGAAGTGAGTAGAAGACAAATGAGCAAAAGTGACTCTGTTTAAAGTGTCCAGTATAAGGTGACTAAAAAGTGACTCCGTGATCCAGGTAGATGTTGGGACACCCTGATTTGGACTCCGTACAGCCTAAATATAGCGTGAGTGGACATCTACTGTAGCCTATTTTAGACATATTGCTTCGCTTGCTCCTCTTTTTGTGAGTTGCTTTGTATAAAAGCGTTTGCCAAATTACTGTAAAGTCAAAGTGAATAAATCTTTGTTCTGTTTGTTGATGACTGAAATTTCTTTCAATCAGGGTGAAAAAAGTGTTAGGTTGGTTAACCTGGAAACATTGCAGAAACGTTATTTTATGTTGGCTACAAATCTGAAGAAATGTTCCTTTTGGGGTATTTTAACAATGTTGGGTAAAACGTTGCAGAAATGTTTTAGGAAGGCTACACAATTCATTTGTCACAGCATTCCTAACGTAAATATTCACAACCAACGTTCCTGTTGGCTTATTTTACAACGTTGGGTAAAACGTTGCAAAAACGTTTTAGGAAGTTTACACAATTACGTTGTGACAACGTTCCTAACTTATGTATCTATGACGAATATGTGGGAAAACAAACACACTTTGATTAAAAAACACAAATGAACAAAGAGCAGAAACAAAGTAGTCACACGCCATCTTTACAGCTCTTCTCTTTTTAGACCCAAACTGAATACCGACATCTCCCAGGTGAAGTTAGGGAGTCGAATTATAAGCAGGTAAATAGGGTAAATATGTAGTAATAACATATGTAATATCTCTAACGCTAAATCATGTAATAAAAGACGTTTCATTTTTAAACTTTGTGCTTATATTATATATAAGGAATATAATTTCAAAGCTTGGGTCTCACATTTGGGTCTACGTGCACAAGCCTAAAAAATACATGCAATCAGATAACAACAAGCAATCCCAAATTCATATGCCTCCCTCACTCACCATTGTTATTGCATACTGTAGCTGCGCAACATTTTTTCATTGCTTTAGTCCTACAGTACTCGTTTTTATGCTTTTTTTTTTCAACAACTGTACAACGTTTTCTGTTACAGTTATTACCAATATTTTATATATTTTTTATATATATACATTCACAGAGCTGTGAATTCTACAACTAAGTGTCCTTGGGCAAGACACTGAACCCCACATGCCTCCCGGGCGCCGCATCGTCTGGCTGCCCACTGCTCCGAGTTCGTGTCTGATCGGATGGGTTAAATGCAGAGAAAAAATTTCCCCATGCGGGACTAATAAAGGTTAAAATTATTATTATTATTATTATTATTATTCACTTGTAAAATGTGTTTCTACTTGCAAAATATATCACTTTTATTTCGATTAAATAATAAAAAATGTGTTTAAGCTCATAAGGATGGAGAAAATATATCTAAAAAAAATTGCATGACAGTTTTAAAGAAACTTAAAGCAATTGAATTTTCTAAAAATGTTAATTAGGATAAACAGGAAAACTACTTCCCTTTGTGCCAGTGAATGCTGGTGCAGATTGGCTGCCTCTGCTTTGTTGGGCAATTGGTGTGCGTGTGCATGTTGTGTGTCTTGTAAAGCGATCTTGGGGGTCTCAAAGGCAGCAAAAAATTAAATGAATTATTAATTAATAAATAGAATAATAAATGAGAACACAGGTCAAGTCACCTGACTAAAATGTATAACAACATAACAAATAAAGATTGCTGCAGCATCAATACTTCCATTCGACAATACGAATTTTTAAAAACAGGTTGTCTCAGTCTTTCCCCAGCATCGTTTTTGATGACGCTGCAGAATATGTACAGTAGACCTCAACTATTCACTACTGCTACGGTTCTTCAAATCGTTGTAAAAATGATATTTGATATTAAGTCAAAACTTGTACTTAGCTTGTGTAGATGAATCACTGAATAAGACCGGAAGACTGTAAACAAACAGTTATTTAAATATGTGGTGCCTGCGGGGCCTGTGGGGGTCAGTGTCTCACCCAAGAACACTAGTTGCAGTAGGGGGATTCAAACCTGCCACCTTTCGCACACAAGTTCAAGCCTTCCCAACGCCTCACATCTCACAAACAAAATTCTTGCTTTAGATTTGTGCCAAGAGAGAGTCACTCGAGAAAACATGGGGGTTGTCCTGTGAGTAAGCAAGTCTCACCATCCTGTGTCTCACCATCGAACTGGAGGCAGTTCTTAACTTTCCTTGGAAGGGATCAGATATAACTTTAATAATAACACAGTAGGGACATTTCTGAGTTTGTAGCAAGCAGCATTGTGAACAAAAGGAAAATGGTTTAACCTGAAGAAGCATCGGCCAATTGAATATTTTCTTAAAAATTGATAAAAAAAAAATAACGAGACCAAAGCAGTCCTGTATTGTTTCAAAACGGAACACACAATTTAATTCTCAAATGCTCAGTTCTCAAATAATTTAAAGCACGGGTGGAAAATAAGTGCAGTGGTCCTTGGAAAAAAAGTGAAAAGCGGACATTTTTGTGAATTTATATAACCCGCCCGGACCCAGAGGACATATCCAGGGGGAAGAGGACGCTTGGTCACCCTAATAACTTGGAAAGTGTTAATCGTAGACATAAAGCGCTTTTCAGGCAATATCGGTGAATAATTTATGTATATTTCAGAAACAACATGACATGTAAAACATTTTATTCATTTTGAATGACCCACCATACAATACCGCTTTATTCATTTTGAATTATGTCATGCTTTCTGGCCAAAAAGTGCAGAGGACAATGTCATTGTCATTGCTGTTGTGTTCATCGAATTTTCCACAACTGTTGCGGTTACGGCAAACCAATAGCTGCGGACCTTGAGCTCAGAGCAGCGTTACAAAACGCAACACTCCTCCAGCGAAAGACGAACTACATACTGTATGTGTCTATTCATGAAGGAAATATTAAATTTTGATTCATTGTCTTTAGGATGAAAAGTTAGATGTAACGCAAGCATTACTTGCATGTAACAAGTAACACAGTGGTATGAATGTCCTTTCTAACGAAAATCCAGAGTAACAAAATGCATCGCCGCAAAAATTTCGTCTTGGGTTGCGGAAAAAATTCGCTATACGAAACGAACGCGTCTTGGTCTTACCAGAATGAAGGAGAGAAAAGCAGGCATGAAGGAGAGTCCAGAAGTGTAAAAAAAAAACGTTGTTTATTCCTCACGCACGTCGAATAAACAAAAAATAAAAACAACAAAAGCACTGGTTAGTTTCAAATGTATTGATTCCAAAACATAAAATGAGCTGGTATTCTTCTAAAATGGCTTCTGCGCGTCTGGCGCTGGTATAAATCGAGCCGCGTAGCAGCATTAGGAGCGGACAGCTCACTCACACACTCACTTACTCAGCGGGAGTTTGAATCCGTTTCAAACTCACTTACACAAAACTTTTTCCCCCATAAAGCTTACAAAAAAGCTAATAGAAGTTCGACGAGGATGCGCTAATCTCGCTGGGTGTTACACTCTATATGGTCCGGGTGGAACATTCTGATGACGTTATTTCCTTGTCTGTGCCCGCAGATTTGTGTGACGTCATTTCAAGATGGCGGTCACCGTTCATGTGAGATTGTCCGCTGTATCATTATATACTGTACCTTTATAAACATCTGCCAATTGACAATTTAAACAACCACTTTGTAACATGTTTTTATTACATTTATTAACAATAGTTTATCACTTGCTTAAACTCACTGTGCACTTACCCCTGTGTTTGTGTTCCGTTGTCACTCACGCTCCTCCTTGGCTTCCCGAGAGTGTGACATTACATGTAAAAGCAGCTAATGAAAATATGAAATGGCCGTTGGCACAGATTAATTTCATAAATTGTGGTACCACTGTATATTCCTGGTATATACTCTTATATATATAATCTTCTTCCTGGTCTCTCTGTGCTGCCCGTTCCCAGCACACAACTCAATACAGGACCACAGATCCCACCACACTGGCCACCACAGCTAGATGCTGTCTGCCCAAACTGAAAGACCTCTTGTTCAAACAGATACATGTTTTGTAAGTTACAGTTCACCTTCCTATGTGCATATGTGGGCAAACATAGTTTCTTCACTGCCATGAGTGCTGTAGAGAACCTTGTGTCAATGTGGTGTCCGGATTTGAACAGTAAGCAAAATGCTATCCAGAAATCCAGAATGCATACGCTTCAGTTCAGTCAGGTGAAGGTCACAGTATGCACCCTCCTACGGTAAAATTATTTTTCTTTTATTGGAGAAGTTTTAGGTCATATATTAGTTTAAATATGAACGCATATTGAAATCATATCAACTCATATGAAAATAAAAGAAACCAGGAGGCTTCTCAGACCATCCATCTCTCCCATCCCCCCTTCTACAATATTGGTTTAAATAATTAAGCAGTGTTTTATGAACAGAACTTCATCCCGGGGTGATTCTGCTTCAGCGGGTGTAACAGATCTGACTGTTTAAATCAGGTCCGCATGGACTTGTGCTCATGCGCGCATTTACTTTAATGCGACAAACGGCAGACTAGCCTAAAGTTTGCACAGCTGAGCTCTTATAGGAACCTGAGATTGAAAACAGATTAACTAGCATCAATGATGCTGTGAGAATTTTACGACTGTGATGACGAGAGTCATCTCAGCAACAAGTTTGTTTTACATGTTCACTCTTTATTCATTTGTTACCGTCAGCATTTAATTTTCTGGTCACTGTTTTAGGTCAAAGAAAATGCAGCCATTTATTTAGTCATTTTATTAAATTGGTTAAACCCTGTATACTCACCACTTTCTTTTTGTTTGTAGAAGAAAAGCGTGGCTTTTCTCAACCATTTTAAAGGATTGGGCTCGGACATTTTGAGTAGTGGCTGATGGTGGTTTTTCTGTCTTGTTTATTTGCAGATGTATGTATTTTGTCTCTTAATTTGGTTAATTCTAATTTACTCCTGATTTATTTAGATTCGGGTTATTTGTCTTGTGTGAATGTTAAGGATTCATGTTGTAAGATTTAGTTATTTCCGATTCCCCCTCTGGAACAAATGGGTTCACCCAAGCAACTTTAGGCGGGAAAACTGGCCTTTAAAAATGGGCCATTTTGACTGTGGAAGGAGGCTGGATAGGTTGTATGGTTGGTTTGGTCTGAGTTTAACGGTTGAACTAAGGACGCGTACTGTGCAGTTGACCTTTTCTCTTGCATCTAGGAGAAATAGGTAGGTCTTTTGAGATCCTCTGAAGCAGCAGCAACCACGCGGGTCACATCATGCGTCTCTCCTGCAGTAGAGTGATCTGAAGGTTTTTTTAATGACAAAAGCAGCTTATAAGCCTGCACCTTTTTTGACCCACAAAATTATCACCTACAGTCCAGAAGAGATGTGTTCAATTCTTCCAGTTAATTCTTTCGCTTGTTGTTTTTTCATGGATTCCAATACTAATATGATATTTATTGAAATATTATACATAGTTAAGGACAAAATTATTACACCCCCACCCTCTACAAAATGGTTATTGTTTTAAAGGATTTGCAAAACTGCTTTTATTCAGAGCAAAACAATAAAATGTGAATTACACATTTAACTGTATAGAAAAACTGATTTGCTTTGTTTTAAAGCAGATTTTTGCAGAACCCTAAATGCAGAACCGAATTTACTGTCCCTACCGGCTGTATCAACCAACTCGTGTAATTCCAAGTATTTTTGGCATTTTTTGGTCATATTTATTAATAAATGAATATTGTATTGGTTTAATTTAACATTGTATTAATTATTTTGATCGAATTATGACAGTATTCAGTCAAAGAACAATCAAAGATTAAGGTAACAATTATTTTTGTTGTAAATAGTTTCATCTCAAGCAAACGCGAAAAACGCAAGCAAGCAGTGTTTTCATTGGGAAAGAGCTCAGAAACAGAACAACAAACTCTTTGTTAAATAAAACAGTAATATTTCTCTTTCTCTCTCTCTCTCTCTCTCTCTCTCTCGTCGCAGCTTTAACTGTTTTGAACAAGCGCAAAGGCTTTTTTAACTTTCAAATATTGATTTGACGCGCACCAGATGGATTGTACCACATAACTAGAGGAGGGCTGTCGAATGCTCGGAAAAGCGGTGTTTATGATGCTCGCGGTGTCACAAACTCTGGAGTTTTTGTTGTTTTGGGACTTTTAGTTTGTCACCTTTATTTTATAATCTTGTCTCTCTCTCTGTTTTGACGTCACGTTTGTTTTGTTTATTTCCTGGTTTTCCCCCAAGTGTGTTTTGTTATTGTTTGAAACTGTCATCTCCTTGCTTCACCTATAGCGTTAAGTGTTGCCAGGTGCCTTGTGTTTTTCACTTAGTGTCTTTTGTAAGTAGTGTTCAGTTCATTGTCTTGTTGCCAGTTGTTTTTCGTTTATTCACTCATTTACCATGATTATGTTAATTTGTCTCGTTGCTGTGTCCAGCTGTCTGTGATTGGCGTGTCGTTATGTTTTGTATATATTCCCCACTCTGTGCTTGTGTTCTCTGTCAGATTGTCAGACGTGAATTCCCTGTCACTCTAGCCGTTTCTCTAGTCCTGCCGTGCTCTGTTACCTTGTCTTGCCTTGTTTTTTGTTAACCCTAGTCTTGCCCAGTGTTTTTCTTCCTTGCTGGATTTTTGTTTACTGCTCTGCCGTTTCGACCACGCCTTGAGAATAAAACCCCTTTTGTTGCAACCGTTAACCCTTCAGTGCTCCCCTGTGTTTACTGTGCTGTGCACGTGGGTCTTCCCTCCTGCTCTGTCCGAGTGACAGTCGCCGTGTCACGCGGGCTCTTAAAAGCTTTCTAACTTTCGCCCGCTTAACGACGTCCTTCATATAGAATAATATGTAAAATGAAAAAATCTCCGATATAATTAATGTACTCTTGGGGGCCCCCTGATTCACGCTGCCGCGTAGTTAGCGTATGCCTCAGGCCGGCTCTGGTGAAGCACTTTGACGGTCTGGTTACCGTTACTCCTGCTTGGAGGAGATTTATTTTGTTTTTCTTTTTGTAAGTCCTTGTCTTTTTTCAGAATAAATTTTCATCATCGGAAGAGTGGCATCGGTGTGGCTCCTACCACTTCCCCTTGGCCCGTCTCAGGGCACGTTTACGACAACGACCAATTAAAATAACAAAAACCCATGGAAAGTTAATTAAGCTTTCCTGTGCTTTGCTAAGTCAACTGACAGTTTCAGTGTTTCTATCAGCCGCTGCTTCACTTACTAGGCAACGGCAGCCTCAGTGCGCATGACTCTTCTCTCGCTTATACACTGTACATACAGTACACACAGTACGCTAATTTTGAAGTATGTATACTTTCTATACTAAGTATTCATTTTTCACTCCACTACTTTATCTCATGTGTTTACTCCGGTACATTTCTCAGGAGCACATAGGTTACTCACTAAATCAAACTGAAATCAAAGTGATTAAATTTTAGCTGCTGAATCTGGAAGCTTCTAAGCAATCACTGCTCTGGTTCGCTTGTGAGAGCTCAACCAACTTCATTTTCAAACATGCTTTGTGTGTGACAGACTCTGACTTCTCAGAATAAAGGTTCAACGTATGTTCTGCATGTTTCCATCTTCAGATTCAAACCACGGGGGCTTAATTGAGAGATCAATGAAATCAAAACACACACACATACACAGAGTGTTTCAATTTAACTCCTTAATAGTGATGTGGATGAGTGAATAGCGTAAAGTCAGACCAGATAAAAGGTATAACAGCAAAACGCAAGACTCAACAATTCCAGCCAAACACAGTTCCTAGCATTGGATCCTAAAATCCAGCTAAAGACAGAAAGAGGAAGAAGTGATTTGTGCAACATCTCACCAGGATCCGGCTAAAGGAAACCACCATCTGTTATTCCATTTGCTTGTCACTTGAGGGGGCTCCCTGAAACAGATGGACCCCCAAAACCACACAACCGTGACACTTCCCATCCCGACAGTCAGTCGCATCAGCACCGACTTGTGTCTTCTCTGTCTTTTGGCCACACACATGGCGTGAGGCCAAGAGTTGCAATTGGCTCCTGCTCCTCGAGACCCAGATGTTGGAAAGAGGTTAAGAAAACGTATAAATACATTGTGACAAAAAATAAAATCCAAACCTATTTACTTTGAAAAATGAATATAATGTTGCTGACCAGATAAAAACATAGAACATATATTTTTCAGCTACGTAAAATATTCATTTATTCACCCAGAGAACACTTTAGCTTAACCCTGAAGCCGTCCGTGAAAAAAAGAGCTCTAAAGATCAGACATGGCTTGTGCTTGGAACTGGTGAATCACAGTTATTCCTAACCTGACTTGCGCTGATAAAGCAGGAGGAGATTTATTTCATCGGCGCAGCTGAACATGCCGCCCTCAGAGAAGCTTCATTTTACCATGGAGCCACCATCAGCCTGCGGCCATAAAGAGACTTTACTGGTTCCGTCGTCAGTCCATCATTGCCCGGCCACTGCAGGCTCACACTGTAGAGCTCATTTATTTCCCATCGCACACTAAAAAAAACCTCCCAAGTCGACGCGGCACCCGCTAAACTGTGACTCAAAGATTGTGGGTGACATGAGCTATCAGTCGAAAAAAATTAATCAATGATCTCCTAGTCAAAGTGTGAGTGAGCAAAACATCAGAAACCCAAAGAAGAAGAAAAGGAGACAAAGTGTGTTAATTAATTCTCCACGAGGGTGAGGCAAGCAAGCTCAATGACAAATGAACTCATTTACAGCGAGAAGCTGGAGACAAAGGCAAACAAACCCTGGCACAAAAGATTCACTTTTACATATATCAAATCTGACCAGAACCACAGAAGGTCCATGTGCGCAGGGTGATCTCCATTTTAAACAAGTTGATTCTCCATTTCTTTAGAGCCAACTCATTTTTACTTTCTGATTAGCTGTAGAGGACAGAGGTGGTGAATGAAGGGACAGTATAAAAAAGGAGGAATCAAGAGTCATAAATAAACTGATCTGGGGGAGAGAGAGTGAAGGAGGGAGTGGCAGAGTGAGACAGAGAGTGAGTGAGAGAAAGAGAGAGAGAGAGAGATAATGTGAGCGATAGACATACAGAGAAAGAGGGAGAGAGAGATGGGTGGACAAACAACAGACAAACCAGACAGACAAATAGACAAAAGTAATCACAGATAGATAAACAGACAGTAAAAGAACAAACAAGATTAATGTATAGACAGAGAATGAGTGAAATAAGACAAATCAAAATGGGATCGATTGATAGAAAAACTAACAAGCTGCAATGAAGGTGTTCAAGCCTAGTTTATTTTAAATGTAACAATCAGCTAGTTGAGGTTTTGTTGTATACGTCATGGTCGATAAATAAATTCCTATTTGGACCGGCACTGATTGTCCAATCGCAAGGAAGATGTGACCGGAGTACAGACTGACGGGGAAAGGTGCATCCATCCAAATTGAGCCGCAGAAGCAAGTTGATTTAACGACACAATTTCTGGGCACATATTATCATAAAGTATTTGCACTTTTTAAGAAATGCTTAGATGCTGAAGTAAAGAGAAAAAGGAAAAAAGGGAAAAGTTTCCCTTATGTTCAATAAACCTTCTGCTTATGAAGTGCGTCATTCAGCCAGTGCTGTCAAATGTAGTCACTTTTGAGTTAAAAAGTACTTCTGTGAAAGTAAAAGTAAAATGCCCAATATTCTACTAAAGTAAAAGTAGCGTTACTAATACTGATAAAACTACTTTTAAGTATAAAAGTGAAAGTAATGCGAGGAAAAAAATAGCATTATAGAACTATATTGTTCTATTAAATAGTTGTAATTACATTGAAAATGTATGCATTTTATTACAACACTTCTGTGCAATCTGCGTGGCCTCAAGACACTAAATCACACAGGAGGTTGATAAATCTGTAAAAACTTGTAACAAAATAGATTATTTTCTGTTATGAAATAATGACCTAAATATGAACTCTTATGTTCGAAAACCTAACTTCAACATTACATTATCTCCTTTATATCTAGTATAAGATAAATAATATCTCTCAAAGTCTCTAACTAACTGAAAGTCAAAGATACTAATTTAAATGTTTTTCAGTGTTCACGTGAGCTCTTGTGCGCTTTGAGACAGTTTAAACTGTGAAAAGCGCCTTACAAATGCTCAGAACTTGACCTTGAGCTTTACACACGGTCACTGCGCCTCACACTTGTCCTGACTGGGACGATATGTTGAACACTCGTTTGCCGTTTTACCCGCATTTTCGCGTCTGTTCTGACGGTGTTGGTGTGTATGCGCGCGCGCCTTGGTGCAGTTTGTGCTCTAACCGTATTGACACTAATCGAATCCATAAAGCCGCCTCTCCTCTCCGTCATTCTTTCGCCGAAAAAGACGGTGTGATGGATCTTACGCAAACCAATAGGGTGTCGGAATGATACGTGTTAGTACGTCTCATCCAACCACAATCATTTACTGGCGTGATTTGTCCGGATGTTTTTTTTTATCGAACGATTCAACACGGAAAAAAAACTAACCAACTACTAAAATAAGTAGTAGAAGTAGAAAGTAAGCGAAAAAATAAATACTCTAGAAAGGTAAAAGTAAGCCAAATTTCTACTTTACTTGACACCTCTGCATTCAGCACATACACTAGACTTTCAGGGCTCCTAATGCCTGAAAGTCTAGGCGTTTCTCACGACCATCCATGAATTTCACACCACTACAGAACCCACTCTGCCTGGCAGGAATAGCATACTAACGCTGTCAGCGGGTCATTAAGATTGACTGCGTCGTAAAAGCCAGACTCTACAGGACAATTATATGTTTCTATGTATCTGCCACAATCTGCATTTACATAAATGTGAGTAATGAGATGAGGATATAAACTCAATTGTGGCTATTGTGCAGACCAGCTGGAAGAATTCTAGGAAGAAATTTAACTACAAAGCTTATCCATGTCCGAAAAATTGAGCTTTGTCACGGCCATCAGTCGCTGACCTTCTGAGGTCGTCCCTGCGCTCTATCCTGGTGTTTATCATTCAAGCGCACGTGTTGATCACTGTCAGGCGGGATTATGGGAGATGGAGAGCAGCAGGGCCGTGCACAGTTGGTGAGCGGACGCGGACTCCCAGAGCCAGCTGCTGAGGAAGAGCAAGAGTGCTGACGGGCATCTGTTCACACGCTTCCGCGAAGCTCCAACCACAGCCAAGAGTGCTGTGAAGACGGGCATCACACTCACACCTGCTTTGTGAAGTTCATATCGCACTAATGCGTCTGTCTGCACGTACAGTGATCACACCAGCTCTAAATGTACACAAAATGTAACGTTAACACCAGTCAAGACTGCCCAAAACCTTGGGGTTATGGTTGATGATCAGCTTACTTTCTCTGCACACAACTGTGCGACAGCCAGGTCATGTAGATTTGCTCTCTACAACATCACCAAGATACGACCTTACCTCTCACAATACGCCACTCAGCTTCTAGTACAGGCTCTGGTGATCTCAAGGCTGGACTATTGCAACTCTCTTTTGGCAGGTCTGTCTGTCGCCGCAACAAAGAATCAGCCTCTTCAAAGAATCCGGAATGCTGCAGCACGACTGGTCTTTAAACAACCGAAAAGGACTCATGTCACTCCACTGCTTGTCTCTCTGCACTGGCTGCCAATTGCTGCCAGGATCAAATTCAAAGCCCTATCACTGACCTTCAAGACCATTACTGGTGCGGCACCATCCTACCTCAACTCCCTGATTCAGGAATACTCTCCCGCACGTAGTCTGCGATCCGAGAACGAACGTCGGCTAGTCATGCCTCTGCAACGCGGCTTGAAATCTCTCACGAAAACCTTCTCTCGTTCAGCGGCTGTCTGGTGGAACAATCTACCCATTCCTCTTAGAAGGTCTGCAAATTTCTCAACATTTAAAAAAGCACTAAAAACTGAGCTCTTTCACCAGCACCTTAACACGGATAAAAAAGTCTTTGTCTTGTATTTTTTGTCTTGTGTTCACTGTTTTTGTTGACTGTCATGCTGTTCTTTCTAGTAAGTTTCCTTATATAGCCTGTGTATATAGCCTTATATAGTAGACTGTAGCCTGTTGTAGACAAATTGGATAAAAGCGTCTGCCAAATGACTGTAAAGTAAAGTAAAGTAAATGGTGACGGCAAAGGCGATTTTTTTTACGCAATGCAGTGACGGAAAAGTCAATTTCCACTCATTATAAACATCGCAGAACAAAAAACGCTGTGACAAATTAGCAGCAAACAAGCAGTGCAATAAAACAGAGGAAACTTGCCTCATTAGGAGGTTTCTTGGCAAAATCGGTTAAAGCGAACAGTAATGAGCAGCTTCGATGAGAAGTTATTGAAATAATTTTAGAGTGGAGGTAAAAGGCAAGGCCTCTTCACCAACCAATCAGCATAAAACCAAAGCAGAGAGCTGCTCTGAGTGTGTGTTCGTCTTTCTGTACCACGAACTGTTTTAAACAACATTCATTTTTCACCTCAAATATTTCCATTACCAATGGCTAGTCAGATCAACAAAATACAGCAGCTAGAAGCTACTGTGACAAACAAGCCATTTCACTTTTAAATTTGTATTATTATTATTACTATTATTGTTATCATCATCACTATTGTTATTTAGCATTACAAGCATATCTCAACATTATATGCATGTTATAGTGCAGGGGTGGCCAACCCTCATGCGGCTCTTCAGGAGCTTTCACGCGACATGAGTCAAATATGCACACAATGTTAACTGTTGAAAAAATAACTAATATTATCATGTTGGTGTGGTTATTTTCATTAAATCTTTCTGAGCAGAGGTCTGTGTGTGCGTGCATGCATACAAGATTAAAGAATGGGATGATGTTTATGTATGCACATGTGTATGACGTGGCTCTAACACAGAAAAAAGTGGCTCTTAGTTTCTGACTGGTTGGCCACCCCTGTTATAGTGCTACCAATTAATTCCTGTGAAACTGTATTAGGTTCATACTGAAACCCAGCTGAACTGCTGCTAGCAATTTCGGGCCCCATGATAATATTATGTGATGGGCCTTATACCTGGTCGCTGGGGGCCCCAAAAAGACCACGGGCCCCCAGAATTGTTCTAACCTTCCCCCTCTTATCGGCGCCCCTGCTGAAACCATCAATACATTGTTTTTATCTGTATTACTACTAGTAAAAGGTAGACATTTAAAAAAAAAATGACAGTCAGAGGTTCCTGTGAGGTTCCAAACAAGGCTCCTGTGTGATGGATCTTTGCATATTGATATTGCCATGTTCACTATGTCATTGTATCTTTCCCAGTAGCTCAGTCTGTAGCTCACTATAGCTTTCCCAGTAGCTCAGTCTGTAGAGCGCTAGTGTTGGATCATGGGTTCAAACACTGGATCATGGGTTCGATTCCCAGGGAAAGCAAGAATTTGTTAAATTGTAACAATTGTAATGATATGTAAGTCGCTTTGGATAAAAGCGTCTGCTAAATGACTGTAAAGAAAAGTAAAAAAAGTAAAGTCAAGAGACAGATATGAGTGTGCTAAAATGTGTGAGACGTTGGCTTTTAATGTTATTTCTTTCGTTTTATATCTTGTCTGTTTGATTTTTGTGCACAGAACCAACCTTGTTGATTTTTAGGTGCCTTATATATAAAGTTGAAGTATAACATACTTTAAACCAAGAACAAAAACAATTACTGAAACATATCCATTAAACACTCAACCATGCAACAGTCTGAGCCCTGGGACAGTGTAACAGTACCATGCACCAAAGATGGGGACAAGTCACATATGGTCAAGTCCAAGCAAGTCTCAAGTCTTAACCATCAAGTCTCGAGTCAAGTCTCAAGTCACAATTTAGACAAATCAAGCAAGTCAAGTCAAGTGAAGGGTTCACCCTAAGCAAGTCAAGTCGAGTCATGATAAGTTTCAAGCCAAGTCAAGTTGCAGTACTAAAAAAAACAGAGGTTAAATTATTATTACATGTTTATTTTTGCACAAAAAGATGAACCTATATACATATAGTATGCATCTTCACACTGCTATATTTGATATTAAAACATGCATTTTCAAAAAAATGTTTGCCAAGACACTGGCACCAAGTTTTTGACGATTGGGGATTGTCAATAATAATACCGTATTAACTCGCTTATAAGTCGACCCCCCCACTTCAGCTGTGAGATTGTGGTATTCTGTTTAGACCGTCTTATAAGAGATGGGGGAAAGAAATGAGAGAAAAGTGAAAAAATAGAAATGAGTAGAAACACAATTTTTGGTTTCATATAAAATTAACTGTGGTTATTTGGGGCCCATCGGGGACACTGCAGCAGCGCTGGTAAAAATGATCTGTTCAGATGCTCTTTAATCCAATAGAAATAATAAAACTATTCAGACATCCTTGGTGGTAAAGGAAACCTAAAAATCAAGTAACCCTGTTTGTTTATGTTGGTATTAATCTATTTAAGTTATTGTTAATTTATGTTTAAGGTTTACATTGTAATTGGAAAGGCTGCATTATAATTTTAAAAAATTGTGGGAAAAGTGCCCTGCCCCTTTAAGGGGAAAGAAGCGACTGCTAATGCTAACTCTTGGTTTGGGAATAAATACTACGTTCGAAATCCATCGTGTGACTCGTTTATTTGTGAAGGACACGCCAAATAGAGACTAAAGTCAGAAGAGCCGCTCTTATATGAAAGTGTGTGCGACTCTGCGCATCTGCCTGTGTGTGTGAGAGCGGAGCATCAGCACGAGACGAGCGGCGAGCGGAGTGCTACTCATTTGCTCGGCTTGTGCCGATTTCTGAGAGATTTATTTAGTTCACGTCATAAATGGTAATAGATAGACCGCGCGTATAAGTCGAACACCCCACTTTGAGCCCGAAATTTTACGCATAATCCTCGACTTATAGTTAAGTAAATACGATAATTCTAATAATAATAATAATAATTCACATAATAATTCTTCTGAACACACGCTATTCAATTGGCAGGTGGTAGACTGGATATGTAGTAGTCTGGGACACAATCAACTGCGACATGGATGGCTATGGAGGACCAAAACCGCCAAAATCAAATATAAATGACAAAGGAAATAAATGTACTTATGTATTAACAAATGCAGAAAAGGATTAGTGAAAAATAAATGCATAAATACATATATTTATGTTAGTACAACAAATGAGAAATAAATGTAACCCTTTATCTTTTCCTTCTCTCAAGCCGTTTTTCTTTTTCGATGAGTGTTGGCCTTTTTCTTTTTCTATTCCTAAACAAGTAGTCAAATGAGGGGGCGTGTTTTCGCTATTCAGTCAAAAGCAATCAAATTGAATCACGATGAAGATGAACTGACTCGCAGGTTTGCGACCAAACAAACGTGCGGTGTCGGTAATTGACCGAAAGCTTGGCTTGCAAATTGCCTTTATAACAGCAAAAAGAATAAGATTTTTATATTTTTTCTTATTTATCTACGTGTTTGTAAGTGTGTTTGTGTTTCGAACCAGTTTCGGCCGAGGAACTAAACCCGAGACTTATTGCGCTATATGTGTTAATTCTAGGCGTCTAGCGACGCAGCGGTGCCGTGTTACTGACGTTACAGACATTATGTGTGGTTTGTGTTTGCTGTCATTCACGTGTGCCTTTTGTTTATGGCGTTTTCACACTTCTCGAGTCCGTGTGATTCCAGTTTTGGTTTCTCAACCTGTCGTGTTTTGTCCGTCGGCGGCGTTTGATTAAACAACGTTAAACCATTTTAATAAAAAAATCCCATGTTTCTGGGCTCACGTTTTAAGACTGTTTAAAAACACTAACGTCGTTCAATAAATGTCTTAGCAAAAACAACTGCTCGTGCCTAATATTATAAAATGTAAAAAAGTGACATGAGTGAGAAATGAAATCCATATGAAGGAAGACTCATATTCCAACTACTGTACATCTTTACATTCGAAACATTTGTGTAAGTGGCAATTAGAGTAAATCAAGAACTGCAGTGGATACAGTGGAACACCCACGGGGTCGCCGGGAATCCACCAAGTCCTGGCCGCAGCCCCACGGCCCGCGCGTTAAAGTTAATATCTCCGCGGCTGCGCGAACAAAAAATTAGTGACGCGGCTCGTTGCTCAGAAACACCCACGTGGTCGCAGGGAATCGACCGAATTCCTGCCGCGGAATCCGCTCTTATTAATACTAATCTCCGCGCGAGCTACAAATTTTTGATGCGGAGATATTAATTTCTGGATATTTCAAGATAAATACCAGATATTTAATCGGGTAAACGGGTGGGAAATACACACAGCATCTTAAAGATAGAAAAATACAAACATGAGATTCATTAACACATGATTCAGTTTAATATTGACATGCGCAGTTAAAGATGTGACGACATGGCTTTCAAAGTAAGTAACGGCGATGATGCCTGGGAGGTTGTGCGGCCCTGAATTATCCCGAACAACCCGCAGAAACTTCAATACGTGCGCGGATCAACACCCGTGGGGTTGAAAAGTGTGGGGACTCTTTTGAACAAAGCTTCTTGGCTAATGCTAGTTTCACGTCTATGATTCTATGAAGCGTTGCATTAAAAACAGCCGCTAGACAAGACAAATCGAACAGGGAAGTGCAGTGACGCAATAAGAAGACGCCCCCTCATTTGACTACACGTTTAGGAATAGAAAAAGAAAAAGGCCAACACTCATCGAAAAAGAAAAAGAAAAACGGCTTGAGAGAAGGAAAAAAGATAAAGGGTTACATTTATTTCTCATTTGTTGTACTAACATATATTTATGTATTTATACATTTATTTTTCACCAATTAATTTCTGCATTTATTAATACATAAGTACATTTATATCCTTTGTCACTTATATTTGATTTTGGCGGTTTTGGTCCTCCATAGATGGCTGCTGTAGATCGCTGCAGTGTATCTTGGATTTGAGACATTCATCATATCTACATTAATAAAAAAAACTAAATACAAAACCAATCAGGGAAAACTGTAAACATTAAAACAAAATTATTTTCCTATGCACAAACATTCATTATTTTTTTTAATGATGTAAGGAAAATAAATTGTAAATATAAATTAATTTTGAGTGATGATCACTTGCCTATGTATGTGCTTTAAGTTACAGATTTACATGTTTACACACACAGAAATGGAAATACACATGTACTGACATAATGTAAGATTTGAGCATTTACGTATATACGGTCTATGAAACTTATAAACAAAGTATTGTGACTGAAAATTTGCCTAGAATGTTATACATATGATTTTTAATACTTATGCTGTCCATTATAGGGCACGGTATAGGGAATTTATTAGTGGTCGACCGATATTGAATTTTACCGATAACGATAACTAGGTTGGGCCGTGCTTGCCAATAACCGATTAATTAACCGATAGTTTATAAAATGATGACTATCAAAAAATAAAATCATAACACTCCATGTAGTAAAACAATAGTGCAAAACTTTATTTTTACAAGTACGTTCTACAACAAGAACAACTGAATCACAAAACTGTGCTATATTAAATAAGAATAATTTGTATTATATTGATATACATTATAGGCATGCTTTCAAACCGAAATAAAAAATAACATTCAAAATGAATAAAATACTCTAAACAACAAATTAAAAATAAAACAAATAACAACAAATTTAAACTTAAAGTTTAACCTGGTCCATTTTTAGTTCCATTTTTATTTAATAATCAAAGTTAAGAAGTCTCAAATTATAATGGAGAAAGCATAGCTGGTGTGCATGGTGTCCAGTGAGTCGGCTCCTCTTGGGTTTATAAAGCGTGCCCACTTCACTGAAAACCATTTCACTAGGCACAGTGGATGGTGGCGGGCACAGAGATTTCTTTGCCATTTGTGCAAGTGTTTTAAATCTTAATTCGTCTTTCTGCCACCACTGTAGAGGCATCTCACTTCTTTCAATGACAGCTTTTTTTCAAGTCAGCTTGATCACACGTGCAGAAACAAATGCATATGTTTTTAGTAGTGCTGCACCGGAATGAAAATTCTTGGCCGAAATCAAAAACCGAAAACGAGGATAACCTGGCAGAAAACCTAAAGAAATAATGGCATTTATTAGTAGTTATATTAGTACCAATGCATTTATTGCTATGAAGAGTATACAATCAAGAGTATAAAATATAATTCAAACTAAAATGTTTAACTTGTCCCACTCATGTGTACATAAACAATAATATACACGCCTACTGGCCTGTTGAAAGGTTGTAAAAATAAAGGTTATTTATTGTTCTGTAACATTGAATGGAACATATATTTACAATGTTAAACTTCTAACTTATGACATAAAAGCAGTGCTACTTTTAAATATAAGCGAGTGTATAAATGTTCAAATAAAGTGCTTAACTTTAATAAGAAAAGAGCATTAAAACTTGACTTCCGTTTACATCTCGACTCAAAACTTATAAACAGGTAAACTCTAATTACATCCAAACAATTGAACAGTTGTAAAGGCTCTTTTTGTTTGTTTTTTTTAAGTTTCTGAACACATCAGACACTGGTTTAGTCTCACAGTGCGTAATACAAATAGGAAGAAATCTGTCCATTATGGATGAAAAACTATTTTCGCTGTCCACTTTTCTCTTCTTTGCCAGTGACATTTTTATTTACTTTTCTTGTCTCGCCGTCCTATCTTTCGCCTCTCTCTCTCTCTCTCACACGCGCACTGACTCTCGCTCCCTCTCTCTCTCACGCGCCCGCTGACTCTTGCTCTCTCTCTCTCTCTCTCTCTCTCTCTCTCTCTCTCTCACTCACACGCGCACTGACTCTCGCTCCCTCTCTCTCTCACGCGCGCGCTGACTCTAGCTCTCTCTCTCTTTTTATTCAAAACGGATCCGGACCGCGGTTGATTTTTTTTAAACCTTGAAAAAAAAAAAAAAAACAACTGTACAAAATTTTTGATCACCTTGGGCATGGTTTTTGACAAAAGTTTATAATCAATGTTTCTGACATTGATGTGGACTGCTCTCCCACAACCCAAAGGCTGAAGAACTCTTCCCACTTTGGCTCATATTCTCAAGGTAACAGTTAGGGCTTTTTTTAAGGTCTATTCATCTGATCAACACTGATGAAACTAATCAAACTATTCTTTCTGGAACAATTTAAAAGTATTCATAATTGACTTGTCCAATGAGTCTTACATTTAAGTACTAATTTTAGGCATAACAGTTTTTAAAGCAAAGAAACTTGCACCAAGCAATAATCTGAAAAGAACAACAGGAAATATAGAGCAGCTTTTACACATTCCAATAAACGGCTTGAACATATACAGTGTAAAGACCGATCTTATGCTGAGTTGGGGACATACTCAGATGCACAGTGTGGTTCTCCAGCTGCACAGAGGAGAACAAGAAAGATCTCCAGCGGGTTGTGAGGGCTGCCGAGCTGGTCATCGGTACATCACTCCCCACCCTCAGTGACATTTATCTCAGCCGTCTCCACAAGAAGGCCCTGTCCATCACTACTGGTGCCACACACCCTGGACACCACTTATTCTCTGTTCTGCCCTCTGGACGGAGATTCAGATTAATAAAAAACCAGGACAAACAGACTGAAAAACAGCTTTTATCCACAGGCAATTAAATGCCTGAACACATGGGCACCATGCCTATCAGCACATTTTAGCACACTCAGTGTGCATCCACTACTACGTACCTCAAGACCTTTTGCACTGTTCAATGTCTTGGTCTTTTTGCACTACTCTAATGTCTCAGTTATTTTTACACTTGCCATTTGCACATGTATACTGTTCACTTCATTCTGTACATTACTGTTGTGATGCCGATTGCACATTATTGTTGCTACGTCAATGTTGTGATGTTGAATTATGATGCACGTTATTGTTGTTCCGTCGATGTTGTGATGTTGATTTTGTTACCTGTTGATGCTGAGTTGCCAAATAGAATTTCATTGTTGTTGTGTTTATGTTGCAGTGTTTGTGGCAGTGTTTATGTTGCAGTGATTATATTGAATAGTTGGAGATCTGTTCTTTCTCTCATTAGACACGAGTGATGGGCAATCTGGTGCCCCTATGGTTAACTAATCGGGAGGAGTATTTAAGAGGGCATTTCTCAGCAGCTCATTGTCAGAAGATTTCATGATGTGCGCACTGTGAACTTCCGGTCCTTCAGTTCTTTATTCTATAGAGCTTTTGTTTCTTTTGTCAACAAATAAATCCAACAAACTTGAGAAAACCAAAGACTGTGTTCTGTGCCTCCCTGGGACTACTCGAGACGTGACAATTGTTCTGGCAATTGACAATAAAGCCTCTAAAGTCTATACAAATAAACTATATTTTCTGTGAGATATTTTGCTATTAGGGGTGGGCGATATGAGTTAAAATTCATATCACGGTATTTTCTAGTGCACAGACGGTATCGATATTATATCATGGTATTGTGGGGGGGTGTTCTTATTTTATATAAAGCACGAAATTAAAACGCAAGGGGAAACCTGGAGAAGCAGCTGTCATTTTTAATACTGTATATCTATTAAAAGTAGCCCAGGCATTTATTTGAAAAAAACATTTAAATTAAATGGCTTGCGGTCTATCTTTAAAGAGAGTGCAAAGAGAAAGAGAGAGAGAGACAGAGAGAGACGCATAGAGAGAGCGAGCGAGCGAGAGAGAGAGAGAGAGAGAGACAGATAGATAGAGAGCGAGCGAGAGAGAGAGACAGAGAGCGAGAGCCAGCGCGCGTCACGCCTTCTCCCTCCCTCTCGCTTGCTCTCTCTCTCTCTCCCGCGCGTGCGCGCGCCTGAATATAAAGTTGCGTGAAACCAAGGTTAACAATCGAAAACACTTTGACCAAAATAAAACGAGCAGAATTTTCTCGTGCGAGCGTTGTACGGGTCTCGCGCTCGCCGCTCTAAAAAACCGGCACATTAAAGACATCGAGCGGCACAGCGCATGCGCGATCCATGCGGCTCGCGGGTGATCTATTAATTCAGTTTCTTACGCTTTCAGTATTCGATTAACAATGTATCCGTGTCGTAATTAAAAGTTGTAACGAAACAAATGTATTTTACTGTATTAAAGTGTTTATATACGTGTATAAAAGGTAAATTCATGCAAGTGCCACGGTATCCACGATATTGCAAAATCCATATCGTGGCACATCTCAATACCGGTATTTACGTTAATACCGGTATACCGCCCACCCCTATTTGCTATTAAAAGTTGACATTTAATGACTTCTTGAAATTCATATGAGATTGAATTTAAAAGTATTAGCAAACAAATCAGCAGCACCTCCACTAGAGTACGTGTATTATTATGGCTAAAAAACTAAAAAATCATCATCATCCCATTCCTTCAGCCACACAGTTCCACTGTTCTCATCACTGCGTCTCTGCAACACCAGAGTGACAATGATTCTTGTTTGCTTATTAATTCTAATAGATTGGCATTTTCAATCAAGACAAACTAGCCATAGTTTTAGTTAATTTATGAGAAAGTGTAGTGTACGCTGCATTTGCACACTAAGAATGAGTCGCAGTTGGGAAAAGGAAAGCTGAGCGCTTGTGCTTTGAACGCAAACATTTAACTCTAATTTCGCACTGTTACATTTTGCCTCACATTATCTGCACAAATACGCCGCATTGCTAGCATGTTTGCTAGTTTGTCAGTGGTAGTAATGGGTCGTTCGCGAACGAGTCGGCTCTAAGAGCCAATGCTTTGCAACGAACAATAAGAGCCAATGCCCGGCAGAGGAGAGCCGATGCTTCAGTGGCTCTTGATCAGTTCTGCTGAGAATAAGTGCGCAGAAGAGCGAGACTATTTTATGGGCGCACGATTCAGCCAATAATCTCCGAGATCAGACTAGACTCATATCGAGTGATTCATTTCACTGAACTTCTATCATTTCATTTCACTGAACTTCTATCATGACACATGGGCATAGTTTATGAAAAAATGATGAGTATCAAAGAATGATTGTAACCCTTATTTCTGGTCTTTCTTACTTCCGTCTCTTCGGCGTGGGCTTCTCAAATAAATGGGTCACACGATGGATTCAGAAGAACGACTTATTTATTTCCAGACAACGTGCAGCATTCACAGTCCGCTTCCCTGGCAGACTCGCACCAGTCTCTCGTTATTTTTCAACTTTCTCTTTTACGCCCAAGTTCGCCTTAAAGGGGCAGGGCCTTTTCCCCCACAATTCTCTTAAACTAATATTTCAAGTTAAATAATATAATGCCAATCACAAATTAAACCGTAAAATAAATCAACAATAACTTAAAATAAATTTTTGCTAAATTAAATAAAATGTATATGAACTTAAATAAACAGGGTTACAGAACTTCAGTCTGATAACGCGGGCTGGGCGATTAATAGAAAAATAATCAAAATTGAAATTCAAATTTATAATCGTTCACATTTTTCCATGACGATTATCTCGATTTCGATTACTTTTCCTTTAAGAACTACCGCGTGTGGAATTGAGTCACTACGTCACGTTTCTGCGCCCAACATGTCGAGCATGGAGAGTTTATACCAGGTCAGGGGTGCCCATTACGTTGATCGTGATCGACTGGTCAATCGCAAAGGCATTGTGGGTAGATCACATGACATCCCAAAACATGGCGTGGAAAAAAAAAGTTTAAAAACTCTAGCATGCTTGCAAAAAAGGGGCTAAAAATGAGTTGAAAGGAC
Source organism: Paedocypris carbunculus (assembly GCA_028128575.1). NCBI lineage: Eukaryota > Metazoa > Chordata > Actinopteri > Cypriniformes > Paedocypris > Paedocypris carbunculus. The sequence continues at coordinate 353,642 of SOMO01000084.1, forward strand.
GGAAGATGTAAAAAGCGATTCTTAATCCAGCATATACACGATTCTGCCAAACTCTAATTTCAAACGGGCGCTCTCTCTGTCAGCTGTGTGTGCGGCACTGGGGCATCGGCGTGCAGCAGCGGTCGGTCACGTGCGTTTATTACTTTCACTCACAACGAGTTTACAAATAAACATGCAATAAACAGAGAGAATGAGTGAGGAAACACAACGGTCCAGTAAGTCTGCTATCAACTCTGACATTTTCGTACCTGAAAAGGATTTTATTTTCTTATTATTTGTATCACTTATTATTTAAGTGTGTGTATACTGCGGTTTAAAACCAAAAGATGACACTGAACAAACCATATACAGCAAACATCAGTTGAGGACAAAATAATGAAATAATACATTTATTTAGGTAATAAAGTGTATACCGTATTTACTCGCTTATAAGTCGATCCGCTTATAAGTCGACCTCCCCACTTCAGCTNTTATCATTTTAAAAGATTTCTAGGAAAAGTGCCCTGCCCCTTTAAGAGAGCTCTCCCGAGAATCGGAGAGTCGGACGGCTAAAGCTAACTCGTGTTTTGGGAATAAATACAATGTTCAAAATCCACCCTGTGGCTCGTTTATTTGCGAGGCCCCGCGCCAAAGAGAGACTAGAGTCCGAAGAGAGCTCAGCCGAAAGAGTGCTTGTGTGTTTGTGTGTGTGCGCGTGTGTGTGTGCCTCTTAGTGTGTGCCTACTTTTTCGGTAGACCGCGCGTATAAGTCGAGCCCCCCACTATCAGCCCGAAATTTTTAGGAAAAATCCTCGACTTATAGTCGAGTAAATACTTTATTTTATTTTGACAGAAAATTTGACTTTTTCTAAAAAATTAAGTGATTGTTCAATTTAAGCGTGTTCTTTTAAGTTGTGTGACTTGATTTTACTTGATGTTTAATAAATAATCATACAGAAGATCTGTATGTGTTTCCTTCAATTTTTATCAAGTAATCTCAAGTATAAAACTTATCATTGAACTATGAGGGCAGAAAAGAAAAATCAATAAAATAATTGTTAATTAATTGTAATCGTGTCAACATGTTCAATTAATCGCGATTTTGATTTCAGGCAAAAAAAAAAAAAAAAAAATTAAAATATATTTAATAATAATAAATAAATATTGTTGAAAATAAATCAACAATAACTTAAAATAAATGTTTGCTAAATTAAATAAAATGTAAATGAACTTAAATAAACAGGGTTACAGAACTACAGAACAGAAAGTCTGATAACGCATATTGCAAAAGAAAATAAAGGATTATTCAGCATTGCAGTGCACCAGAATAGAATAATAGTTACACTAACAAAATATGTCTGAATATTGTTAAGCAGAAAAGCCAACAATTTCTAACTCCAGTAGGACTTTTGAAGCCCATTTGTGAATGGGCCTAAAAAAACAAATGATAAAACACCAGTTCAGACGCACATTAATTCCATAAAAATGATAAAAACCATTCAAACATTCTTGGAGGTAATAGAATAAAAATAGCATGAAAAAAATCACAACACATAATGTGATCACAAAATGTAACAAATGTTTTTTTTTTTTAAATATAAACAGTTGAAAACTTGGAAAATGTTTTGGGAACGCATGGATTGAGCATGTGAGACTGCGTCTGTATGTAACGGGTGATAATAACACGACAAATAAGAGTTTTTTGGGAGCCAGAAAAGCCGATTCTTTGACGAGAGCCGAGCCAGAAGAGCCGATGCTTTGAAAAGAGCCAGACTGCCCATCACTAGTTAGTGTGTCGCAACAGAGTCAAAGTGAAGCATTAGGTAAGGCAAAACACACAAATCCAAAATAATAAATTGTCATTGTTCCGGAACAATCAGGAACAATCTACAATACAGTGGTACCCCGATTTACGAAAGTAATCCCTGCCGACGGCCGTTTCGTTAGGCGGGAATTTTGTTAGCTGAGCCGCATTTTACATGAAATTCGTCTAATCCCTGCCATGACTATGTGAATTCAGACAAACATTTTTTTTTTTACAAACGATAAACTATTGTTAAAAAAAGTAATAAAAACATAGTGGTTGTTTAAATTGCACATTGGCAATTGTTTATAAAGGTACAGTATAATGATACAGTGGACAATCTCACATGAACGGTGATCGCCATCTTGAAATGACGTCACACTGACACGGATCTAACGTCATCAGAATGTTCCGCCCGGACCATTTAGAGTGTAACACCCAGAGACACGGTTTATTATTATTGTTTTGTCTTGAGATGTGAATGTGCATTTGTGATTGGCTACCATTTATTCAGGGGTTTCTTTTGTGTGTGATACCCATTTATATTAAATAACACTAAATCTCATAGTGTTTGGTGAGCACAAGCATGAAGTGTTGCCCAGCAGAAATGAGAGGTTCGTAAAGCAGGCTCGATATCAGGTTCATTAGCGTATCGCTCTTATAGTACAAGATCCATCGCTGCCAGTGAAACAAATAGCCAAAGAGAAATAATTTAAGGTGAAAGAGCATTTCAGTGTACTGATGAAGTAACGGCCTGGCTTCATCACCATGCTTCCTGATTTGCAGAAGGATTATCAGCAATCAGCAGAAGCTCAGCTCATAGGCAGGCCACAGATTGAAAACAGGGCTTTGTTGTAGAATAGAGTGGCTGATGCCCGGAGGGACACCGGGATCAATAACACACACACACACACACACACACACACACACACACTCTGGCACGACACTACACATACTTATTTCATTCTCGATAGTCAAAAACAAATGTTGAAGAGCAATGATATGTCTGTATGAGTGTGTATATATGTGTGGACAGATAGATAGACAGGTGGACGAACAGACTGATTGGTAGATAGATACATAGATAGACAGACAGATAGAAAGATAGATAGTTATAGATTGTTATAATTTGTGGTATAACATAATATTATTACACTTAGTATTTATACATTTTTTTTTTTTATTATGGTACAACTAAATGTGAATAACCTGAGCAGAAAGCGAGGCTCCGCCGGTTAAAATTCTCTCTTAACCAGAGCGATGAAGGGCTTTTGGGGTCACACTGCAGACATTAGTCTGGGGGTTTGTTTTGCTGGAATGGTCCAACAGCAGAATGTCTGGCTCCACATGAGAGCACATCTCAGCGGTCAGCAAAACCTGACCCGATGCTCTTCCAGTGAGATCACTCCATCTGCTCTTCAAGTACAGACAGACCACTTCAACACAGTCCACACATCTCAAAGCCACATTAACACCCATTGCAATCCCGCCAAGCATCTCCAGTGTGTTCATAAATCTATTAAAGTGAGTGAGATTGTTAATATGGTGAACCATTAGTCAATAAAACATAAAATAATTATTATTTGTCGAATTAAGCCTTGGTACCTGAACTTGTGAAGTTAATTTGTGCCGAGAGCAGTTTTAGATGCTACAGCAGTTATTGTTTGTTTTTTTTTAATAATTGTCCTGTTCTGAGGACTAAAGTAATGACGACTAAAGCAAAGAATAAAAATTATTTTAATTTACAGTTTCAGTTATGCGAGCGGCTGTGAGGACTGAGAATTGGAGATGAAGTGAGAGGGGAGACAATCAGTGTGGAATGACAAACATACAAAATTCCTGTTGTGGGCATTTTTTTTGGATAATTATTAAGCAAATACAAACAATACTGATAAGATGGTAATACGGATAAGATGGATAGTATAGGATAAGAAATGGAAGAAATATTCATACTCCTGATGTCGACTCCTGATAAGTGCATGACCTGGAGACCAAACCGGAACTTGCACTTAAGCGGAGAGTGTGCTAATCTGGAGTGGATGAGTCACGTGGATGACTACAACCCCACAACTTCTTTAACTACTTCCACTTAAGACTGTATTTTAATCATAAAAATGGAGCCTTTGGGTAACCTTAAAAAATATTTGACCACAAACGATCTTTGTGTCCTCTCCCGATTGTCAGAGCACACAAAAAACAGAAAGCGATCCAACCAAAATTCTGCATTAATGACAGAGCACTTAACTCATTAATGTAGGGTGACCATATTTTGATTTCCAAAAAGTTTGATTTTCCAAAAAAACAACCGGCCTTGAGACAAAAATAGACAGGCTTCTCGGAATTCAATTAACATGCTTCAATGGTGCAACACTAACTTCTTTAATAAAAAAATTAAACCTGAAAAAACTTAAATCTGTAACAAAAGAATAGTCCTATACTCTTTTCTAATAAACAAATAAAATATTTACTTAATAATATGAAATGCTCTAAACATCAACTCTTCTGTTAGAAAATCTAGCTTCAACATCATATACGTATATACGTATGCGTGTGTGTGTCCGTGTGTGTGTGTGTGTGTGTGTATGAGTATGTTATAAAGAAAATATATCAATTAGCGAGCAATATTAGTAAAGTGAGTGAGACTGTCAATATAGAAAGTTTAAAATTATTAGTCAGTTTGCATTACATGGGCATTATGTTTTTATTATTGTCTTAACTATAACGTTTGAGTTAATAAATTAATGTTTATGTCTGTGCCTGTGCTTGACAGTTACAAAGACCAATCAAACTACGGTATTGATGAATGATGTTGTTCAATGATGATGTACACACACTCGTAAACCTCAACCCAGCAGCTTCCGCTTATCAAAAGTCAAATTAATATAGAGCTGCAACTACGCGTCAACATAGTCGATGTCATTGATTACGTAAATACGTCAATGCAAAAAAACATGCGACGATGCATCGCTTGTTTTATTTTCTTCTTTTTTTCAATTATGGCAGTGCAGGAAACAAGTGGAGCAGACAATGGCAAAAAAATTTTACATAAGGGTAGTCAAAAGTAGGGTCAACCGATAGTCATATATTTATCTATTATATTCATAATTTTAAATATCTGCAGCGGCCGATACTCGCTTAGTAGCGGCAGATTTTAGTCGGGCACGTTTGTGGGCAGCCCAGTGTTATTGTTGTGGTGGAACTGCCGCACGTGAAGGACCCCAAAACTCTACAACAGTGCTGTGAGATAAAGATAAGGCTTAATATTCTGGTACTTTATAGTCCTATAAATATATTTACTATATATTAGAAACTATAAAGTGTTGCTTCACCTAAATAGCAGAATTTCGGTAAAGGTTCGCTTACATTCGGGCTAATCTGTTAGCAAGCTAATAGTTTTAGAATACAGTCCTTTTTTAATATTAAGACTATTCATTTAAGGACTGTAGTCAATGCTGTAATTGCCCCTAATGCTGTAAGTTAAGTAATGGAGTGTAAGAATGTGACTATGTGTGTCCGGTCCTCCGTGCCAGGCCGCTCACTCACTTCGGACTCTCTCACTTTAATTCTTTTGTTGTATTAAATATGGTTTGCACAGCCAGGAGGTTTAATGAAACATGCATATACAGTAGACTCAAAGTGCAGCCCCTCGGGACCAGAAATGAATTTTCAGATTTGCGGAGAATGTGCTAATACGGAGTGGACGAGTCACGTGGATAACGACACTTCCACTACTTATTTAACTGCATACTACAACTATGAACTGAATGACAGTTCGAACTAAGAACTGAGTGACAGTGGCTTGGTTTTTGTGAGCTCTGTCATTGTGTGGATGCTGCTCTCTGGAGACGTGCTACAAACGTGCATAACTCACAGGTTGCACACATTCAACTCGAGAGCACACACGCATGCACTCAAATCGGGTTGCTTCCACTTGGACAAATCTTTTTGGCACTAACATGATCCCATATTACAAAAATGATCAAACTAACAATGACGCTTAGTATTACTCAATCAAAAGTCTTCATAATTTGCGTGACAAATGATTTACCCGAGACATGAAAAAATACGGGACAAAACCTGTCCGGTATTGATTCAAAACGGGATGCCCAATTACAATCTGAAATACGGGATGATTCCATATTTCAAGGAACGGGTGGCAACCCTTAAAGCATGGGTGTCCAAACTTTTTGATTCGCGGGCCACATTGGGTTCTAACATTTGACAAAGGGGCCGGACCGGGCTCGGGGAAAAATTTTAAAAAATACACATTTTATTATATACACATTTTTGTATATAATTTAGTATTTAACCTTAAATAGTGTTTATTTCAATTTAAAAATGCGGAAAAAAAAAAGAAAAAACAGATAAAATACTAAAAGGCAAATAGTGATTTAGCATTTTAACTGCTTTTTAAAATGTGTTCATAAATAAAGCAATAAAAACCTTCATAATGGAACATCAAAAAAAATATATATGATTTTGATAAAATTTTTTACAAGTGGTGAAACAAACCGTATTCGTTTGAGATCACATGGTGTTTTCACGCACTGAACTGAATTTTCGGTAAATTTGCGGTGATTGGATGAAATTGCAAGGTCGCAAATCAATCGCCGGGTTTCCCAGAATTCGCGTGAATTGGCGCGATTGCACAATCACAAAATCCTGGAGGGACTGAATACTGGCCGCGGGCCGTACTCCATTCATTTTATGAATCAAGCCACGTGCCGGTCAAAATTTGAGCAAAGGCCGCATTTGGCCCCCGGGCCGGACTTTGGACATGCCTGCCTTAAAGGAACTGATGACTATGACCCAGCAAGAAGAGCAAACATTTTGGCTCTGCCAGGGTCTCTCCAGGTAATCAGGTCACATTCCACTCTGATTTATGAATCTAAGTTAAGTCATTAGTTAGAGCGCTGCTGTATCACGTGGAGACGCGAGCAAATTCCACATGCTAATCCAAACGCTACTTAGATGTGGCTAACGAGGCCAATGCCTTTTAACTTCCAAGCATTTTTTCTTTGAGGATTTAAAGTGCTGATGGTGCTTTCTGTATTGATTCGCAGGACTGCGATGGAGGGCCACTGCAGGGTATATCAGTTCAGGTCAAACCTTATCTGCAGTGTAAGGTGAAGGATTCGGTGCACGCTCACTGCCAAAAGATAACAGAAAATCAAGAAGATGTGTGATATGGTCTCTTCTGATTACTGCCAGAATTACCCATTTACAGGAGGTCCCTGTGACCCTATTGTGAGGTTGTTTTAAGGAAAGGGGGTGGTAGGTGAAGGGGCAGAGAGCGTCCTCTCCATCTATTGACTGGCGGTGAACGAAAGGCCTGAGCTCCGACTCAGATACTGCTCTCCCAGGAGTCATTGTGAGAACTGATGGGAGGATGAGAAAGGAGTAATTAAAAAGCTGCACAAGAGGACACATGAGAGATCAGCACAGATTCAACCCTAAAGAAGAACCTAACAGCCAATTGCCAAACACTTCCAGAAACTCAACCATGTCCAATAATCCAATACTAGTAAGAACAATACACACACACACACTATATTGTGTCTTGTCCTTTTCTTTTTTTAGATTGTCAAGATTCAAATTTTTGGAGTTGTTTATAAACAAAATATGTTTGTTTGTTTTTACAACAAACAATTAAAAGAACATAGCAAGAAAAAAAAAAACAAAATAATAAAGCAACAAAATTATAAAAACTAAATGATGACCAACAGGCATTTGTCAGCAATCATTTATTGTGGTAAGTCACCTGATGGTAAGTTAGTGCGATGTTAGTGTTAGAGTTAGTGTTAATGACTCCACTGTGTTTATCTGCTTTAGGATAAATAATTTCTAATCAGTGAACCGAAACAATCATTTTATCCTTACATTTGTGTTTTTTATCAGCTTTAGAAGTTATTCTTATATATATATATATATATATATATATACTGTATTTTCTGGACTATAAGCCGCACCTGCATACAAGCCGCATCCACTCTATTAAAAAAAGTTCCCTTTCCTTATAAATTTAATTAATTTTCTTTATTACATATGTTTGCGGATTCATGGCTTCACGTCTCGTGCGTCTGGTAGCTGCTGGAGAAGGGCCTTTGCAGACACGTCTGGCGCGGAGATCCGAATGTCGGACGTCAGCAATGTCAGACCTTCCCCCCGCGGCCCCAGAGCTCGCGCCTGATATTCCTCCGTTCAAACACTTTGAAAATTAATTTCTCCACGGACGCGTGCTAGCGAGAAGCAGGGTATATTATATATGAATATTTCGTTCCGTTACTCTATGCATAACAATTTTTTGTTTTTGCGTGACGCAATAATTTTTTTTTGCTTGCATTCGTTAAATGAATGAATGTATGAAATTTTATAGCATTGGTAGCATGATAATTTTTCGTTTTTTACGTGGTGCATAAAACAATAAAACACTTACTGTTTTATTGCTTGACATTTGTTCCGTTGTACTGTATGTATCTAAAATCTTTAGTACACACTGATTCACAATCTTTCGTTTTTTTATGTTGTGCACTTACTGTATTTTTCCCCATATAAGACGCACCGGCATATAAGACGCACCCAATTTTAAAGAAGGAAAATCTAGAAAAAAAAAGATTTTGAACCAAATACAAGAACAATTGTATGCCAAACATGTAACATGAACAGTCAGTAAAGTCAGGAAATAGCTAGTAACACTGTCCCCACATTAGCAAGAATAGTGAGTAACATAGCATCGCCGCTCCTCACCGCTGACAATCCGCGCTATGGTAGGATCGACGAGGGCGTGATGACGTCAGCGCGCAAAGCACGGTTCGTTTGGTAGTGTGAGCGCTCCTACATGGAGCTCCGCAGACCAAATGATTGAAAAATGATAAGCCACAAACTCACCAGAGCGACAGAATCCACTGCTTCAGTGAAAGCGCAGCTCTTCCTGTTCCAAACTGTTGCACCATAATAATGAATGTTTTGTCCCCATCTATATGCTTACATTCCGACTCATTTGGATTCCAAGAAAACGCACAAATCTGTTTTTATTTTGTTTGCATTTTACTAACTTTCCCCACATTATTTTACTGACAAAGCATGATGATAACCTACGCCTTCTACCGGCAACTACTAGTATTACTTAATACATCGCAACGTAAGCGTACTGAAGCGGGAGTATCTCTGCATTCGCCGTATAAGCACCTCAGTTTATACTTATATACTTTATATAGCACTTATACAGTGAAAAAAATACATCTGTTCCTGTGATTTTTGTACTGAAATGTTTGTTAACATTACTTTAATAAAGAATACTACGTGAAAAAAAGTGTTTTAAATGTCTGAATAAGTGTTAAATATTAACGTAAATGCGGATTTTCACCTATTGCGGTCGGGCTTGGAACTTATCTACCGCGATAAACCAGGGTTCACTGTATTTACTACAGGAACAGAACAATTTTGAATTGTAAATGTGCATGTATGTAACTAAATAGAACCTTTCCTAACCTGTATTTTAACACCAGCAACTTTGCTGATTAAAACTTTAAATAAAATTTTAATAAAATAAAAATTAAAATAAAATTTTATCTGCTTAGAGCGGCCCTAGCGGTGGAAAAAAATCCGCAGAATAGCCGCACCTTTGTATAAGCCGCATGGTTCAAAACATTTGAAAAAAGTATCAGCTTATAGTCCGGAAAATACGGTATATATATATATAAATGTTTAAATATTTTAAATGTATGAGATAAATGTGCTTGGGGAAAAAAGTGAAATTTGGATACGAACACGGTCAAACATTGACCATTATTAGATGATATTTCCAGCCGTTTGAGTATTACAATGCATAGAAAGTGGATGCAGAGGAGCAGAACACACTGGAACTGTCCCCCGGGAACCACATTTGAACACAGTTCTGGCCATCTGTCGGTGAAGGCGAATGAATGCATATTCAAAGTGAGCAAGCTGCGCTACTCAGCAGAAAATTAGTCTGCGGCTCTAATTGATCCTGAATCAATAGTAGTGGGATGAGAGAGGAAGCCTGCTGGAGAACCAGCTGCAACACAAAACACACACACGGTCCTTCTGCATTACAGCCTTTGTTTGAAGACGAGAGATCCGGACAGCACGATCAATTTCACCATCAGTGAGAGGCGTATTAAACTGATTTCTGACAGGGTTCACGATGCCCATATTTCTCACTTTGGCACACAAGCACTATGAGGAGCATAAAAAATTGCGCTCTGAAAACTTTGCCTTGCATTCTTCCTCCAAACTGCAGAAAATCACTTGCTGGTTGAACAGGATTTTGATGGATTGTTAGTGAATGATGGCAGAAAAAGTATAAATCACCCTAGAGATCATATTACAGGCTGCAGGGACACAAACGCAGTGTCACCTCAATACCGCTACATTATTTCACTGGTTCTGATCTATATCTCATTCTTTACACACACACACACACACACACACACACACACAGTGAGTTTAGTTTTTTGTGGGATGGAGGGAAGAGTGTAAAAAGATAAACGATAAATTTATGTGCGATTGAAACACGATTGTAAGTAACTATCACACACTGGTCAGACATCTGTGATGAAAACCTGCACAATTCTTGCTGGTTAAAGTCAAAGCGAACAACCATCAGCAGAAATTTGCCACAAAATAGCAGTGTTTACTGGTATCCAAAAACAATTTGCCACAATCAATCCTGACGGAGGAACAATGTCACCAGTGATCTTGTTATTACAGCAGGAGTGACTGGAAACAGTTGTGAAGCTGTGAGAGAAACAGCGACGACTGCTGCTAGAAGATGAAATAAATGATGTTTACATTAATATCTTCATACTTCATACATTCATACTAATGTATATGCTATAGGCATTATGGTTGCGACTCTGATCTTGTGGTGTCAGTAAATGGGCAATTAAGATCAGCAGTGTGTGCAGATGGTTGTGAATGTGAATGTCATCAGCCAACAGGCAAGTGGAAAAGCAGAGAGGGTAGGAAGCAGAGAGCAGAAAAACAACACAATGAAGAGATGGAGAAAAAATAAACGAACGGAAGAGACAGGCTTTCACAGTTAGGTTAAAGTTCAAAAGGTCAATGATCCCAAAACCAGAAAAAACACTGACGAATAGGCTGTCAAACTACCCATGAATATTAATAAGAAATGTAACTGTCGCTGTGCCTCTCTTTTCTATGTGTGTGGGAGTGTGTGTGTTCCTCTGATTAATCAATATAGGTAAAAATTCAATACAACGCTAGAAGTGTCTTGTCAATATTACAAAGAGCTCAAGGCACAGCGGTGCATCAAATCAAGCGGCGAGCGGTCCCGTAACTTATGAAAATGAAAAGCAAATTTCCATCTCACTCAAAAAATCAGAGCAAGATAAACTGCCATCAAAATCTCAGCATGTAATGACAGATAATTAGTGTAAAAATTGTTCATTTACATTCTTGTTTTGGGGGATGGGGTGGGGGATACTTCATTAAAAATAGCTGCAAGCAGAAATGTGGGGGTTCAACTCTTTCAATTCTTCAACTTCAATTTTTTGTCTGCCCTGTGCCCACACAATGACAACTGCCGATGACTTTTCGTGGGGAACATTGTGTAGTTAAATTATTTTTTGTACATGTAGTATCTCTATCCTTAAAGTGTTTGTCAGTGTACATATTAGTAATCGTGTCGTTCGTGAACGATTCATTTAAAATGAACGATTGTTTTTTTATGACTCGGAATAAACAGGTTCCCCCACTGAACAATTAGTGAACTATAGTAACGAGCAGAATTACATCAATTACTTCGTGATTTGTTCAAACGGACCATTCGTTCTTTCACTTGTCAAATGAGAGCCAAGACAATGGCTCCGTAACAATCAGCAGCGCTCCAGTACGTTCCTGATTCGTTTACAAAACATTATTGATTCTTCGTTCACGTGTCATGTGACCACAATCAAGTGAATGTCGCGCAGTTAAAATAACAATGGCAGGTGATGCAGGATGTTGATCACATTAGTATGGTGTGTATTTACAATATTTTCAAATGATTTGAATTAATTTGTGAAATATTATGTATTAAATGTTGTCCATTGAAGCAAACCACGTTGTTTTTTGTTTATATTGTTTGAGAGCACGGCCATTTTTACAACGACCACGGTGCCGCATGTTGTAAATAAAAAGCAATAATTTTGCACCAAGTTGAGAAAAATATTGGCTATACGAAATAAGCGCGTCTTTTTCATACCGCTAGCATGTACAAAATAAGACAATAAAGTTGTGTAAAAAAGTTGTTTTGCGCACTTCAAATTAAACAAAAAACAACAATACATTTGTTAGTTTCAAATATCTTTCCTCCAAAATATAGAATAAACTTGTATTCTCCCAGAACGGCGATGGCGATGTTTTTTTCTCTCCCGCCAGCTTCTGCGTTAGTGTTCAACGGAAACACACACACACACACACACACAGCTTCTGCTGCTGTGCTCAGAGGAAACTTAGGCAGAGGAAAACCAACCCTAACCCTACCATTACTTTTTCACTGAAAAAGTAAAGTAACGAATTACTGTTCATTTTTAAGGAATTTAATTACAGTTACTTTCAATGTACTTGCGTTACAATATAAAATAATTAACTTCGCTGAATCTCATTGTTTATTTTTTTTTATTTATCTTCTTTTTGTAATAGTTTAGTTTTCCGCTTTAAAATCACTTTACGGCTGGTGCACGTGATTCGCGACAGTTTGCGACGGTTGTGTTTAAAGTGGCGGAGACGTTCGGGCGGACTCGGTGTGACTCGGTCGGACTCGGCGGCCGCAGCTAGCAACTGTTTTCCGTAAAGACAACACGTATTCAAGTCACTTCACTGTTGTGAAACACACGAATATGAACATTACAGTCATTTGTGAGACACTTTCTGCGGAGAAAACACTGTCGGCCACCGTCAATAGCACGAGTATCTGTAGCTAAAGCGCTGAAACGGCAGCTAAACACAGACACACGGAAGATGATGAACGCCGGAAAAACTCCAGCTGAGTGGCTGAACTTGATTTCACTTGATTTAACAACAGCAGAAAGAGTCTGAAAGTGTCTGAAGCTTAACGTACGATTGCAGGTGAGCAGAATCGGGTCTTTTAGCCACATTTATTGTCGCAGAATATAATTAGTTTTTCGGAAATGTTGTTTCTTACCTAAAAGAAGGTGACTTTTACTACGGAGAACTTTATTTATTATAGAATGTTTTATGGAATGTAATAAAGATGATTCAGAAAACTAAAAGGCTCAACTATTTCATGTTTTACTGTTATATTTTTAAATAATTAGTTTTTTGAAGGTTTATAGGAATTTTAAAAAGTAATTGGTTAAGTTATTCATTAGGTAATTACGTTACTTTTCAGACACAGTAATTAGAAAAGTAATTTAATTACAAAATGGTAAAGTAATAAGTAATTAGTAATTAGTTACTTTTTTAAAGCTAACTTTACCCAACACTGGTTACACTCTCGTCCGAGTGGAGCATTCTGACTACGTCAGTTCCGTTTTTGCACTGACCAAGTGTCTCCTTTCTTGCGAAATTAATGTAAAATGAAACAAATGCTATGTAACATGTTTTTATTACATTTAGTAACAATAGTTTATCATTTGTAAAAAAAAACTGATTGTTTTCATGAAGTGAAATGGCACGAATTAGATGAATTACATGTAAAAAGCGTGTCAGCTAACAAAATTCCCGCCCAACGACACATCGGCACTGATTCATTTCATAAGTCAAGGTACCACTGTATATACAGTACCCATTGATCTTTATAGCTGGAGACTATATAGGACACATTATCTGTTTAAATCAAATTTAGCTTTATCGTTTGCGTTAGTATCATCCTTGGTTAGTAAAACCCAGACCAACAGACTCAGAGACAGTTCTTTCCCCAGAGCTATCCACACTCTGAACACCTAAAAACACTGGCAGGTGCAGTAGTATTCCCAATTGTATTGTAATTGTTTGCTGCAGTGACAATAAAGGCTTTCTATTCTATTCTATTTGTTTGTATGTATATGATTACCAATCGTGTTTATTTTTTATCGTGGGCACATCTTAAACCGATGTATTCTGATAAAAATGTGTTTGATGTTCATGGTAATGATGAGTTGATGGCTATTCTTCTAAAAAACTAGGTGAATTCCCGTAGCAATTAGAATAGTAACATTTTTTTGGGATATGAATACCATTGGTTGTGATTCTTGCAAATGGTAAACTTCCCACTCAGCTGCTGGAATACACAAGCATTGACGGCGTCTTATGTTAATAAAATCCAAAACGCAAAGTGTTTCTTGTCAGTCTTTTTGTCGTTTGCATCTTTAAGTGTGTGTGTTTTAAACTTTTATTCACCAAGAGCACCAAGAAAGTAATAGAGGAAAGTGGTGAGAATGCTCTGTGGTGCAGAGAAACCGTGCAAAATAATAGAAAAGTTCCTTTACCTGCAGACATAAAAAAACATGCGATCAGAAAAATGCAACTAAGTGCATTTGTGTTGACAACTAACAACTAGAAACATGTGTGGGATCGTCATTTGCCAATTGTCTTATTGTTAGCCGCTCGATCCGAAATGAAACTAATGTAAATTAAACTTAAAGAAACTATTTTAAATTTTTTTCCTTTGTACCACAGTATAAATTTTTAATGTTTTAGTGTACATGTGTACATGTTTAGTACATTTACCAAGGCTTTGGAAGGGGTGAGCGCATTTACATGCAAAATGCGTCCGACCACAGCACTTAGTTTACTTCTTTTAACAAACCTAACTTGTGACTTTTACTTGAATAATAGATTAAAAAAATGTCATATATTAGTGTATTTATATTCCGTGTATAGGATATTCAGTCACCAATTTACGGTATATCTTTATTTCTGTTATTGAGGCAAAGCATAAATATATGCATGTCTGCCTCCTGAACAAAATTTACAGAAAAAGAACACAACGCTGAAGCGCACCACTACATAAAGATGACGCATTTCCATATACAGTCGGCTCCGCTTAATTGGGCCAATAAGGACAGCCGCTTTATTGGGCCAAATCCTAAAGAACCAAAATAAATCGTATCTCATAATGCAAATTCTTGCACACAACACAGAGCTTTCAGCTGAGAAGCTCTCCAGACTAAATACCGGCATGTTGGGTGTTTGCTTTATTTATAGAATTTACCCGCAATTCTGATTAGTTGAAAAGCAGTTTAGGAAATATTAATGACACATCTGGCCAATGAGTGGGGTGATTGTTGTCACATGACTGACATTTTGGTTCGGTTCAGATGAGAGCAAAAAGTGTGGTGTGAAAGGGGACTAAAATGCCAGAGAAATGCAACATTGTATCATTATAGCCCTTGTTCCGGATCAAATGAACCAAACTACAGGTGTGAAAGCACCCTGAGTTGCTTTGGATAAAAGTGTCAAAGGCTATCACTAAGCATAAAACAGTAGACAATAAGAGAAATTTGCCACTTTCTCAAAGGTCACTTGGAGTTCACAAAACCACTGGTTTAAGGAATTTGTTTAAGGTAGGTTTAGTGCAAAGTGCAGCAAAATTGAGAAAAAAACATAGAACAAGTGCAATTCTCTACCTTTTCTTTTTATATTCCCTTTCGCATCCCTTCAATTCCTCTGGCAATTTTCTCTCTTTTACGCAACGTTTGACTGGGTGATGGGGGTTTAAGAAACATGTAGCCTAGCTCAGTGGCGCCCATTGGAAAACATTCTGTGTCTTGGGCCCTATACTACATCAAATTTTTTTTTTTTTTTTTTTCTACTGTCAATTAGATGTTTCTATCTTCTATGCATTGCCACCAACTCTTTCAGCTCCTCAGAGCGATTGTCTGGTTTGCTTTGTTCAGAATGAATCAGTCTGGAACAATCATAGAAATTATAAAAGAACATTTACTATGATCTAATGATCTTCAAGGTAATGATCTTCAATGTTGTTATGAATGAATGAGCTTGGCAGCAGGTGGAGACTCAATTGCTGTATCTAGAAAAGCAAATGTTTAATCAAGTACTTCGTCGCAATACAGGGAGAGAATTAAATCAGAATGAGCGGAGATCAACCAAGTCAGGAACAAGGACCAAGAAAACAAGACACCAGCAATACATAAGGGAAACGTTCCAATCATTGACAACTATAGACCTAGGTGCACACCACATGCGTGTGTTTGCCTACAGCTGAGAGAGGTCTGAAAGCGTCTAGCCAGTCTGTTCAAAATATATATCAAAACGGCTTCCTTTTTTGTTTTGTGTGATGACTCTATTCAGAATCAGTACATCAGGAGAACACTTCAGGGTAGAATACACAGGATCTTTTGATGCTCACATTTACGTTGCTCAGTTTTCATTTAATAATTGCACCAAGAAAACAGTAGTTCTGTGCTGTATGTTCGTTTAGAGAAAAATAAAGTGATTAATATTATTTTAAGGGTTACTTCTTGTTTTATTTTGGCTAAAAATGGCAGAGGAGTTAAGTGGGAAGTGGCTTCAGGAGGGGGATATGTCTGGTGCCATATTTGTATGGGGCAAAAATGGTCTTTGTGGCCCGATTAAGCGGAGTCGACGGTAATAAAGGCCAGCAGAAAGATAAAACACAGAGAAATTGTAAATCCCAACCACTAAGAATTGAATTAGATTCAACACAAGCCTCATTTAAGAAGCAAACACTTGAAATACTTATTTTCACCTCACATGAACATAGGAATAGGAAACAAAGTCATAAGCAGTTGTTAGTCACTCCATGATTCAGAAGTCCTCCCATTCATTATTGAGTAGTTCCTGCTGAAAGGATGAAGTACCGAGTCAGAACTCAAATCAATTATTTCAATTTACAGCGTTTGACACATAAATCAGGTAAAGCACATCATCGCAAACGCCGCTGCCTTCTCCAGGCTAGACCCGTCAGCGAATAAGAACACTCAAGTCTGAGAAAGTCTGCCATTTAAATCCCTTACTTGATTGTTCATTAAGCTTCGGCCTCCCTTGGAAACAGCAAGATGAAGCCTGTTATTAGTGGTTGCAGACATCTCAGCTTCTGGACTTTAACCTCTGCGATTCGCAAGATGAGAGGGCAGAGTGGCAGACGGGTCTGAGCTGTAATGGTCTCCCTGGCAGCGGCGCAAGAGAGAGAACGGAGTGGAAAATAAAAAGAGGTATCAGTGAAGAGTGAGGAAATGATGTCAGCCGAGCACAACTGATGTATTTATTATTACTGCGGAGGTCAGAAGAGCAGAGTTGCTCTGGATCTCAGATGACTGCGATTTCCCACATAATGGTTGTTGATGGAGAGCAACTAGATTAGAACTTCAAAGGTCGAATTTACACCTGTTGCATGGATGAAAAAGTGATCCGAAGCTTTATAAGTCCTTGAAACGGTTTACAATTAGGTTTTTGATTCAGAGCTTTATAGAAAATGTTTTAGCAGTTTTTCAAATAGAAGATATAAATATGGTGGGGGGCTCGACTTATACGCGCGGTCTACCGAAATAAAAAATATTTTACTCAGTGCGCGAGCACAGCATAAGCAAAAGCTCTCAACATCTCGTGATGCTGCTCTGTCTCACGTGATGCTGCTCTCTCTCTGCGCACACGCACACATACACACAGGCTGCGTGTGCCGGGAGGCTCAGCTCAGCTTTTCTCTCTATCTCTCTCTCTGTCTCAGCTCTTTAAGGTAAAAGCATGGAGCTTCACAAATGAACGAGTCACACTCACACGGTGGATTTCAAACGTATTCCCAAAACTCGAGTCCGCGTTGCTTCGGGAGAACTGTTTGCATTTCTCTTAAAAGGGCAGGGCACTTTTCCCACAAATCTTTAAAATTATAATGTAACCATACCAATAACAAATTAAACCTTAAACATAAATAACAATAACTTAAATAGATTCATTCAAACTAACTGAATAAACAGGGTTACTTTGATTTTGTGCTTCTTTTACCACCAAGAATATCTGAATAGTTTTATCATTTCTATAGGAGTAAAGAGCATCTGAACAGGTCGTTTAAGTTGTGAAAAAATAAAGTGATGATATTTTAAGGGTTACTTCTCATCTTATTTCGGAAGGGGGTGTGTGCCCGGCGCTTTAGTATTCCAATGGGCCCCAAATAACCAGAATTGACTTTATATGAAACACAAAATTGGGTTTCTACTCATTTCTATCTTTTCCCGTTTATCTAATTTCTTTCCCCCGACAAATAAGGGGGTCTAAACAGAATACCACAATCTCACAGCTGAACTGGGGGGGGTTGACTAATAAGCGGATCGACTTCTAAGCGAGTAAATACGGTATATATATACTGTACCGTATATTCGGCCACCGAAAATGTTCGGCCGAAAATCCAATTTTAATTTGATCAAATTTTTTTAACGCCGTTAATCGCACTTTCGTTTTTTTTAGAAAGAATAGTGTGCAATTCAATTATTTGCAGTCTCTCAGACGACTGTGTGCGCATGCGCTGCGCACAGACCATATGTCATATGACATATGACTTTTGTTCCTTTAGATAAAAATGTGTAATTAGTCTTTTCAGCTAGACTAATTATCAGTGCCACACTTTTGCCACACAAATATACAAATACATATCCGTTGTCTCTTTTCCTCAAAATTTTGAGGAAAAACAAGAGAGAAAAACAAGAGAAGCTTTATAGCTAAACATTTTCAAACGAGTAAGGCCTGATAAATGAATAAGCTTGGTTTAGGAACATAACATGTGCATGCTACATCTGAAGCACTACTAATTAAACCTATAATTTGTCAAAAAAAAAAAAACGTATCGAAGTGTCAGATCTTAGACATGACTAGCTTGTAATCGTGGGATGAATAAAATGAGGAATACTGAACTTGAAACTTTCAACAACATCTGTAATGTTCTCGTAATCTATAGATTTGCAGGAGAATCTGGCAAACAAGGAAAACGGATAAAAACGTAACATCACAAACCAAGCCACATAAGTCAATTCTCCTTCAATCTCATCACGTTATTTCAAGCGCTTCTTCAAGGCAAATGTCTCATTATCTGATGCTAACTAAGTCTGGGCAACTTCCAAAGAACATTCCAAAGAACATTTCCACTGAGAGATTAGGAGACTGATTTTTACAAGGGAATACAATGGGGAAAAGCCTCCATCTTTGCTCTTTGATCTCAGGCACTTGCAACAGTAAAATGATTAAATTGTGATGGCCGGCGGGCATATAGACGCACTCCCGTCTCTCCAGCACGTGCACTGGGAATCCACACAACTTTTTCCCAACACACTNGCCACCTCGTTTGTCTTGTTGTCCTGAGGAGAACTGGCGAGGTGAGTAGCGATCGAGCCCCATCCTCAAATATAGGTTATTAAAAGGTTTTATTTTTGGTTAAACATTATTTAATTATTGTTTTACATGCAACTGCTGTACATTTTTGTTTTGTTTTGGTGTGTTTGCAATTGCGATTGTTGTAGATTAGTCATGTTTGACGCAACATGTGACGGGCAAAGACCAGAGTTTACATGTATATGAATGTTACTTAATTTTGCAGTTGGATCACATATGACAGACGAATCACATTAACGATCCAATGCAATAAACACTGCCTTAGACAAGGGCTGACCCTTCCTCTGTCCGGCATGGCAGACAAACAGCTTCTCCGACGACCAAAAAGAACTTGTTCTATCCATAAAGACTCGTGAAGCCCGCACTGGACAGACAGGGGACTCACCAGACCCAAAGGCCCTAACGGTGACCACCTGATCCCTAAACGGCGTTCCTTGAGAACATAACCATGCCTTGGAACCAGTCTCACCATACAGTCTCCTTGGCCCAAATGCAGACACTGTGGGTTGACCGAGAAAGCGCAAAGATCCCCCACTCTCTTGCCACACGCCAGAGCCAGCAAAAACGCCGTCTTCTCAGACAGCAGCTCCAAGCTCATCTCCGATAGTGGCTCGAAGGGTGGTGTGGCTAAACCTGTCAGGACCAGTAATAAGTCCCAGACCGGCGCCAGCCGAAGCCTGACCGGCCGCAGTCATCTAGCACCTCGCAGGAAAGCAGACACCAGCCTGTGTTTTCCCAGAGAGCAGCCATTCAACTCACCACGGCGTGCTGCAATAGCCACCACGCACACTTTCAGCGTCGCCAGCATGCTGCTCGCCTCCAAGCGTTCCTGCAGGAAGGACTGGATCGTCTGCACGTCACAAGACTGGGGACAGCTGTCATGAGACACATACCAGTGAGCAAACAAACGCCACTTATGAGAATAAACACGAGTAGAAAAGGCCCTAGCCTCCAAGACGGTGCCAAGCGCCCGCTCTGCTAGCGCCCGGCTCTCACCGGACCCACCAGCCACACGTGTAGCTTCCAGAGATCCAGTTATGGATACCAGATTTGGCCCTGCCCGTGAGAAAGCGGATCCTCCCTGAGCGGAACCTCCCAGGGGGGGCCCCTCGCCATTGTCACCAGTTCCGTGAACCACAGCTGGGACGGCCAGAACGGAGCCACTAACAGGATGGCATACCGACTGCTCGCGGACCTTGCAAAGAACCAGAGGGATTAGCTTTACTGGCGGAAACGCGTACTTTAGACCGTCCGGCCAGACGCTGGTCAGCACGTCGCCCTTTAGCTGTGCTAGCCTCAGGGAGAAAAACATTGCGCAGTGCGTGTTCTCCTTTGACGCAAACAGATCCACTTCAGCTTCCCCGAAGCGATCCCAAATGAGTGCCACCGTCTGAGGGTGAAGTCTCCACTCCCAGTGGACCACGCCGTGCCTCGACAACAGGTCCGACGTTGTCCTTTCCCGGAACGTGTGCCGCCCGGATCGACAGCAACTTCCGATCCGCTCAGAGCAGCAACTCTATGGACGTGTCCTGCAGCGCACAAGATTGCACACTCCCTTGATGGCTCAGGTGCGATACGACTGTCAGGCTGTCGGAGCGAATCAAAACATGCTTCCCACTCACCTGAGGCAGGAACACGCGCTACCGCAGTCAATTCGAGCAAGTTGATGTACTGAGTGCGGTGCTTGTCCGTCCAGCGATTCCATGCCGGCGTTCCACCACAAAGTGCTCCCCAGCCGCCGAGCGAGGCGTCTGTGGAAATCACAGCCCGCTCTGTTACACGGCCCATGACTACACCCCTCGCGTAAAGCTCCGGCTGCCGCAACGGAAAAACTGCGTCCACACACTCCTGCGAAATACGAGCCATAGTCCGATCGCGATTCCAGTCCGCTTTCGAGATATTGTTGCGAATCCACCACTGGAATGGACGCAAGTGAAGGAGGACAATATCGTAAATCCCCGCCGCCATTAAACCCAGGAGCCGCTGGAAGCTCTTCACAGAACACCACCGGTTCAGCGTAAACAAAACCAACTCTTTGAGAATGACGTGAGTGGGCATAAGCCTGCTCTTGCCCAAATTCATTTTCAAGCCTAGGTTGCGCAAATGGCGTAGCATTACTTTCCGCTCTAGAAGAAAAGCGGGAGATTGTGATGGTACAAGAAAAACTCGAATTCCCATCAGCCTCAGTGGTTTAGCACGGCCTCCATGCACAGACTAAAAGTTCTCTGTGCTAATGCTAGACCGAAAGGCAATTTTCGAAACTGAAAAGCCTTGTTCTGAAAAGAGAACTGGAGGAAACGTTGATGTTTCGACTCAATGTCTATGTGATAGTACGCATGGCGAAGCAATTGCCCAGGGAAAGCCTCTCCCCCACGGGCGAGCCCTCGGTCGTGCAGCCCGCCGCGATAGTCGCGTTCATATTGCTGCTCTCCGAGGGGGAAACCTTCACATGCACTAACCTGAGCCGCGCTTTCTCTGCGCCGGTCCCATCAGCCTGGAGGCTCAGGCCTGGTCGCGCCCTGTCTAGCGCGCGTTGAGTACCTTCAGCAGCCTACATATCGCCTCATCCACACAACAAATTAACCGCAGTATTAATCGATGTGGGCTTGCCGCGCACTATCACAGTGTAACAAGTAATGGTAAGCGTCCTTTCAAATGCAGTGGAGTGAAAAGTACAGCTACTCAAACAGAAAAGCAGTGGAGTAGAGAGTAAAAGTTGCTTAAAGTAGCAAAAAAACATACTTAAGTAAAGTAACAAAGTCCATTTACTCAAGTACTATACACCTCTGCTTACCACAAAATACTGTCATGCTTTCTTCTGGTAATAAAGTACAGAGGTCATTGTCGTTGAAAAAAACCCTGGGAGTCTCCTCTGGCATTCTAACACTACAAAATCAGTGCGTTGGTTGTTCCGCGCCATGGTTCCGGAAGGTGTTTCCCTCCTTAGTGGTGAAAGAGGCGGCTCCATTTCCCCACGTAAACAGCGTCATCAGGTCTACAGAGGGTTAATAGGAGGGTTACATTGTTAAATTGGTGTGTGTGAATGTTGTTGTGTTTCTGTAAGGCGACCTCGAGAGAATGGCGGCAATAAATAAGAAAAAACATTTGAATGGGTTATTAAGCTAAATACAGTTGTAATGCAAAATTACAACATATTGAGACTACAAACCACATTCGAATTCTGGGAGGAGTAGCCCAAAGAGAAATTTAACAATAAATGTAAAAAATAAATAAATAAATGCAATTAAAAAAAAACTTTTTTTGCGTCTGAAAAACCAGGGGGGGTTCTTATATTTGCGTAAATACAGTAAATAAAAACATAACTTCAAAGAGATTAACATCAAAGAAAAGAAAACCATTCTTTCACAACTAGTTTGAAAAGAGTTTGATTGATGTAGTGTATGTAGAAAGAAATAACGTGTGTTGTGTGTTCAAAGTTTTGTTCAAAGTGCGTGTGCATGTGTGTGTGTTAAGCCTCCTCATATTTGAACCAATTTCAGCTGAATGTCTAGTAGCAGAGAACCACAATAATGGCGCAGACAGTGCAGCTTGCTGCGCTATGCTGATGTGCCCTTTATGTGTCTTACTCTGGTGCATGCACCAGAAGGTAAACGCATTGCCGGTGAGAACCACGTCACAGAGTAATTTACACATGACCCAAGCTTCATGTACGTACACACACACGCGCGCACACTCTCACATACCAAATGCTCAAGTAGGGATCTAAAATTACTGACTGAAATATAAATACAAGTACAGTTAAAAATACATATACAAAACACTATAGAAGTCTCCGTTTGACAGTCATGTATTTTAAAGTGAAAATTAACTTGTGTGTGAAAATGAGATTAGGAATTTACTCTTGAGTTTAAGACCTTGTCTAATAGTAGTGCTGTAAACAACGCATACTCTTGAACTACTTGATCACATTTTAACTTCAACGTCTGTTTCTCTTGAAAATTACATACAGCACTATAGACCGTTTTAAAAACTCAGCTCCTAAAATAAGGACTTGTTTGTCCATTTGCCTATAAATATCTCTGAACCCCACTGCCCTTGTCTGTCAAACTCTCATTTTCATTTTAACCCTCACCCAATAGGAAAGCAGCAGCAAAGTAATCTTCACATCAAAATAAAAAAGAGAGGAAGTCCGCATTAAACATAAGGAAAAAGGTTGACAGACAGACAGTGTTACATCTGATGTGAGAGAAGAACATAAACAGTACAAAACCAACACCATCAGGCTTGCCTGATTTGGTAAAAATTCCATATTGTACTGTAAAGTGAGTGAGTGAGTGAGTGAGTGAGTGTAGCCACTAGGGGCAGTATTGAGATACATACACACAAAGTGAAGGGAACACACTAAAACCCAAAATATTGTTGTGAAATCAGTTTGTTTTGGTTTAGATTCAAGTTCAATAAACTGAAACTTGCTATAATTGGTAGGAATTCAGCTAGCTTCATCACACCTTTATAACTGAGAGTGGATCATGTGCAGAATGACACATTAAGCCTCAGCGATCACACACACTATCGCAGCTAAATGTATCTGTGCCATTTCTGCCTGAAAGTGACCTATTATAATGCCCCCAGGCGTGTGAGAGACAGAAGGTGAGTCAGTGTGTTAATGTGTGATTGAGCGTGTGTCCATGTGTGTTTAGAGGCAGAAAATAGGTAGAGGATGAACTGTGATTGTCATGTGGGGGTGAGGTTGGTCAGCATGTGGCATGTGATCTGCTCTCAGATTAACAGAGTAGGTTTAATGATGCTGTTCATAAACGACATGACCTGGAATGTGGGTTTAGCTCAGACCTTTGAACTGAACGACTCTTTGTTCTGTGATAACTGAAGGGCTTTGCATATTTTCAGTGCAACCGAGCAGAGGAATCTTTTAGGGTGAAAAGATTTTAATCTTTTTAAAACTTTTATATATGACTCAGGGTAAAACTTTTAATTAACCAGTGGTTGAATGTTTGAGTCTTGCAGCATCACTCAAAGTGTTCAGCGGTTTGAAGCTGATAAACGCTTGAGAAGTGTTAATGATAACCAGGACATTATCGCCTTTATGCAAGCTGTTTAGTGAACTCACAGTTTGTCAAGCCTGTGACGTCACAAGTCAAATCTTTTAGACACAGAAACAAGTCGATGCTTCCCCCTACTGTTCACTTCAGAAAACTCACCATCTAAAATAGAAAATAAATTCAATGGTACAATTATGTCACACGCGCCCTTACACATTTTATAACATGTGTTTTGTGCTTTTACAAAACATACAAGTGAATTATTAGTAGCTAATCTCACTCAACCCTGTTTAATCTCAGATTACTCATCAATTATACAGAGAACCAGAGTATGCCACACACACACACACACACACACACACACACATCATCATCATCATCATCATCAATGCAAAACTAGCATAAATAAGATGTGCTTGTGTCTATACAGTTTAAAATCTGTTTCCATACAGATTGAAATCAAATTCTCAATCAAACAGAAGAGTGCGCATGGATATTGTCAGATGTGTTAACATCACTTGGATTAGAACCAGAGCCTCAGCTGCTTTCGCACATGTATCTTGAAAACAACACTTCAAGGCCCAAAACTCCTAATAAGGTACATGTAAAATATGTGAAAACAACTAAACTAGATCCTCATGTTAAAAGAACACTTTGCCTTGATGTCATGTATTTACACATATATATAAATTTGATATATTAAAAGGCTACATAAAGCCTAGCAGTCAATTCATAACTGAAACGTACACATTTTACTGGTTCAAACCACTATTCTGACACATCAATTTACAAAACTTTGCAATTTGTTTGACCTTAACCTTGCATCATTTACATATTTTTGAGTTCATATTATTATGACAGATGAGTACACTTAATTTATTAATTTCAATTTCCTGCGCTCTTCTCAATGCCTGATGCGTCTATTGAATCTAGATTTAATTGAAACATCATTTTCAAACCAGATTATGATCACTCAACTAGTTAAAATGGATTTCAAGTAATAAATATTCATGTTTAATTGTATAAATCAGGATGATCAGCAGCCTTCGAGTACAGGTTTTTGAGTCGCAAAGGTGCGATGTTTTACGAAAAATAGAGTTTAAACCAATTGAAAAATAAAAGATTCCAAATCATTGTTTCCAAACAGCATTACCACCACAATCTTCAAAACCGAGCGTTTCAAAAAGCTTCGGCAAATTCTACTGTGATGCTTGTGTAAATCCTCTTGGACCTGGTAAAGGGGTAAAACAGGTTGTTGTACCAACATGGTGGTCTATGGGAGAGAAAAACAGGTGGGTCTGGTGGGCCTAACGTAGATAAATGATCTTCTGTGCATGCTGACCTTCTTACAAGAGAAAGGCATACTGTACAAACTCAAATACACTATATTACCAAAAGTATTCAGTTCATGAGGCCAGCCAAATCATGAGGTTTTTCAGGAGTCGGGCTTGGCCCCTTAGTTCCAGTGAAAGAAACTTTGAATGCTTCAGGATACCAAAACATTTTGGACAATTCCATGCTCCCATGGACAATTTAGAGCAGGACCCTTCCTCTTCCAACATGACTGTGCACCAGTGCACAAAGCCAAGTCCATAAAGACACGGTGGACTGACATCATATTGAACCTTATGGGTTAAGAATGGGATGGCACTTAAGTTCATATTTAAGTGAGTCAGGAAAGGAAAGGAATGGAAAGTGAGGTGATGGCAATATGGCCACTAGGAACAAAACTGAATTTGTGCTCTGCATTTAACCCATTCGTGAAAGGGTCACTTCACTTTCTTTTGTTGAGCTAAGATGTGTGATTCCTCTAATGAAAGGACATGCCAGTACCAGAGACTCTCCACACGAGACTTACACGTAAGCAGACAAAAAGACTGTCAAAGGAAGTCTTTCCATTCCAGAAAGGCAATCGACATGTAGAAGACAACCCACAGTCCATAAAATGCAGATGCCACGGAGAAAGGTCTTCCTCAACCCTGAAGTGAAAGCGCACTATTCACAACCCGCAGGAGAGAGAAAGTCCAGAAAAGTAAGAACGATTTGCTTTCGGCAAACAAGTGTTGCTTTCGGCAGTGTTCGGCCAACACAGAGACCTCAAACATCATTCATCAATGCAGTACCAAAAGAGAAAGCTAATTGCTTCCAAATCTCATCTTTCAAAAACTCAAAATCTGGTCAAAATGCCCCTAGACTAATGTGAAAAGCTAATGCTATATTTTCGCTTTGAGCCATTCCGACCCAGGGCGACAAAACGGTTGATGAGCAGTTACTTCCTACAAAGTTCTAATAGCATTTTCTGAAATGCACCTCATCTAAACAAGACACGATTGGTGTAGGGTTTTAGGCTGTGCAAAACCATTCCTTAGAAAAAGAGCCCTGACTTGCCTGTGCACACAGGGACATGCGAAGGGACATGTTGTCTTCTACAACATCCTGAACATGTACAGGATCCAAGGAGTCAAAGGAGTTACAAAGGAACAAAGAAATAGACAAATGCAAGAAACTTGCTTTGCCTACAGAAACCCTTCTCATTCAAGTGTGCCAGAGCTTCAACAAAAATCGCAGAACCAAGAAATTTGCCAAGAACCAAGAAATTTGCCATTTAAATTTGCTATCAATGCTCCATGGACCTGGAGACCATGTAGATGTGTGGGGATGAGAAGGGTGTCTCGTTTTAATGTTTTAGAAGTTTGTGAGGCTGTATAGCTCTATGTTTTAAAATTCTAACGTAGTAGAGCAGTGTGAGACTCTCTGGGAAATCAGTCCTGGAATTCCAGCCACTTCCTACAATTCTTTACAACAGGAAGCGGACGCTCAGCCGGAGAATTATGTCAGTTGTTGTTTTAAACCAGTGAATTCTCCAGCACACTGCCAACATCATAAAATACAAAAAACAATGAACATATAACATTCAACAGCTCAGTTTGTTTTGTTTATTTTTTTTATCTGGAAATGTCCTTTAGTAAATTAGGTGATGAAAGACACATTACCATCAATTAAACTTGAACGTTTCACATTGAAAACATGAACCCTTTCTTCAACAAAAACATAAATAAAAGTTACTTGTAAAAGTACTACTAGAAAAAGTAGCATGGAAACATGAGAGAGAGGATAAACCCCCTTATCTGGTACTGTTGAATGTGCCAAAAAGGACCACCATGTGGTGGTCAAATTTAGAAAAGCTCATTTATAAACCTATATGGTTTTTTAAAATAAAATCTTGTTTACGTAAAACATTTATCACATTATATTTGAACCACTAGAAGAGTGACACAATCATTACTGTTAGCAACATCATAAGTCATTGTATTGATTCGCAAAAAAAAAAAATAAAATTGGAAAATCTATTTTAACACATACAGTACAAGCAGTGAACGTCATTTTGGATAAAAGCACCTGCTGAAGCTTAAAATCATCTGCAGAACTTAAACATTTTCTTGAAACATAAAACTTGATAAAAAGAAAATATTATATCAGAATACATATATACCATAAAACGCCATGGCGGTCAATTTTTCAACTCTTCTGTCAGGAGGGCGCTCTATTAGAGGTGGTATACTACTAGAGAAGGGGTATTTAAATTACATTTAAAGAGGTCCGGTTCCACAACTGGTTCTGGACCAGAAGTATCAGCACGTATCTCAGACCACCCCAAAAGACCCCAAAAGCGATTTGTGCTCTGCCACCTCCGGAGGTCAAACCCTCCGCAGTTATCTCCGCACTCCACTCTATTGTCTGTCTCTCCTCTGTCGTGTGTCTCACTCTCTCCCTTTCTCCTCTGTTGTCGGTCTCTCTCTCTCTCTGTCTCTCTCTTTCTCTTTTCAATAACTTTTAATACAATTACTGTAACTGCAATCGCTGTCATCTGCCAATGTCCTGAGATCGCTCAACTCGGATTCATTTGGCCAATGTGTTTTCGTGTGCACTAATCTTAAGGTGGCGCCACTGCAGCAATTACATTTATGGTGGAGCGCTTGGTTTGAAAATCAAAATGGTCGGTTTGGTCCGTATGGGTCAGCTGCTGGGTCCGGATAAGGACCGTCGTCAGCCAGTTAGTGACCGCTGTACAAAAAGGTGACGCTGTCCTTTTCGTCTTCATAAATGCATTTGCATCTCGTCTTCATAAATGCATTTTTATGAAGAAAAGAGAACACAACATTTTGTATATGCCTAAAGTACAACGCTGAAAATTAGATCTGAAACGCTGATCACACAGTTTAGACTAAAGAAACAAAACACCCTAATCACATATTCATATCAAAAATAGCAAAGCATAGATCACACGAACAAAACGCCAGTCACGTGTTCGAATCAAAAAGAACAAAACTCTGATCACACATCCTCGTCATGTTTCAATTTGCGACAATTTCCATATTAAACTGGTTATAGGTTGCCCGATTTTTCAGTATTCTCCTTCAGCTCTGTGGAGATCCACCTCACTAAACGAACCCAAAAGCCGGTGTGCCAGGTTCCGTGCCAGGTTCTCCTCCAAAGGTGGTCTGAGTGCGGTTTGTTTGAGGGACCGATTGTGATTTGATGACTTTGATATGTGAAAGTGAAGAGATCTTGGTCCACTTCGCAGTTCGTTTCGCAGCGTGTCAGGAAGATGAAGAGAGTTGGGCACTCATTGACATCTGGAAAGACGACTGCATTTTACGTCGTCTACACATAAAAATATAAAAATGTATCTTTTATTTTCCCAAAAAATTTAACAGAGGGGATTTAACAGGACTTTATGATTACTCGGGATAAAATGCGTCGTAGTGGAGAGTCCTCAGAAATGAAAGATTCCTGTACCTTTTTTGACAATATGGAATGAATATTGGGTACAAGTGCTTGTGGTTGCCCCACAAATGTTGTCGAACGGTTACATTTATTAGTAAATGTTTGCTAGAAAATGCAAAATGCAAAAACTAATTTATGCTCTCTCAACCTGTTACTAAAATGAAAGCTGTTCAATTCAAGATATCAATGTATAAACAATGATAATGAATAGACTGTAAAGTGTTACAACTGTGCTACAAAAGAGGTATAACAGAAATTAAGATTATAGAATCAAAAACGTTGATTTTTAAGTTAAAAGTATTGTGATGACATGAGGTGTTCTGATCAGTTATCCCGTTTATTTTTCTGCAACTTGTGTTTTTTAGAATTGGAGAGCTGCAGCCCTTTTAATGAAAATCGTAGTGAGAGTGAAAGCAACAGCAATCAAGAGGATCAAATCAGATCTCATCAAGCAGAGATTCCAAGACAGTCTATTGAAAAATGACCTAGCTGACGTTGCAGCTCCACAGAGATCACATCTATGCCGGGTATCATTTTGACCATTTCAAATGACCAGCAAAGACACTATTTTGAGCTCTTTGCAGCTGAAGAGAAGAAACAACACCGCAGAGAGCTTAAACTGGAGCGAGAACGCTTCAGATTGCAAAGGAAGTTGGAAGAAAGACGTCGACATACCCAGATGGAGCACAACCAAGCAATACTGCGCATGATTGCCTAAACAATTAGTGAATCAACACATGCTGAAACTAGCTCAACACTTTTCTCTGCTCCAATATACAGTAAACACCAGAGCAGTCAACTACACATCACACACTTGTAGCCAGTGATCAGCAGTCAAATTGAGGATTTCCAGTGTCTAACCAGGAACTTACCACTGATGCATCTACAGAAATAACACTCTCATCAGTATTACATGAGCTACAGAAATTCAATTGAAACTTTTATCAATTAATTGTTGTTGTTCATGCATTGCTTGATGTTACTTTTGGAAAAACCTTTCGTTGCTGCATTGTTTCACCTTATACACATAAGAAAACAACCTTTTGTTTATTTGTATTAAAAATAAATAATTTGAATGGGTTTTTATTTGTCTTCATAAATAACATTGACTTTTAATTTTAAACTACGAGACATGGATGCTGTTAGCGCGGAGGCACATTTCTTGGTTCCGAGCAGAGATGTCCTGCAGCAGGACAGCTGGGTGACTGAGGCGGAATAGTCGGCATTCGAAGCGGCACTCGCCCGTTTCGCTGTTAGTAAACAGGTATTCCCTGCTCAGAACGGCACCGCCTGAGACGCCTGCCTAGTCATAGGAGACTCCATAGTGCGGAACGTGAGAGTAGAGACATCAGCCAATACTGTTGTAATGTGTCATCCAGGAGCCAGAGTGTCTGATATTGCATCGCGTCTGAAATGCTAAATATTCTAGAATAGTTATTTACTAATGATGTCCGACTTTGCCAGTCCGATCACTAAAATAAATATTAAAGAGGTGCTTGAAGCTGCCAAAAAGATGGGGTGATGAGACTCACAGTAGGCTGTTGGCTCTGCATGGCTGGGCGTCTAAGTGGTGTCCATCGAATGGCATAGGTTTTATAGATAATTGGAGATCTTTTTAGGGAAGACCTGACCTGTTAAAGCCCGATGGCCTCCATCCCTCGTCGAAGGGGGCCGCTCACTTATCTTATATAATAGCCCATAGTCTAGCGTCTTGATCGTGACTGGCTTAATCCCAGGTCAGAGAACAGGCGGCATCACTAAACCAGCCGTCTGCGTACTGCCCACAGTCACCCAGTACAGCCAGCACACTTAAATTTAATCTCATTAATAAAAATGTCTCTATTAATAACAACAACAACAACAATATTGATAATAAAAATGCAAAAAACAATAACAGAAAGAACAAAAAACCTATGTCACCATCTCAGGAATGTAACCATAACAACCGATCCTCAGATTGAACAAAAAAGTCAGTTAGTCATAATAAACAAAGCAAGATTTTTTTCTTAAGAATCCTTAGCACAAAAATCTCTTATTATAAATGTATTGATTTTGGATAATAAGCTTGATGTGTTAGCGCTCACAGAGACATGGCTAAAGCCAGACACCTACACTAGCCTAAATGAATCAACTCTAATTAAGAATCAAACTTTAATTTTAGCTCTTTCAAACTTTTAGTGCTACATATGGAGTTACCAGTTATAAATCGGGAATCAATTCTTATTGTGATAGTTTGCAGACCACCAAAGCACAATACTGACTTGGTAAAACAATTTGGGCAATTCTTAGCAGACTTAGCAATCACAGTAGCAGTGTTGGGTGTAACGCGTTACAAAGTAACGCATTACTGTAATTAAATTACTTTTTCACTGAAAAAGTAAAGTAACGAATAACTGTTCATTTTTAAGTAATTTAATTACAGTTACTTTCAATGTACTTGCGTTACAATATAAAATAATTAAATTCGCTGAATCTCATTGTTTATTTTTTAAATATATCTTCTTTTTGTAAAAGTGTAATTTTCCGCTTTAAAATCTCTTTACGGCTGGTGCACGTGATTCGCGACAGTTTGCGACGGTCGTGTTTAAAGTGGCGGAGACGTTCGGCTCGGATGTTCGGGCG
>SOMO01000084.1:400274-416352 GCA_028128575.1 Paedocypris carbunculus
TTTTTTTTTGTACAATGTTTTTATTTATTATTTCATAAATGTTCTGGCATATATTTTCATTTAAGTATGTTTATTATTAAGAATAAAACTTAAATTTAGTTCGGATCGGCTGTACGATTGACGTCATGACGCACGTAGTGTACGTCGCTCTTTGCTACCCGCATGGTCTGACGAGAGCTGGAAGATCGCGGTGTTGCCAAAGCCGTTGTCATCGTGTCTGGACGACTGATTAATGCCAGAACACTTTTTGTTTTATTAGGTTGTGGACGGGGATTGCCTTCTCCCAACGAATTTTTTCACGGAGTTTCACCGGACTGATTTTTTTTCCGCTTTCCGCCAGAGAAGGATTTCCAGGACTCTGGTGGAGTTACGGTGCGATTTGCGGGTTCGCCTGTAGGGGTCGCCTGAAATTCAGTCATTTAATTGTTACCTGTTCTTACAACCGTGTTTTTTTGTGTTGTTTACCTTGTTGGTGATTGCGATTTGTTGTTGAGGGTTGTTTTGTTTATTTGGGTGGGTTTTATTTTTTTTGTTAGAAGAGATATAAAAGTATATCCTTTATTTCATTTAAGTTCAATACAAAGATTTTTTGTATGAAAATCATTTCTATTGTTTTGTGGTGTATTTATTCAAGCAACACACTACAGTTTTTTTTATTTATTGTTTTCATACTGTGCATGACACAATTTAATTATATTCTTTTTTTTTTGTGTAAATCCCGAACTCGAGGCTACAAATATATTTTTTTTATTTGTTGACCTTAGACCCAAAGATACATTTTTTCTTTCCCTTCAAAATAAGGGTTACAAATGCACAACAGGAGGAATATTTTTATCCACTTGAATTTTGTGTTTTCCTGGCAAGCATCCTAATCCTTCAAAACAGTCTTTATACTCCAGCGTGAGCGAGTCTTGATCGTTTGCAGTATCTGGTGACGTCACTACAAACACTCTTTTGACTCTTTTGAAGATTGAGCTTTGTGCATGTACTGAGTCCTAGGATTGGTTGTACACACATGTCCACAATCAGTAGCTGTGCTCTTATCTGCCGATCTTTGTGTCTGAAGGTTGCGATGCATCCGCCTTTAACCGGAACACGTTCTCCAGTGTATCCAGTCACTTTTGTTTTTACTGGATGTATTTTACTTTTTACTGCCAGTTTACTGTAGTCCTTTAGAGACAAAAGATTTACATGAGCACCAGTATCTAATTTGAATCGTACTATTGTCTTGTTTACTTCGATTGGCATTATCCATTCCTCTCTATTGTACGAGCCTGCACCACATCTACAATGAACTCTTCTTCTTCATTCTCATCAACTGTGTATACTTTTTGTTTTAACGATGCTCTGCAACACTTTGCATAATGATTGTGTTTCCCACAGTTGTTACATGTTTTTCCAAAAGCTGGACAGGATCTTGGCTTGTGTGTGCCTCCACATTTACCACATTTAAATTCTGTTACTTTTGCATTTTGCTTAGTGAATGTTTTCTTTTTCTGTCTTTCTTTATGTATTGCATGCACTGTTGTTTCCCCTTTTCGAAGCTCTCTTGCTTGAGCACGGGTGGTTTCTGCTGCTCTACATGTGCTGACGCACTTATCTAATGTAAGTCCAGTTTCTCTGAGCAGTCTTTCTCTCAGTGCATTATCTGCAATTCCACACACAATTCTGTCTCTCACCAGTGAATCTTTGAGAGTGCCAAATTCACACGTTTTACTCAGTGTGTGCAGTTCTGCCAAATACTGGTCAAAGGAAACGCCTTGTTTTTGGTCATGGGTGTTAAATTTGTACCTCTCATAGGTGACGTTCTGACGAGGGACAAAGTATTCTTCAAACTTTGTTATTAATCCTTCCAACGTCAGATTAGCTTCATCTAGCTGAAAGCTATTATATATATCCAACGCATCTTCACCAATAACGTGTAAAAAGATGTGAGCCTTCAGTCTTTCGTCATCACCTCCTGCACCGCTTGCTGCTAGATATATGTTAAATCTTTGCTTAAAACGATTCCAGTTATCAGCAAGATAACCAGTCAGCTGCATTGGTGTAGGTGGACTTAACTTCTCCATGACTGCACGTCGGGGTATAGAGACTTCGTCAGCGCTCTGTTGTTGCTGGTTTCCCTCCAATTCAGGTAACTGCCAGCTCAGTTTAGCCCAGCTCAACTGCCAGCTCAGTAACAGGTGTTTTAGCCCAGGTACCCCGTGGAATCACCCTCAGATTCAGATGGTTCACTTTGCGGTGAGCCCGTCCGACGTGGATAGAGATCTCTTACGTAACCTCTTACGTTAGGCAAGCTCCAACGGGGTCCAGGAATCGCCAGGGCACGACGAATGGCAGTTGTTGTCCATCTCTTGTCCGGGCGAATGACTGGGAGCGAGCCAGTTGGGTCTTAACTTTCTCCAACCGTCCGCCGACGGAGCTGGAGAAGGGCTGATGCCCGTATCAGGTGTGCGGGAATACCCGTCAAAAGCGGAGGCAAAGTTTGTTGTCCAAAGAGATCGGGCAGACAGAGTTCAATTACATTTTTTCTGAGGGATAACAAAAACTGACGGTCATAGATCAGCAGAGCCCCTGCATGCGTCGGGAACAGCACGGTATCAACAACATTACAAGCAGACGAGCAGCCACAGACAACACCGGCGCCATCCAAAAGGACACGTTGAGTGCCTGATAAGGGCACTCACACGGCTGCTCCCAACAACTTTGCCTTTTCTGTCAAATTCCTCGTGTATGGTATCATAGCGCCAAAAAGACTTGTGTGTGAGAAACCTCGAGCGAGTACAACTCGATTTGAGTGAGTGCAACCTGTGAATTGAGCGAGCACAGCTTGAATTGAGCGTGTGCGTCTCGAAGCGTGCTAAGGACCCTCCACTCTTTGCTCCACGGAAAATTAAACTTTAAGGTGCTTCCAGACAAAACCATCAACAAGCGAAAGGTCATTTTACTTCTGTGCGATTCAGAATGGTGGTGGCGTCGAAAAAATCCTCTTTGCTCCACGGATTCAACCTTAAATTCAACTTTAAGCTGCTTCCAGACGGAACCGTTGACAAGCGAAAGGTAATTTGCACTCTGTGCGATTCGGAGTTCGCTTACTGCCGGAGCTCTACCAGCCTGAAATACCACCTGAAGGCCTACCACCTGAAGGCCAAGCACCAGTCGGCGCCAGCGGACGAGGAGAGGCAAAGCACTAGTGTGGAGAGAGGTCGGCGCCGGCGTCAGAGAACAATCCCCGAGTGCACTCAAGCGAGACCGGTCAGTGCAGCGCTTTCTGCCCGGCTAACAAACCTTTTGGCCCGGTGGATATCCACCAGCTGCCGGCTCATAAGCGTGGTGGAAGATGGCTGCCTCCAGCATCTTCTCCAGGTGGCCACCGGCGACCCCACTAACAGGCTACCGGCCAGGCGGACCATCATGAGGAGAATTCACGACCAGCATGCCGCCGAGAGAGTCACCAAAGCCGCGCGTTGGGTAGCGCTTTCCAGCGACCACTGGACCTCCATAAGTAACGACAACTACCTCTGCGTGACTGCCCACCTGATCGACTCCGGCTGGGAACTTCACTCCTTCACATTAGGTGGGTCAGGTTCAGTGTTTTTAAAATTTATTTATTTAATTATTTTTTTTCCAAATTGACTTTATCACGATGGTCTGTTCATTAGGCGTGATGAAGACGGAGGACCGTCACTTTGCCGAAGCGTGCGGCAAACAGTTCATGGACGTGGCCAAAGACTGGGTGATCGTTGACAAAGTCAGCACAGTTGGCACGGACAGTGCCCCGAGTATGGTGGCCGCGGGAAGGCTACTGTGCTTCGAGCACATCCCCTGCGTTGCGCACGTCGTGCAGAGGGCTGTCGTCATCTCCCTCTGGGAAGGTGGATTCGAGGCTGCACTGACTAGAGTCCGTAAAGTTGTGGGACATTTCAGGCACAGTCCGGCCAACTCAGATGAGCTGAACCTCCAGCAAGTCTCGCATTCGGGCAGGATCAGGAGTCCCTCGTGCAAGACGTTCTAACGCGGTGGAACTCGACGCTGGAGATGATAAGGCGAGTGCTTCGTAACAGGGAAGCGTTCCAGGCAACACTGTCTCAGCAGAAGCACCGCCTGGCCCTCCCGACGAGCGCCGACTACGAGAGACTGTCCAGGCTGGAAGCAGTGTTGGAGCCTTGCAGGTATGCTCCGCGTAAAAGCTACGCAGACCAGCGGGTCGTTAACCAAGGCTCTGCTTCTGTCTGCCTCTAGGTACGTCACTGAGCTCCCCGGTGGAGAAAAGTATGTGTCCTGCTCTGTGGCACTTCCCATCATGTGCCACCTTCAGCGCACCATGGAAATCTCGGACGACGATCCCGCCTACATCGGCCGGTTCAAAGCTGCCTTCCTCAAGGACCTGACCGAGCGGATGGAGAACTTGAACCTGGAGTGGCTCAGGGTTCTTAGAAACTGAACAGTGCATCCATTGAAGATGTGTACTTTTCTCACTTTTCCTCACTTCTCGTTTATTCACCAAAGGTTGCGACAGCTTTGGATCCACGTTTCAAAGACCTAAGATGCCTAAGCCGGGCAGAGAGGAAGCCAGTGTGGGCGAGGCTAAGAGGGCTGGTGAAGGAGGAAGAACCGGCTCTGCCAAGACCCGTGGAGGAGATCCCCGAGTTCAGGCACAAATTAGCCCTGCTGCTCACACGGTCAGACTTGGACTGGGAGTCAGAAGACATCCCGGAGGGCAATACTCTGGAGCGATACTGTCTAGAGCCTGCTGCCAATCTGGATCAGTGTCCTCTGAAATGATGGCTTTCAAACGCGGCCACATGTGGCCGCAGTCGCCCGCATGTACCTCGGGATTCCTGCCACAAACGGCGAGCCATATTGTGCAGCGAAGGAGAGCCAATTTGTCACCGGAAAGCGTGAACAGACTGGTCTGCCTGAGTGACTGGTGGAAGGACTCGGAGTGACTGTTTGACAATAATAAAAAAATAAATAAATCAGTGTGCAAAAAATACGAGATTTTGTTCGTCATTTATTCCAATAATTTATTCCAATAAAAAATGTTTTTATTCAGTATAGATTGATGCAGATAAATTTAGAGAGAACAGTGAGATTAATCTAGATCAAGACTTTGCCCATCCCTAAAATATATATATATATGAAAAGATCTCTCTAAATGAGTTTCACCTGGTCTCAATTGAAGACATCTCGAATTACTTTAGAGACATCTACGAATTCATATTGAGATCAATTAACTTTATTATGACATCAACATGTGAGCTGTGGTGAGTGAAAAGCTTGGTGCAAAGTCGCACGACAACATTGTGGGTGCTTATATTAGCGTAAATGTAAGTCTACTCCTTTTAATCTTCAAACATATTGTTACTAGTGCTAATACATTTGTACTAGTAGTAAAGTAATTAAAGATATCTCTAAATATTCATGACATAATGGTGTTGAAGATATATCCGAATGCATTTAATTATGGATATCTTAGGATATCTAAAACCTATTTTGACAAGTCAATAAAATTTTAAGATATCTTTAGTTTGATTTATATCGATTTATATTTAAAAATATCTTCAAATGATATAGTTGTACCTGTGAATGCTGTTCATTTTCTCCAACTTTATAGATATCTGCAAATGTAGCTGTGACTAATCAGACTTTGATTACAGATATAAGCAGTTGGTATTTTGACTAGGAGAAATACATTTTAAGATATCTTCGAATACTATTTAAAAATGATAACGTGCTTTGACTGTTTTTCTGCCAAAGTAATACATATTTGATTTTTTAATCTTTCAGGACCTGTCATGGTGGGCGGGGCAATGGCGGTAGTCTGCTCCACAATTGGTTAGCTTTGGCCAATCAAAGCAAAGAGTCAAATTCGTGCCATAAAGATTTGTTGTTGTGCAGAGGAGAACTGAGCGTGAGTGTGTGTAGATTAGCGGGACTCGGGAGCGCATAGATACATGCGCACGAGAACTTCTTTAAGCACACGCTCAAATTGAGTTGCGCTCGCTCAATTCGAGGGTTCTCGCTCGCGAATCTTTTTGGCACTAAATTGATTCCATACTCGTGTGTCTCAAGAAAAACGTTTCCAGCGCACATGACCTGAGACACTGACACCTAACATAGTCAAAATGTAATCTTGTATGTCTGCAACTGTTTGTCTGAAATGCTCTGCCCTCGCTCGGTTTTTTTTTTTTTTTTTTTCAAAAAATTTCTATTAAAAAATAATAGAACGGGGGCGCTAGCGAGCGGCGAATGGAGTAGACGCACATTTTCGGTCTCCCTGATGCTGATATTATTTTTGTAAAAATATCCGTCAATCTACTATTTCGTTTAAAGCCTGGTGCCATTGGTTCATCATTAGTCGTGTGCAATTGCAGCAGTGTAGTCAAATTCGAGATTTAACCACGAGATACGCAATAATGGCATCCAAGAAGTTTTCGAAGGCCGCACAGCAGGCCAAAGATGACGCTGCTCCGATGGACTCTCTTTCCTCATCCTCCGCCAGCGCTATTCTTGCAGCCATCGAGTCGCAGGGCAACGAGGTGAAGCGGCTAATCGAGGACACAAAAAAATCTATTAACACCCGCCTGGATGCTCTGGATATTGTTCTGGCCAAACTACAGTCCGAACAGTCGGGCGTCAAGAAGAAAGTTGAGGAGTTGGAACTTTCGGTGACGGGCTGCGATTCGCGGCTGGATGAGGTTGAGAAAATTTGCGAGGAGATGCGGTCGGAGAACAAGTTTCTCCGCGCCAAAGTCAATGACCTGGAGNCATTTGTAGGTGGCCAAAATGGAATCAGGGACTGCAAAAATGTTTGCATAACAAACAGTCAAACTTTTACATACATTTAAAAAAAAAAAAACAATTTTTTTCCTGAATAAATAACTTAAACGTTAAATATTTTGTCTTCCATAAAAACTTATCAAGTCACAAAAATACACTTATTTAGAAAGATGAAAATGCTGCAAAAATGTTTTTGAGAAAATGTCACAAATTTCAACTCATTGTTTCTACAAGGCAAGACTGTAGTTTAGGTGTCATCTGTTAGGTGTCATTCATATCACAAATACCAATAATAAATGGGTTCACATAATTTGGTTGATTCAAACTACTGTATGTCATGAAAATATTGCACAGTTGTAAACATCTGGATAATATAAAAGGGCTTCATTATCAACAGGTTGTCACTTGTACTGTAAGTTCAGGCGTTGCAAACATCCCATTGGGTGCTTCTCAAGTCTTTATTTGTGCGTCCTCGCGTCCTTTCCTAGCTCCTTTCCTTGCTCCTTAGCTCCACCCCTTGAAAATGCGGGAGGACGGAGGATCGAGGACATGAGGAGGCATATTGAGAAGCACCCACTAAGTTGACCTCTGGACATTCAGGGTTTTTGAAGGCCTTATGGTGTGTGTGTGTGTGTGTGTGTGTGTGTGTGTGTGTGTGTGCGTGTGTGTGTTTTCTACACATCAACTGTGTCATCCAGCTCGTCCTGTTAAAAACATACATTACACATTGATTCACACAGGCTGATCCAAATGATGAGAATGATAATCCTAAACATCCAGTACTTGTGAACCAAGAGTATTTTATTTACACACAAAATTAACATTTTAAATGTAATGTTTTTCTCACATCGCTCACCCGTCCGCCGCCCTCAGGTTCTGTCACAAAATTACCTCCTCACTGTCCCTAACTTCACCCCTTGACCCAGATTCTTCGCTGCACACCTGCTCCTTGTCTCGTTTTGGACACTATATGTACTTGTGTGTTTGCCTAGTCTATTGTCGGGTCACGTCAGTGTATTGTTGCAGACTTTCTGACCTCAGTCTTTTCCAGAGTTTCCTGTCCCTAGTCTCCTCGTGTGTTTTGGACTGTCCTGTGTTCGTGTTCTTGGTTGCCCAATCTCCTATTAAACCCTTTGTGCACTACCTCGTTGTTTGGATCCCTTGTTCTTCACCAAGGATCGTGACAAGTATATTGGCTTGGCCATGTACTCCAATACAAGTAAAAAGTCACCACACTGAAAAAAAAGGTCTGTTGGATTTACATGAAATTATTATGGAAATCGGTTCCACATATTAAAGTTAAGTTAGCTTCAAATAAAAAATATTTGATAATTGTACTGAGTTTTTTTAGCTAAACTTACATGACATTTTTATGTAAATATAAAAGACACGTTTAAGGCTATTACGTTAAAAAAATATTGGGTTAATTTTTTTATTTTAATATTAAAGATACGTTTGAGGCTAATATGTTAAAAAAATCTCATGTTGAACAAACGTGACTTTTTCATTTTTAATCTAGTACCTGGTTATTCATCCATCCATTATATAAACTGCTTATACTGTTCAGTGTCTCAGTGGTAAACCAAGCTGTCAATGTTACTGTACTTTTTTACCATACATTGTAACAGTGTCTTGACATAAAAAAGTACTTGCAGTGTTGCTCTCTTATACAAATCTACACTGTAAACCCGAACAGTACTACTGACTTAAATAAAATGAGTACACCATAATTAAAACCGGTTAAAACGTTTACTGAACTTAAAAGTATTGCGTTTTGTGAACTAATTACCTAATTTTATTTTTGCTTCACTCATAATTTTTGAGTAGACAATGCTACGAAAGTAATATTTTTAAGTATACCGCGTCGTGTTCGATGACGTCATTACGCATGCAATCGCACTTGGACCTAACCAAGATGGTGGACACGTGCAAGCCTGGACGCACCTGTGGAGATTTGTAAGTAAATGTTTTTTTAACCTTTTAAAAAGGTGCTTTTTATTTTATTGTAATGATGACAAGTATCGTGTTTTAAACATGTCATGGTTAAACGTTTCATGTTTGTTTTGCTGTCTTTTTACCGGTGACGTTAATATAGAAAGCACGACAAGCGTCTCTGAAGCGAGATGCTTCGCGCGCATTTTTAACCACTAAACCCCGCTGCTGTATTTCATTTAGATGGTAACGCTAATAAAAGCACTTCTGGTTTTATGTGAAAAGATTATTTGCAAGAACGGTTACCTTCTTTTTAGGTTTTGTTTAGAATCATTTAGTGTCATTCTCACCTGCTTGCCTCAGCCGTTAGCGGCAAGCTCAACTTTTCTGTTAAGGCTAATAGCAAAAAGTTGGTAATATATTGGAAAAATTGTTAATAGTAGAGTAATAATAATAAGAGGTATGAAAACTAGTGATGCTAGAGACACCGGGATGCTCGTATTAATATTTACATATTTTTTGCCTTGTAGGTTCGGTTGGAGTGGAGTGTAAGTCTCATTTTTTCGTTTACTTTAGATATGTTTAGCAGCTTCACACATAACTCTGCATTGAATATTTATCTAGTTTTGTACTGATCAAGTTAACTGAGTGGAATAGAATAACGTTTACAAAGCATGGACAAATTGAAAAGAACGACTGAAAGCTGTGTGGGCTTTGGTTGACTTTGTAGCATTTGCCAGACCCAATTTATTATAATTATAAGAACTGATTAAATGCTGTTATTGTTTCTGTATAACTGTAGAGTCTGATTCAATTCCAGTGGTAAGTTACACAACACAATGTAACATTAAGACTCCATTTTTTGGATTTAAATGAAATGCCAACAAAGTCG
Source organism: Paedocypris carbunculus (assembly GCA_028128575.1). NCBI lineage: Eukaryota > Metazoa > Chordata > Actinopteri > Cypriniformes > Paedocypris > Paedocypris carbunculus. Next base: position 409,882 of record SOMO01000084.1, read on the forward strand.
GTGAGACTTTTAAACAATTGGGGTTTGTTGCTGTTTATTAGCATTTGTTGACATGTGTTTAATATGTGTTATTTGGCCACTGTATGGTCATACAATTACACCGCATTGTATGCTTCTCTAAGTCTGTTTTGGTGTTATTTATACATGTTGTGTGTTTATGATTATGTTGGTTTGTGCAGAGTTTCATCGCATCGCACCAATGTGACGCTAATCTTCGAAACCAGTTCAATGCTGAATTGGACATGCGTGCGGCACAACTATTAGCCTTGTAAAGGCAAAGGCTTCTCATACTGGCAACATCTCGGAGGTGCTGGGTGACGTCCTCAGAACTCCTGATCGTGAGGTGAGTTAAAGATGAAGACTGTACAACTCCATTATCTAACCCAGAATAACTTTGCTTTTTTGTTCATTGTTATTTCACTTGACTTTCAGGGATATGGATGATGTCAACATAAAGCGCACTGTACAGTAGTTCTTAATGCCCTGGCTGTGTAGTTCAAGACATTGAATGTAAGTTTTCAGTGCACTCATCAAATAGGATCAGTTTTTGTGCTTACCAGGGTTGTTTTAGTCTTTGCTTCATTAACGAATCACCAAAACAATATATATTCAAGTTTATTTTGCTCTGCTTTTGCAAAGTCTCCATGTTTTTGTCTAGTTATTATATTTGGGCCAATTCAGTGTCCAATCCAAACAGACTCTGCCTGGTTAAGTATTAAACATTGTTATTATTATTATTATTAAAGGTATAGTTAAAGAAAAAGTTCTGATGTTACAGCTAATGATGCACTATAAAAAAGATTTGAGTCAAAGTATAGAATTTTAATACTCAAGTATTTTACTAATACTAAATCTAGGCTAAAAAACAAAGAAATGCGAAAAATTATATTAATGAGATTCTATTTTCTAACACAGAAACTAAATTTAACACCTCCATGTTTCAAAAATGGTAAAAATAAATAAACAAAAAGTCAGTCTCACTCAAATGTGCTAAAAAAACAAATATAATTCCGAGTTGACTTTGATGTTATTCTCAGTGACCTCTCAGTCATTGCCTACAATAGACATTACATGTATTTACGTTTGTTACGTCTAGGGTTTCAGGGGAATCACATTTAGGTGCAGGTGAGAAGAATCGATAACACTGAAGTACCGGGTCTCAACATAAATTCATTTTTATGTATAAAAAAAAAATCAGAGACCGGGATGCAAAAAGCGTGTAGATTTGGGGAAGGGGAAAGGAACGAGAGTGATGCCAAATAAAAGAAATAAACAAAACCAACAACGCTAACTAACAAGTCCCTGCTAACAAAATAAACCTCGAATCGCGGAAACAAAAGTCTTGACAAAAAATCTCCTGACTAACTAAAACAAAAGACACACAGGAGGCACCACTCCTAACATGGTGTATCTAGACAACGGAGTCAGCCTGCGTGTGCACGATGTAAGTCGGCCGACAGTCTTACCCGTTGTTCACTTTCCCCTATATAGGGACGAAATAAACATTATGGAGAGTAAAACAGAAGTCAGAGCGAACAATTGACAGGGGTAACAAACAGCTAATGGCAGTGTGATCGGAAGGAAAGAGAGGAGGTGTGGCTGCCGGGAGCGCGCTTCTTAAATAGTAGGTGGCGGCCAGCCATTGGTCAACGGGGTGCCTGGCTCCACCTCCGGTGCTCGGGACAGCGGGCGTCTGAAACAAAACTAGTCTCGTCCTCACAGGACGTAACGTTAATTGTGTTAATGCACAAAAATNGTTTTTGCCATGTTAGGCTTGCTAACATTACAATGCTATTGTAAAGTCAGGTATGATCTGTATAGTTTAACTTAACAATAAATTCACTTTAAATTAACATTAAATAGATCATTCCATCAATGTGTTTCCTCAAATTTGACGGTGATTTAATAAAAACTCTTATTTTTGTCATCCGCGGTAAACAAAGCAGACACTGCATCTTGTAAGAGTCGTTCTGTTTTTTGGCAACGGTTCTTTCCACTAAGGCCCTGAATGATCGTCTGTGCTGGCGCTTTTGCTTCATCGTCATGTTGCGATCTAATCCTGGTAAACATTCACGCCTCAAATTCACGTTCATGTGGTTTCAAATTCACAATTAGCTTCCAGTAGCTTCAGCAGATTACAGATGGCGAAATCGCCTCGTTCACCTAAGAAATTAACAGCAATAAAAATTGATTATGGTTTGTCGCACACAATCAAGATGTAGCGAGTAACGGTAAGTGTCAAATTCAAATATAGTAGAGTGAAAAGTACAGTTACTCAGTTACAAATGTACGGAGCCCCCAAAGGGACATGAAGAAAACATTTTTTTTGATCTCGTAAAAAAACTATTGCAAGAAATTGCAAAACTATTGCGAGACTCTCGCAGTACTTTTGAATTTTAATCTAATTCGATTAAGCGGTGTGGAGCCGCAGCGACATCTGGTGAGCGGCCTGGAGCCGCAGCGACGTCTGGTGAACAGCGGCCTGACGGACCACTGGCGACGTCTGTAGAGCGGCGGTCAGGCGCAGCGACGTCTGGACACAAGGAAGAGTGCTCAGAGACTGTCGACTCAGAGGGCTCGGAGACTGTGGACTCGGAGGGCTCTGGTGGCCAGGAACTTGGTGACTCTTGATGCTCGGAACTTGGTGACTCTGGGTGCTCGGAACTTGGTGACTCTGAGACCAGAGAGAGGAACACGCGGTACCCAAACGCGCAGAGAGCAACGACCAGACACCCGAGGCAACGGAACCCGAGGACAAGCAGTGTTAGGAACGTTACTTTAAAAAAGTAATTAGTTAGAGTTACTAGTTACTTCTAACAAATATTAATTGAATTAGTAATTGAGTTACTTCATTACAAAAGTAACTAATTGCCAGGAAAAGTAACTATTGCGTTACTTTCTGTGACAATGTTTTTTTTTATTTGTCAAATAATTTGGCTGCTGTCAATATTAAATATGTTAAATGCAACGCTTTCGGGTGGTATATTAGGGACATTTAATATAAGACAATCATCACGTTTCAGTCGCACCACGTTCTCACCAGAGGGAAAAACAATACAGACTCTGATCGGAAAGTAACGCATAATTTTTGTCAGTAACAATAACGGCGTTGTAACGGAGGAAAAACGAATTGCGTTAGGTTACTCGTTACTGAAAAAAGTAACGCCGTTAGTAACGCTGTTTACTTATAACACCGTTATTCTCATCACTGAGGACAAGTAACCTGAGGGCGCTTGAAGGCCTCGGAGAGCTCGGGAACTGGCGGCTCGGAGAACAAAAACTTGAACAACTGGAACTGAGTACAGGGTAACGCAAAATACGGGAACTCGGGGACCTCGAGGCTGTGAACGAGGGCTCGGACAGCGAGGACTCGTACAGCGAGGGCTAGAACAGCAGACTCGGAAACCACGGACTCAGAAACCATGGACTCAAAGATTAGGGGCTGGGAAGCGACCAACTCGGAAACCTCTAGCTTGGTAACGGCTAGCTCGGGAGTGGCTAGCTCAGGAGCGGCTAATCCGGTAGCGGCGGAAACGGTAAACTCGGAAACTTCTAACTCGGAAACGGTAAGCTCGGGAGCAGCTAGCTCGATGGCGGCTAACTCGATGGCGACTAACTCGGGGGCGGCTAACTCGGGAGCGGCTAATGTGGTAGCGGCTAACGTGTGAGCGGCTAACTCTGTAGCGACTAACTCGGTAGCGGCTAACTCGGCAGAAGCGCACGGTGAGCGTACGCGCGGAGACAGTTCACATGGAGCATGAGGAGACAGTTCACTAGGAGCACGAGGAGACAGTTCAGCAGGAAGGAGCTTGGTTTACTGTCTTCTGTCCCATTTATAGCGGATCGCACTAGGGGATCCGAGATCGTATGCATCAGGCGGTGTGTGATCTTGACGCGGGTAGTAATGTTGCGCACACACCTTGATCCGGAAAACAGCTGCATCCACACATCTCGGACCATACCCACCAGCGAACTCCGGGGAAGAGCCAAGACTGCTGCCAGACCCACTTTCCGTCAATCCCCTTCTGCTTCTCCAAAGTGTTCAGAATTGTCTCCACTCCACTTCCAATGAAAGGATCGCGGAGAAATTTCGGAGCAGCAACACACTCCAGAAAGTCTTCCATTCTCCAGTCGGTGTAGGTCGGGTCTTCTGTCACAATCCTTGGTGAAGAACAGGGGATCCAAACATCGAGATGCACAAAGGGTTTAATGGGAGATTGGGCAGCCAAGAACACGAACACAGGACAGTCCAAAACACACGAGGAGATTAGGGACAGGAAACTTGGGAAAAGACTGAGGTCAGAGCAAGGCCTCTCCCGAACCTCATTCTGTTTTTGACAGACACTGGGATTTGGCTGATGGGTCTTGCATCTCGTGGCGACTCATCACTTTTATCACTCTCACTTAACCAGTAGCTCAGTCTGAATAGCTCTGGTGTTTGAAATACTGGATCATGGGTTCGATTCCCAGGGAAATCAGGAATTTGTTGAATTGTAAAAGTTGTAATGAAACGTAAGTAGAAAATGTTTGGACCCAACGCACTCAGGTTAAGCAAGATTAGGTTTAATTAACTTACATTTCAAATGGTGTGTTAAACCTGCTTTCTGGTAAACACCCAAGTTACCCGAAGACAATGAGGATGTATGCCTAAAATCTTAAAATTATTGTTAATGTTAATTGTTAATTAATGTTACTATTTGAAATGTAACATTTTTTTTTGTTCTTCCATAGCAATCTTTTCTATCTCTCTCACATATTCTTATGTTTCGATTTACTCCATCCTCTCTTTCACTCTGTATCTTTTTTTATGTCGCTCGCTGTTTCTCCCCCTCTCTCTTTCAGTCTCTCTCTTGGTTAAGGATGACTTAATTTCCCTGATGAGTTTTATTATAGATTAACTAATTGAGACAAAGAAACACAGCTTTCAGAATCTTTAAAACATCTTTAAAAATCTCATTCACAACATTGCATAAATGATGCAACTGCATTTAGAGTACCGCACATTTTTTAAATAGCAGTTTAAAAGTTTTATAATTTGTAAAAATTGGGTGTAACTAGAAATTTTAAAATGAGAAAATATGTTTTTGATTCAAAAGAAAAATAATACAAAAAAATCGTTTTTGAAGCATTGGAACTCCATATGTGCATCAGACTACTGTATTGTTGTTTGTTCTTAATGTATCACGCTCAGTTTTACGTCTTTAAGGAAGTGAGTTTTGTGTAAAGGCGAGTTCTCTGCAACTTTTTCTTCATCCTGATGCATTTCCTATACAGTTTGATAGGAGAGTCTCTCCTCTTGAAGCCCTTGAGCTTCATCCTCGTCAACCCCTGATGAACATCCACTAGATGTCGACGTGCTACTGTCTGTTTCCTCCAGCGCTGGAGAAGCGAAACTTCCGATTGAGGGATTGTGCAGCTAAAACAACAGAAGTCTGTTTGTTTTTGTGTTTTGAAACCTACCATCAGACTCTGACCGTTTATACTGAGACAATATTTACCGTTTCACATCAGAACACTTTTCAGGGGGCTGTAGATTAAAACAAGACTGCGATACAAAGTCCATTAAGAGGGAATGAACAAGCTGAGATTCATCCAAGCGAGATAATAACCTGTAGACACAACATTGTTCAGCTGATGCAGCAGTTACAGATCTGCCATGTTCTTCTCCCTCACCTGCTGGTGCAGTTGCAGTGGTATAGGGTTCCAATGTCAGGATTTCTGATGCCAAATTTTTGCTGAAGAGCCGGAATCTGCAGCTGACATGAATCCAAGACGTGGTAAATGCCACACGCTGATAAACCTGCGAGATAATAATGGTGAAATGTCTTAAAATATTAGATTTGTATATATATACACAACCACTGTATATTACCATGCACCTGTATATTTCTCATTACGTCACTGTCTACTTCCTTGAACCTTTATATTTCCATATCCTATATTTATTTATATCTTATTTGTAAATATATATTATATGCACTTCTAGTTAGATGCTAACTGCATTTCATTGTCTCTGTACGTGTACTTTGCACAATGACAATAAAGTTGAATCTAATCTAATCTAATTTAGACATTTTTTAAAGTTCAAAATTGTACACAAATATTTTATACACATTTTATACATATATACACTATATTACCAAAAGTATTTGGTCACCTGCCTTGACTCATATAAACTTAAGTGGGATCCCATTCCTAACCCAAGGAGTTCAATATGATGCCGGTCCACCTTTTGCAGCTATTACAGCTTCAAATCTTCTGGGAATGCTTGCGTATGTGCTTGCTCACTGCTCTTTGTCTTTGTCTTGTCATAACCGCAGCCACATAGTTAACACCAACAATCCAGATGATAAATTGAATAAAAAGCAACAATTCTCCTACATATTTACACGTGCGCTTTGAGACAGTTAAAACTGTGAAAAGCGCCCTACAAATACTCATTATTATTATTATTATTATTATTATTATTAT
>SOMO01000084.1:416527-442576 GCA_028128575.1 Paedocypris carbunculus
CCCCCCCCCCCCGGTAACCTTGTGGTGGTGGGTGGGAGTTTCCTTCCACTGGAGTGCCGCGTGGTGTGTGCTGGTCTGTGGCGAGTGGGGGCAGTGAATGCTCATTGATGTGAGTTATCGGACTGTGTTGGGCTGGAGTGAGGGTCCTGTGAATCATGTGTTGGTCCATTTCTGGCAGTGTGTCCGTGTAGTTGGAAGCTTCCTTCACCACAGCATACTTTGCAAGTTCAGAAATTGCACACCTATTGAGTACAAGAGTAATAATATTTAAAAATAAAAATGTTCATGCTTTTTTTTAGGTTTCTTTGTATTTTGTATGAGGGAAGTGTAAAAAATTATATATATATATTATATATATATATACACACACACAGTAAGCCCTCGCCAGCGATTGGTGAATTTCCGCGAAGTGGAGGCACACAACTTTTATGTATTAACACTTTTTTCGCGTAGTATTCTTTATTAAAGTAATGTTAACAAACATCTCCCCGCCGCACGCGTCTTGATTATACCTGGACCTGAACCTGGACACAATGTATTGGACACATATTTTCGCTCACACCTATTGGCAAATTTCTTTTACAACTTCCACGGTACACACGGCAGTCCTATTGTATAATCTAGTTTTGTCCTGCAATCAAGATTTTTGTACAAGCGTAACAATTAAAATCTATTAATTTCAGCAACTTTAATAATCTTGATAACATAGAAGAGAACACATACATGCCCCACCATGTTCTACTGGCACATTGAATGCGGTGTGCAAACTCAAAGCAGCGCATCTTCAGTAGGTTGAAGTAGCCGTAGCCCACGAGGTTAGACATGGAGTCATTAACAGACAGCAGACAGCCACGAAACCTGACAAAACTTCTGTCAGTACCTGTTCTAGACGATTCCATCAATGCTGTGCTTGTGTTACTTCTTGTTGACAATGATAAGGACATCTACCTGTTATCACAGTCACAATGTGATAGAGTGAAGAAGTTTGTGTTGAAGACGCCATAGTTGAACGTGAAAGAGCTGATAGTTTCTTTACAGTGGTCATGCTCTCGACAACATTTATCAGTGTCTTCAAAAACACCTGCGGAAACACAGCAGTGGCATTTTAAACACGCTTATATAATCAATTTATTGTGTATAAATATGTAAATTGAGAAAGTGAGTTTGTCAATACGACTACTAGGGATTGTGCTCTGCATTTAACCATCATTAATCAACCACCATTAGTTCAAGTTCAAGTTCTGAGCATTTGTAAGGCGTTTTTCACAGTTTTTAACTGTCTCAAAGCGCACTTGTGAAATATGTAAGATAATTGTTGCTCTTAATTCGTTTGATTGTCTGGTTGTTGGTGTTGAAAAAAAATGGCTATGATTATCACTATGACTATGACAAAGACAAAGACCAGTGAGCAAGCACCTATGCGACAGTGGGCAGGTAAAAAACCTCTCTAACGAGGAAAAAAAAAACCTTGGGGAGAACCCGGCTCAGTGGCACCAGTCTCCTCTGGCATTCTAACACTACAATATCAGTGCGTTGGTTGTTTCGCGCCATTATCATGATGGTTCCGGAAAATGTTTCCCTCCTCAGTGGGGAAAGAGGCGGCTCCATTTCTCCACGTAAACAGCGTCATCAGGTCTACAGAGGTTCAGGAGGCATCACAAAAAAGATGAACCCGAAGCTCCTAAGAGATTCCAGTCGTACAGCACTCGGCGCTCAGGAGAGGAGTAAAAACACAGAAAAAACAAAGCAATTAGAATAACATGAAATACCATCATTAAATATTATGACAGTTTTAGGAGATGCAGGTGTGATTCGGTTACGAGCACTTAACTATTATTTTCTATTACTTTCTATACGATTATATTAACTTATTCTGTAAGTTATTATAACAGGTTAATATATGCTTCATTGAAGAGACGAGTCTTCAGTCTAGACTTAAATTGACTCACTGATTCTGAGTCTCGAATTGGACTAGGCAGAGCATTCCATAGTGTACTTGTAGCATAGGCTGCTAAGTATGCAAAGGATCTTCCTCCCTTGTAGATTTTAGTGAAGTTGTACGTCTTGTTGAAGAAGATACTTTGAAGTAGAGCTGCTCGATTAATTCGTAAAAGATTGCGATCTCGATTCTACCCTGCTCGCCATCTAAATCCAGCATTTATACGATTCCTCAAATATAAACTTGAAAGGTCCACTTACAAAATTTCCGTTCAGTCTGAAGACCGGAAAAGTATCGGTCAAGTTCCAAATTTTAATTTGAATGAATCTGAACCGCAACGTGAATGGCGCGTCATCAGTATAGAAACAACATGCTTCAAGTCAATCTCTCGATCTTTAAGAATCCGTGTCACTACTTCATAAATGTAATCCCCATTGTGTCAGGTCTGTTAGACCCAAAACATCTTCATAAATTTGACACAATATTGTTCACCTCTCTTTTCTTCATTAAACAATCTGAGAAAGATCATAAGTTGTAAATTATCTGAAATGAATTTTGTGTGTGTACGTACTATTGCACTACTGGTGGCTTCATAGGATGATCAGTTGGTTTATTTTTGTGGTCCTTACCACTGTGTTTGGAGGACAATTTGTTCAAAGTCAACTTTTCTTTTCTTATCGACGGTCAGCTTTGAGCTCGCCATATTCTTTAAGGTTAAAAAAAATCTCTCAATATACGCAAATGACAGAGCGCCTGTTCGCCTGACGCTGAAGACCTGAGCGACTAAGCACCGTGGCCATTCAATCCCTGAGCGACTAAGCGCCACGGTCATACAACGCGGAACGTTGTATGTGACTCGGGCGCTAGTCAAGCTTAAAAAGGCATACAATAAACAGAGAGAATGAGGGAGGAAACACAACTGTAAAGTAAGTCTGCTATCAACTCGGACATTTTCGTACCTGAAAAGTGTGTGACATGATCATGACATTCAACAAACCATATACAGCAAAGATTTACAGTTGGGGACAAAATCAATTAATAATACATTTATTAAAGTAATAAAGTATTTTTAAAAATTACATATATGTGGTATTAACACACATACACACAGAAAAAAGATACCCTGATTCCCCATAAGGTGACTTTAGTGGTTCGTTGATGATTTGTAAAGGCTTTTGACAGAAAGAGATTTGTACTTTTCACAACTTTTTGTACTTTTACATTTGACGTTGTCAAAATGTAATTGCTCAAAGCGACGAATTGTAATTGTAGCAGTAGTGCACGGTGTCCACATGTACTTTGCCCTTTCAGGTTTGAGGCGCTAATGCTCTTCAGGTGCTCACTGAACTAATGAAAGTTTAAGTTCTGAGCATTTGTAAGACGCTTTTCAAAGCGCACGTGGGAACATGTAAGAGGATTGATGCTTTTTATTCATTAGTTGTTATTCATAAAGTCTCTAAACGTCAAGACAAGATACGTGTAAAAACAGCTGTTTGTCTCATTTATCTCAAGGTATGATTTTGTTTAGACAAAGATTTAAAATGACATGCATGAAATGACATCGTAATGATACAAAAATGGTGTTCCATAAAGTCAAAATGAGGTTATATATTGATGTCAAAATGATGTTATCTGTTTGACATCGATTTGATTTTCAAATACCACCTGTTTTTAATATCATTTTGATGTCAAACATTGATGTCAATTTGATGCCAATTTGACATCTTTTGCCCGCTGGGGGGGTTATTGGCAACCTGCGCTTTCACCAGCGGTCACGTGCGCTTAATTAACTGCACCAACAGTGGATGTTGAGTGAGTGGCAGTCCAGTTTGAAAAAAAAAAAAACAGAAAATATACAGGGAGAATGGGTGAGGAAACACAACGGTAAAGTAAGACTGCTATCAACTTGAACATTTCAGTACCTGAAAAAGGATTTTATTCTGAAGTGTGTGTGTTTACAGCGGTTTCAAACCAGAAGATGACACTCAGAAAACCGTATACAGCACACATACACAGTTGAGGACAAAATTATTAGCCCCCCTACAAAATAATCATAGTTTGACACGTATTTCAAAAGTGCTTTCAAACAGCTAATTATTTTGTTCTCAACTGCACATAATACTGTACCTTGGAATGTTTTTTTTTATTACTATTACATCACATTACATTTTCCGTTCCATTTTTTTTTTACATTTAAAGCAAATAGTAATATTTTAATATGTTTGTGCTTGACAACCTGCTTTTCAACAACTTGATTTTTTGGGGAGTGGTCGAGGACATGGACTCCTGTCTGAGAGGTTGCAGTTTCGAATCCCCCTACAGCTGGTTCTGCAACGAAGTGTCCATGGGCAAGACACTGAACCCCACTTGCCCCCCGGGCGCCACGGCTTAGGCTGCCCACTGCTCCGGGTTTGTGTGTGTTCACTTCACTGTGTGTGTGTGCACTTTCACGGATGGGTTAAATCCAGAGCACCATTTCAGTATGGTCCCTAGTGGCCATATTGCCATCACCTCACTTTCCTTTTCCTTTCAGTGTTAAATATTAAAAATACAAAATATCCAGAAAATCGTGATCTTTGTTCTAAGCGAAAAAATACGTGATTCTCGTTTTATCCAGAATTGTGCTGCTCTACTTTGAAGAAGTTTATTTTATATTCTTATAAGACTCACCGAGGTCCGTGAAGTTCAACGCTTCGTTTCCTGAGCCGCACCAGAGGGTTCCGGGAATCATCCACGCGCGCTTCGACCGACGGACCGTTGTTCTAGCGCTTTCTTCAGCATCCAGGGCTCTTGTCTTCCGCACTGATGCCGACGTGAATCCACCAAGAGCTCCTTCTGTCTCACACGGCCCGGAGAGTTCGAACAACGCGCTCAAGTTAAAGCGCGAATCCAGAGCGCGTGGAAACGCCTGGTTCCCCGCGCATCTGAACAGGTAGGTGTCAATCACAGCTCGCTCACCCGTGCACGTGTAACTAACGACTCTGTTGCTTTCGTCCCAGACACTGTTGTAAAGAAGCAATGACGTGCGAGTCTTCCGGAGAAATGCATTAAGGGTCCGTCCACTGGATAATGTTCTGCTCCAAATACAAAGCATTCCGTTCCCATCAGAATATTGAATACTGTCAGTACGAGTACCGAGAAATGACGTTAAAAGGCATAATACTGACAATAAGAGATGGTTGAATTTCATTCTACAAAGAAAAGGAGTGTAAAGAACTTGTTAAAATTACGTGCTGATGTATTGTAATTGTTATGTCAGTTTTGACTGATCCCGCCTGGGATAGAGCAGGTTATTTATAGTCCCTGTGTTGTGTCGGATATGGCGCAGATGCACCACGTATGCAAATCAGACGCTCGAGCACAATCACCTCTTCCGATCGTCTTTTATTATCCAGTGATGAGCGCATTAGTAAGTATTTACGGCTGTAGTATATCACGTGACGAAACCGCAAGAAACAAAGATGCCACGTCAGAGGAGAACGACATGGCTCAGATCAAATAAAAAGTATTAGCTCCTGCAACATGAAACTATTTGATCAAAATTATAATGATTAATATTTTTGACATGTATTGTAATTATATATATGTGTGTGTGTGTGTGTGTGTGTGTGTGTGTGTGTGTGTGTGTGTGTGTGTGTGTGTGTGTGTGTGTGTGTGTGTGTGTGTGTGTGTGTGTGTGTGTGTGTGTAACTTACAAGATGACAGTTACAAGTTAAATACATACTTTCAAATGTTAGATGCACGTTTGTGAAAAACGTTTCTTTCTACTGGCAATACATGTTCTCGAACATCACATAAAACACTCATATTTCACAGCATAAAAGAGTAGGACAACTTATACATAGTCATACATTGTAGGAATGAGTTGTTGTATGCATGACTGCGGCTGCGGTGAACACACTGATAGTTACTGTACCAATAAAAGTAATGGTTAACTTGGAATCACCGGCGACAGAATCATGCGAGATATCCACCAATCACAGCGGCTGTACACGTAAAACAAACTTACCTGACCTTTGCTTCTTCAGGTAAAAGGTTGTGACCTCATGTGAGTCACATTAATGCTGGGAATAAATGGGTTGTTTTATTCAAGAATAACAAACAAGGATTCAATAGTGACAATAAAATATCAGTAACTCTTTCAATATATATACTAAAGCATAATAAAGCTGATGAGCCACACAATGAAGCTGTGGGAAAGAGTAGTGGAAGCCAGGCTTAGGAAGAAGGTAGAGATTTGTGAGCAGCAGTATGGTTTCATGCCCCGCAAGAGCACCAATGATGCCATTTTTGCTTTGAGAATGTTGATGGAAAAGTACAGAGAGGGTCAGAAGGAGCTGCATTGTGTCGCTGCAGGGTGAAGGAGTGAAGTTACAGGGGGTGGAGGTGAAGAAGGTGCAGGAGTTCAAGTACTTGGGATCAACAGTGCAGTGTGATGGGGAGTGTGGAAAAGAGGTGAAGAGGCGAGTGCAGGCAGGGTGGAGCGGGTGGAGGAAAGTGTCAGGAGTGTTGTGTGACAGAAGAGTGTCAGCTAGACTCAAAGGAAAGGTGTACAAGACAGTGGTGAGACCAGCTATGCTCTACGGTTTANTGTAAGAGAAGACATGAGGTTGGCTGGGGTCAGGGTGGAAGATACTCAGGATAGAATGAGGTGGAAAGGGATGATTCGCTGTGGCGACCCCTAATAAGGGAAAAGCCGAAAGCGAAGTAGATTTATTTCATGTACATATTTTTGATATTTAAGGATTGAAACATGTAAATTGAATTTCAATTAGAAAGCCAGATAGAAATATCGTTTGTCCATAGAAATATTGCCATTTGTTGGATAGAAACGGACTGTTCACACAAACACATTTTTTAGATAGTACATCTACTAAATTTATAAATTTAAATATATAAAAACGTTATCAAGTTGTCTATTAATATAAGTTCATTAATTAATATTGAAAAATGTAAATAAATGTATACACACAGCAAGTTGCATTAATGCAAATTGAAACTACAAGCTAAAACTACATGCATCACACAAACACTATGGAATGTGACAGTGACACTGAGATAAAACACTCAATCGCTTCAGTTCCACAGCTCTTTATTCGCGGAACACACATGAAGAGCGAAAGTTGTTTCATGCATAGAATAATACACAACATAATGCAAGTAGGCTTTGATTATCTGTTTCGCATGTAAGGAGCAACAGGAAAAGACTTTCAGGTTTGTAGTAGTAATTGTAATAGGGTTGCAGAGATGCGACAGAGCGAGGCTCAGATACGTGTGATTGAAGGCCGTCATATGGAGACCCTGCAGAAGACACAGCACATCGGCCTCTCCTGATTATGTAATCACTGAAATGTAGGCACAATCAATAAAACGTTTGAAAAAGTAGAAACATACATTTAAACCAAGCCATTATGATCAAATTAGAAAGCGTTCCAATATTTAATCGGCCACCCTAGATTTGAAGATTTTAAGGTAATGTTACAAATCACTTGTTGTGATATCTACTTTAGTCTGACAGTTAAAAAAAGGCAAATCTGGCTCACCTGCCATCGAACAAAACTGCTAAGAAGCGGCAGAGCAAAGCCCAGAAACACCGAACTCACATTTAATTAAACATTTAGAAGCATCAGCCAATTGTGATTCTGTTGAAACCACCGAGTATGAAGACTGAGAAGATTCTAATGTGGCTTAACAGAGTATGATGTTCACAACGCTAAAGGTCTTGGGTTCAGTTTTATGGTCAGATGTGTTGTGGTGTGGATCAGTGATGCAAGGTGAGCGGCTTTGAAGGAAAACATGTCACAACTGGAGAGTGGCTGAAGATGCTGCAGGTCGAAAATTACATGCTCATCACATGCACATACAGTTACTGTCAACAGAAAAGCACATGAAGAGCTCAAGAGAGACAGATGGGCCTGTTGAACAGTGCAGCACATTGCCCTCAGTTAGAAGCTCCGTCATAAAGCAACTGTGTGAACACAAGTGAGGTTAAACACTGCTTATGTCCAGATTACAGACAGCAAGACCAAAGCTTTGTCTGGTTTTAACCAGAAAAAGCTTTGACTCCTGAAGACAGAAATGGTGGTTTACTCTTTACAAAATTAACTTCATTTGCCATGTGCAACTAGTTTGAAGCCGAATGAGACTCCTGATACACACCACATTTCAGCATTTTCAAAGGATCTTCCTAAAGCAGTTTGATTCATTAGTTCATTCTTGATTTATTTTTTAGTTTTAAATGTAATTGTTATTTTTTACTAAGAGGGCAATTTGCTATCAGAAACACTAAACACACTCACAGGAACGAGGCAAAAGTAACTGACCTTATCTCTTAAGAGGAATCACATTATTTCCCTTTTCTTTTTAAGGCAAATTAAATCAAATGCATTTTCTCAAGTAGAACTGGATCATAACAGGGAGTTATTTATCCATTATAACCAAAACTTCAGCTTAGAAAGTGCAATATTTTAAAAGATGCACTGGACGACCTTTTACTTCAAGAGCTTCTGTCTTCACCCTTCACATTCTGGTGATCCAGAAGAACGTGCCAGCATTCAATCTTCTTGTCCTTGTTTTTCAAGCACTCGTACCAGTGTTTTAAACACTCGCCTTTAGCAGTAATGCCCAGCTGGCATCCACCTGAGAGCCAAAAAGACCAAGTACATGCTCACCTTCAGTTATTAGAACATTAGAAAACGTGTACAAGACTTTTATAATTAATAGTAATATTAATATCATTGGTATATAATCATAACATTCAAGCCCTTTTTGATGTGTATTGAAAAGTCTATATGAGAAGGAATCAAAAAGATTGTAAAGAATATAAGAATTGCCTAATGAATATAGAAACCGGATGGTAAAGCTAAAGTATATTCATTTTAAACAGCAAAACAAATAGTCGACTCCTGTTACCACGTTAAACGACCATTTTACCCCAACAAAGCAGAACAAATTTGCACTATGAGATATTATTTGGACTTTAGATGAGATATGATTAGGATTTCTCCCAATAAAGCAGTTGCTCCCTTTAACTGGTGGCCCAATTAAACAGCATTAACTATACATATACACATTTTTAACAAACTGACCTTTTTATATACAGTATAAAATGTTAATAACTTCATTAATAAAAACACATAAGAAAATATATCTCTTATTTTAGCAAGTTTAATATTCACAAACACACAAACAGAATATAGTAATAAGTGATATTGGTTTTGCTTTGGTTACGCATTTGGTTTTATATTATTTAGACTTGTCTTCAATATTGTCTATATGTCTATAATTTTCTTTTTGACAACATTTTCTTATCAGCAGCTTTTCAATGCACTTATTAAACAGTCTCCAACCCATCAGAGAATCAAAACACAGAGAAGAAAGAGCACAATGCCAAGCCCCAAATACTGTCTTTCATGTTTCAAAAAGTAAGAATTGACTGCGCTGATGTGTGGCATTGCACACAAGATTTGCTCAGGATTGTGAGAAGTGCAGTCCTCCTAGAAAACTGAAGCTCAGCAACAATCAAAACAATGAGCACAAGGCTGAGATATCGGACGCCATGTTTCATGGGTTAACTATTAATAGTCAATTTAATAATTGGCACAACATTTTGGACATGTTTAATTAAAAACAGAATTATTTCCGTTTATATAATTAAGTATTGATAAGGAGGCTCGAAGTCCCATACAAACTGGTTTAATTTAGAAATGGCAAAAACCACGGACTAGTTCAAATTCTGTTCAAACACAATTATAAAAAATAGCAAAACAATCAACAACTGAGGAATGCATGGTGTTTGTATTAAATAATATATGAAAAAAAATCACTGTAACCCAAAGGGTTTAACGGTTACAGGTACTGTAAATGTGAGATTTTCACCTTAAAACTCACTTCCCGTCAGACAGAATTTACATAAGAAGTAGATACAATAGCACCAATAATGAGTTTCTAGCTCAGTGTGCCGAGCTCTTTTCAGAGCCCTCTGGGTTCCAACCCCTAAAAAGATCAAGGAGCATGTAGTGAGTCACATGTCTGGCTGTTGACAGCTGATACTGATAAAGCTCAATGTTTTCAATGACAGCATAAAGTAGTGAAATCTACGCCTTGATAAATCAAGAGCAGTACGGTGGCGGAGTGTCTCACAGCAAGAAAGCCTTGTTGCAGACTGCGGTTGGGGCTTTTCTGTGCATGTACTCCTCATGCGTGCGTGGATTTCCTTCAGGACTAATTTCCTCCCACAATCTAAAAATATGTGTTCAGGTGAATTGGAGTTGTGAATGTGTGTGTGATTGTTCGGCCACCCATTCAGTGGGTGTGTCCTGCCTTTAGACCCAGGACTGCTGGGATTGGCTCCAGGTCCCAGTGACCAATGAAAAAAGTGGTTTAGGAAATGAATGAATATAAATATAAATGAACAAATTGTATTCCTAAATCACTACATACAATTTGGGCCACAGGGAGCTGAAGCCAGACAAATGCAGAGCAGACGTACACATACTCACACCTACATATAGGCATATCTTTCAATTAATTTGATGCACGTTTCTGAAATGCAAAAGAAAAGCAAGGACCCACAGAAAACGTCGACAACTTGGTGATACCTCACCACTGCGCCTTCTTGAAAGAAAATAAAAACATTATCCCTTACCTATGAAATCATCCGATTTTCCAATATCATAATCCCATACAGACACATCCAGAGTCTTTTTAGCAAGTTCACTGTGCTTGATTTCATAGCTGAAGTCCTGAAAATGCATACATTATGTTTTATGTACACAACAGCAGCAACCTTGATCAATTGACTTCATAAAACTGATGACAAACATCATTATTGAAGTGTGTCACTGCAATGGTACAGTGTCACACTGATGACGAGGTACGTATTGTGCTTTTGGCAGATAGAGCTAGTACCTCATTAAACTCCGGGTTAAGAGTCTTCTTTTTGATCTGTGTCTTGAACTTTGCTTTCTTCCCCATGTCAGGCTTCAGAAAACTGACACGAGAATGCGGATCATTAAAAACATGCAGCCAGAAGCCATTCAGGGTTGGTGTCACCATGATGTTCTCACATTTTAACAAAAGGGTCTGAATAGCCGTTAGAGTCCATGGCCGCCAGATGAGCGCAGCGAACAACCCCCACTATTAGACGACCTTGTTGAGTGTTGTAAGTCAGAGAAATAAGAACACGACCCCTTTCTTCCACCTCATCGTCCTTCAACTAAAACACAGGTTAATGCAAAAAACTGGTTTTACTGGTTGAAAAGCAAACCAAATCACATGAGCTGCTCTGTGTACGTGTGTGCGATACAGTGTTTCATTCAGAAATCCAAAAATAACTCATTGTTTAATTTTTCTTCTTCAATAATAATATTGGCCCTTAAAAACAGAGGTCCCATAGTTCAATGCAATTATCAAACACTCTACAACCATGGTCCCCAACCCCCAGTCCACGGACTGGCACCGGTCCGTAGAGTAAGCGGTACCGGGCCGCGGCGCAGCCGATGTATGGAATCAGATTAATACCAAAAATATTTCTCACATTTTGTGAATATCTTCACATTTTCGTTAGGCAGCACTGTGACCAGTAGAGGCTTCTCTTCTCCAGTTACATGTGCGCGTCACCCGAAGTTTCCATGCACACGCTCTCAGGCAGCGCCAGAGACTTTACTTACACGCACGCACACAGCATTGTAGTACAGTGAACCCTCCTTTATCGTGGTAGATACGAAAATGTATCATGCTATGCACGTACTACAAAATTTCACAGTATTTTAGGTGCGTACAGTAACGGAACGAATGCAAGTGCACCACGTAAAAAACGAAAAAATTTTATGCTGCGCACGTACTATAAAATTTCACAGTATTTCCTGTCTCTTCAGGCGGAGGTGTTGTTTCCTTCTTCTGACACCTCTTCAACTTCTTCCTGGGACACGTCTTCAAATTCTTCTGAAGGCGTTGGTTACAGGAACTGGCTCTTTTTGGAGAGGTTGGAAAAACATTGTTATTGGAAGTTGCTGCCGCCGCTTCTTTTTTCGATTTAAGAGCATCCTGTATGGAATCATGATTTTATTGCAGAATAGCAGCGAACAAACCACGTCTTTGTCTAACCTTTGCGACAATTCTTTTAGTTCCCTTGCAACGTTGCGTTTCTGGGGACTGTGTTTCACTGTCTTCCTCACTGGCCGATTTCGTCAGGTCTTCGAGGTCAGCGTCAGGGAGTGGCTGGGAATGGTAGTCCTATTATTCGTTGACGTCTTCAGTCATCATATGTCACCACCTGCCAAACCAGTCACCTCCAATTATCGCAGCCAATTAACACAGTCTTTCGTACTGCAGTGTTGAATATCAGCAGGTGCAAATCCCTCATCATTGTACACAATCTAGGGCCACAACTTCTTACAGCTCACGTTAATGGTAGCAGATTTGCCGCCAGTATGTCTTCAGATTTAATGTTTCATCTTCATCTTGGGCAGCCTCCACACACGCAACGAGGTCCGCCAAGGTGTTCTTTGTGTAAAGTGCCTTGAACCATCCGATGAATTAATGATGTTGTGTTGGGTGGCAGGAACTCAACTTGAACGCTGTCATGTGGCGTGTCCGCCAGCGTTATCCATAACGAGAACGTCATCCATGCTTTTGGATTAGGCATCCAATAAACGGGAAGTAGGTTCATATTTTTATTTTTCAAAGCACGAGGGTTTTTCGATTTATAAATCAGTCCTGGCTTTTGCAAAAATCCAGCAGCATTTCCACACATCACGAGGGTAACGATCTTTGATTGCTTTAAAGCAAGATGCTTTCGCTTCCTCTTTGAACAGGAAGGTTCGCGACGGCATTCTCTTCCAAAACAAGCGTGTCTTGTCCATATTAAAAACTTGTTAGGGCTTGTATCCACCTTCCGTAATAATATTCCTAAATCTTAAGTCTCATTGGCGTAAGTTTCAGCAGCGACAGTGTCAGCGGAGGCAGCCTCGCCATGTAGGGAAAAGCTTTTCTGGTTGAAGCGTTTCTGAAACTTCACGAACCATCCTTTGCTGGTGGAAAAACCTTGTTTCTGAGACTGGGAATCAGTGGATGTCCCTGCTTGAGGTTCATCCAGTACATTATCGTTGTCTTGAGGTTCGTTTGCAGTGAAATTCTCATACAAACTCAAAGCCTTGGTTCGGATGGTGTTTGTATCCAAGGCTATGTTCTTCTTCCAGCAGTCGGCAATCCAGATTGCTAAAGCACATTCCATACGGACTGAAACATATAGTTGGGATCTTTGCTTGCGGTCGCAGTACTGAAAGGGGTTTCCGATCACAGAAACACGGGAATTTGATTAGTCAGAGAAAAAGTCCTTTTATTAACAGAGCACCAGATGGAAAGCAGGTAAACTAACTACACAAGTACACAAACATTCAGTTTGCATCAGTCTGGTTGCCACGGGGTTCCGTGGAGATGATCTGGTGTCAAGCACGCATGTCTACAACAATGACGTGGCATATTCCTCAATTACATGAATACCGAAATAAACCATATTAAATCCTAATTATTGTACTTTCATTGATTATAAGAAAGTGATAGAACAGTGGGAAACACACAGAATGAAACACAATCTACTACTCCAGATAGACTTTCTTACACGGACGGTCGTTTTATTACGAGCCAAAACGACCCGCTTCGCTGACTTGCTTAAGGTAATGGCGGCCATGTTCCTAATGTTTGCTTTATTCTTTTCTATTCTTTCTATCCGGCGCGGCTATTTTCAAGTTCCGGAATATTTGCAATATATTTCTTTTATAATTTATGCATGCCTATTAAAAAAATCAGCAAAGTCGTGAATCCGCGAACATACGTAATAAAGAAAAAAAGTCTGCGAAGCAGTGAATCCGCGATAGTCAAACCACGAAGTAGTGAGGGAACACTGTAATGACAAAACGTGCTGTTATATCCGCATCAATGTGCTTCATAACATTTAACTCGGATTCCAAGAATAACACACAAGTCTGTTGCAACTCACTTGTACTTTTTACTGACTTCTTCGGCAACAGTACATTAGCATCAACGCAGCGCGACCATCGCCCTCTACAGGTAATAACAAGTTTAATTTCAACACATTACACTTAGCGCGTCGTCTGTCAGTCAAGCCTAAGAAGAATCTTGTTATATTAATTTTTAAGTGCAATGACATTTCCCTTTCTCTAAATTAGGTATTTCATATTTAATAGCATACTTATATAGTAGAAATGCTTTGTCATGAATCAGTAAAAGAGTGAAGAGGCTCAGCATTATACATTGAATATTTGCGCTGTAACGGATAAGTAACCTTTAAAAATTTGAAATAACTTTCTATTCATCTTTTGGTATTTGTTTTTATTTGGTAACTGTTTTTATTTTGAATGCATGTTGAAGTACATATAAACACTTTAATATGTTAATATTATAGTTAATATAATATAATAATACATACTAAATCTAAAATCTGCCCCCCCCCCAACCCCACCTATCAAACAATGACCGGCCTGCGACGAAAAGAAAGGTTGGGGACCACTGCTCTACAACACAGCATGTAAAAAGTTTGTTCATGAAAAAAGGATTATAGAGACCAAGGTAGATTTTAGACACTGCTTGTAGAGTTTTTAGGAATATGGAGCATTTACCTCCTCCTGGTACAGAGCCATGCCACGAGAATCCCCCGCAGCTGCAGAGCGTCTCACCTGCGTCACACCAGAATCTCAACTCACAATCAAATGAGCACCATAAACTTTCATCTGCTCACAGGAACCGCTCTCTCCAGACACACGCTGAAGGTCTTCTTCTGGTTCAGCTTCAGCTTTTTCAAGACCACCCTCGTCTCTCCGATAAACTCATTATGTCCAAACTTGTCCTCATCGCTGACAGAAAGCCTGACAAATTTCACAGTACCAAAAACTAAGAATGGTGAACACCACACATTATTGTTTCTTTCACAATTTAGCCTGAAAGATTACGTGCTTGATAAATCCCACCTAAGTGTCTTCTTCTGCATGTCTTCATTAGTGATGCCATGATAGACCAGCATCTCGTTCCACACGGGGTTCAAGGTGGTTTTCAGAGTCTTGGTTCGCAACTTGTTTGACTGTTATGGCAAGAGAATGTCTCACATGTTTAAAACAATAAAGATTTTCTTTTAAGACTTTTTCCAAAGACTTCACGTTAGAGAGCGGATCTCCTGTTGATACCTTGCTGGCCCCCGGAAGCAAATGCAGTTTTACATAAGGATCAGCCAGACCATTGGAGTCCATGGGCTTGAGACCCTTCAGCAAGGACACAATCTTTGCACAATTAGCAGTTTAATGCAATGTGACAGGGTGTTTATGTAATCAGAACCAGGTCCCACTGACATTTCTATCCCAGGGTTAGAACACATTACCTTTGCTCTTATTATATTGCAGTGCAGCTCGTTTTTCTCCTCTTGATAAAAGAGGCAGAACTCCAAAATGCCCAGAGTGGCTGTAAAAAAGGATTAATGCTGAATCATAATAGAGAAATGACCCACAATTTGATTTCAAATGCAAAAACCTTGATATGCTAAGCACAAATCAAATGGTCTCGTTCAGTGTGATTTCTGCGGGGTGCAGACCATGTCCAAATGTCGGTGCACATTAGCGTCTTACTTGCGTCGTCTGAGTCGTAGCTGTTGGCATCGTCTTCCTCCTCTGCATGGGGGGGTGGAGGCTGGTGAGCAGTGGGCATGCGGCTGGATTCTGAATATCTTGATTCTGGCTGCAGGGCAGATAAGGCTTTGCTCTCAATTCGAACCAGAAGATCCTGATTCCCCACTGAGAATAATAACATCATGTATGTGTTTTAGGTGAAGTTTTTCTCAACACGGCTGCATCACTGTATGGCGTTTCCTAATAAATACGTGTGGCTTAAAGCTGAGACTAATTCTACTTTTTGTGATTGGTTTTCCTTTTTTTCAGAATGAACCATCGGTTTGTAAAACAGTAGTCACATACATACATGCATGGCAAGTTTAAAATCAAGTTAAAAAGAACAAAAAAAGCCCACAGTGGCAAACAAAAAAAACAAAAAAAGCCCACAGTGAAGGATAAGGTGTCGATGACGCAACACAGTAGCTGTCCCTAATGCAATACATCTTCTGATCTTGATTAGTTCTGATTTGTAATGTAGGTCTTAACTTATTTCAGAAAGGCTTACAATCCTCCTGGTTTTAGTTTTAGAATCAGGTCATCTTTTTGGACAAACTTGATCCTAGTCTGGTCTGGATGAACGTGCTCATATTACAAAATAAACACTGGATGTCATGTAAATTCAGGCCTAATAGTAACCTGCTGATGGTTCGTAACTTGTGTTTCAGCCATGCATAGAGACTGTGGGTCGCACAAAGCACCTTTTTCAGTTGGATTTGCAGAAAAGGCTGAAGATCTGGAGCTCACAAGCAGTGCTTCCTGTTTCACCATTGTGTCTGTGCTAACTGCAGACTTTGTGCTGGGGGTATCAGAACCCTCTGTGCAGACTGTGCTGTGAGTATCAGAACGTCCAACTCCTTCTACCAGTTTCTCTGGTGTGAAGCACTGCTGCTCTGGAAGATGGAAGAGAGAAATGAGCCAGCAATCAGACACTCTTTTTTTACTAAATAAAATGCAACAGACCGGCAGAAATGTCAAACGTTAAGGCTTAAATCAACACTGCTTAACTGAAAAATTTTCAATATACTACTTACGGTTACATAGTGTAAACAAATTACAATGTTACACTAGTAAAACATTATATTTCAAATTTGTGACAAGGACCCTTGCCAAAGCCAAGTGAAGTGTACCTCTGAACCGTGACCCAGGGGGAGCCGCTGCTGACGCAATGCTCCCGGAAGGGGCTCTGGGGCTGGAGAGGGGTAAAGGAGAGGGTAAAACCTGCTGAGGTGAACCCTTGAAAAACCAGGCACCTGAGCGCTTCATCATCTATGGAGAGGATTCAGATCTGTTTGATGCAAGCTTAAATGTTATTGTAAATTCACTTTTCCACACGACATCCCATCAACCTACAGTATTTTTCTACAAGTCGGCTCGCCTTTCTGCGTTTACAGATTTTTAAGTCCGAATAGAGGTTTTGAGTTGGTTTGATTGGACTGAGAAAACTTTATAAATAAACTTGAACTTGAAATCAACACATTCATATGGAAAATGCAATAACATTTAATCACATTAATATATCTTTTATCTGTTATTTATACTTATTACTTCATGCTCATGCGGTTACCACATCTTTCTCACCTCTTTGTCCTCAACACAGATCTTGCAAAGCCACACTGGACAGGCCCGTTTATGGCTTTGACCAACACACTTCACGCACATGCTCTGTTGGGGGAAACACAGGGAAGCCTCAGGAGAGTACGCAGATGTAGATGGATTCAAACTTCTCAGCCAGGCCTCCAAGATCAATAAAGTGACCATTGACCTTTCTGTCACTGCTCATGGTCAGAAGATAAAGACAAGCGGCTCTTTCAATCCTGATTGTTTCCGCTAATCATTAGAAGATATGCATGTGCATTAGAGACGTGCAGAAGAGTCTGTACCTTCTTACATTTGGCACACTCCATCGTGTGGACACCCTTTATGCCAAACCTTTGGCCACAGAGCAGACACCCAGAGTAGCCATCTCCACAAGCCATCTGTTTCATGCTGTCGAGGCGGCTCGCAAGATGACTGAAAGCCAAGAACACATCACCTCAGCAAACTCCAGGAATCCTCTGAGTTCACATCCTTCACTGATGTGCAGAACTGCTGCTTAAGTGCTGATTTCAGAGAAGCGAAAATGAGACAAAGCAGTTTGGTTCTTGTCTATTTAGCACTATTCATTCCGTCTACTACATTGCACGTCGTAAAAAAGCCTAAATGCACTTGTGTGCTCAATCCCTTGGACAGAAGCATCGAAGCTCCAATTCTACCTCAGCTTCAGCACAAGCACGGTACAGCAAATCTTACAGCACGGTAATCCCAAACGTGTGTGTGTATGTCTCAGAGAACTCACACTAGGCTGCACAGTCATTGCAACTACAGAGGACTTTGATTACAGAGGCTGGTCATAGCCCATTGTCTGAACACCGACACCAATGAACAATGGACACTTCTTTTTTTTTAATGACTGTTTTTTTTAATTCCGCAAAGAGGTTTAGCATTGTTCTGCCAATGAGAAAAGCGCTATAAAAATAAACTTTAGCTTGATTGAAATTGATGTTTGTACATTGAAAATTTGTTATCTCCTACTTTAATTGTATGTGTCTGTTGTCTTGTGAAGAATCAAAGTCTTTCCATCTTTACAAAACATATATCACATTTTTTTAATGACATATTTTGTTTCTTGGAGCTGGTATAATAGATACTACTAAAACAGGACCACATGAGTGTTTATTCACTTTCCTTCTGAGATGCAGATTGCTGCTGCTGCTGCTGCATGGCATTAGCATCTTTAAAACACGTTGGAGGTCTGCATCTACGGTTCTATGTGATGTGTATACTATTTGTAATAAGAAAGGTTCTGTTGTGTTTACCACGTGCACACGAAGAGTAATAATATAACGGATAAAAAAAAAGTAAAGATTGACTACCCAATGCGCTCCTGCTCCACGACCTCCATCCTCTTGGCTCTGGCCAACACGGCGTTGATGACTTCCTTTTCCTCATCTGTCAGCTGGTCGGTTCCAGCAGCAGCGTACATCTTACAGTGGGTCCAGAAGCTGCGTCCAGCAGAACCAGTCTGCTGTGCCCTTGTCGATCAGAGATAACAACACCATGTGTGAAAGGCCAGGAGGTTCAATCTGTCCGTCTGCTCAGACAACACATCACAGAAATTCTTTTAATAGAAAGAGTGATCGTCAGAAGAGAGTTTGCTGGATGGGAAGGCAATACTCACCTAAAATGCTGTATGGATGAATGAATGAAGAGTTGTTGGAAGGATGGATTGTTTTATTATCTCAAGGACCTTAGAATTTGGGCATTAAAAACCGCTAGAGATAAAAAAAATAAATAAATAATTCCAGCTGCAGCCGTGAACCTGATCTTGAGCAAAAGTGAAATCTGCTTAGTGGCTTTTGACATTACAGCATGTCACATCATTAATGAGTCAACGGTTTCTGACGTGTTGGGCAAACCCTCCTCTGTCCCCCACAGAAACATTCATCATCTAAGAGGAAAGCAAGCAGCTGCAAAGAGATGATCGGAAACGCTATCTCACTTTGGCCATGGCTGTCACGTCTCATCTTCTCCGAGACAGGAGAATCCCTTTTCTGAAACGTGTTTGCATTAGCAGAGCTAGAAACATCTGCAGAAACAACCTCTTATCGGGCCAAATGACACTGGTTTATAAGAAAGAAAAGACCTAAAGGAAAGTTCATCCAGAAATAAATTGTGAAATCTAATACATTACATTTCCAGTCAATAGCCCCTTTCACAGCAATGTTTTTTTGGGCTCCTGGGGTGTTTTGACATGCTGTGACATTTGTGATTATTTCATCTACTTACAACATACTACTGACCAAAAGGTAATGTGTTTGTATTCAGCACAAGCTGTGCTACAATAAAATGTGAGCCCATACTGCATAGTCCTGAATAGACTTTTAAGCGACCTTGGCTTGTAGGCTAAAGTGTTTACTTCACAATTATGTGAACATAACTGTTATTTCATCCACAGAAACATTTGAATGGTTTACAATTGGTAAAGTCAGTTTTTGTGTCAGCACCGACGTATGCGTGGGATGGACAATGGTCGTGGATATTCATTAAACTCACACCTGGGAAGACAAAGGACACTCCCCTTATGCAAATGTCACCCTATCAAGGTAGAATTCTCTCACCCAACCATTCACACTAACACTTCCCGACAGAAAACCTAATGACGTGTATTGCAAATAGCAGATGAGTTGACCACATAACGGCCATAGAAAAGTAAAAAGTTCCAGCACTTACGGAGAGGAGCTATACAGCCTGATCAGCCTTGATCAGCACCCTGACCTTTAAAAAAAAGTGTGCTAAATGCGCAGCACATTTCAGATACATTTTAGATACACACTTCAGATACTCCCTAGTGAATAAGCTCACCTCACACTCACTGACTTTGACCCACAACTACACCTAATAACATGAGAAACAAGAGAAAGTAGTCTGTGAAAACACTTCCAACAGAAAGTGAAACAAAGCAATGCTTAAACAGACTAGCAGCTTATTCATCCAGTGAATTTCATGACGTTTCATCCAGAATCCAGTCCCGATTAAGCAGAATTAACTGTATGTGTGTGTGTTCATACTTTACGAACACACACACACTGAATATATTGTTTGTTTAAACAAATTAAGTGAAGTATATTAACAATATATTGTGGGGAAAAAACAAAAAACTTAAGCTAATTTGAGCATTAATGTGCACGCTCAGTAAGTTGCACAGGAATACAGTTATGCCAGGTTTTGCCTCACTGTGCGGCCAAGAAAAAGCCCACGTCACTTGGAATCCGTCACCAGCTGCCCAGCAGGAGAATCGCAACTAGCTCACGGAAATGCTCCACAAATTGACGTCAACTAAAAAGCATCAGAGGCACGTTAGCTTCACCACACAATCCGGCATGACTGAAGACCAAGTGTTTAAATAAAGTTTTATTAGGACAACCTCAAAAAAAAAAATCTTAAAGTTCCAAAAATATCCTTTTCAACGACTAAGATCTGAGACGCAAATGGAATCTTGCATGAGTAATTGTTGCCAAGTCTGTGAAAGCGTATTTTATGAATATTTCTTCATACATACTGTACTGTACCTGACTTACTTCACGCACATGTGGCCGTTTCAACGCAGCATCGGCACCACAAGATCATTCCAAGCAGCATCCCACCTCGAGACAGTCATCCCTTTCTGAAGAGCCTCGCTGCGCCTTAGTGTCAAACTTTGTCACTCGCCTCCCCCACAGAGAAGCCTTTGCATTTTGTGGGGGTACGGTGCTTTTTTCCTCCTCATTCCCAAGTCTATATATGATTAATTTTTCCCCCTTTTAATCCCAAACCTGCTTCTAATAAGTTTGAAATCAACAACAAAAAATGCAATCATTCCAAAATCTAAATTAATGCAGTGTATTCTATGAACATGAAATGAGTATAGAGCAATAAACGTAGACTAGCAACCCTTCCATCAATACATTCATTTTATGAACTATTTTTTCATCACAGAAACCATGTCTGGATCACAGAAAACTAGAGCCAAATTCTGAGCCTGAAGTGTAGCAACCAATTCTGAGCCTCTGGGTTGGTGGTGGACCAATCACAGAACACACACACACACAATTCTGCACAGGAAGTGCAACTCAGATTGGGCCTCGAAGTTTGATGCATTTAATTTATCATAGTGTAATTATGTAGTATGGGCATTAAAATACTACAGCCTGATATGTTTGTTTTTGTAATCTCAGTGATTAGCCAGAAATTCTAGTTTAACCTTTAGCATCTTCCAGCCTCACCGCTTCCCTAAAATCACAACCGAAGAACAAGTTTTTTTACAGTGTGTAAACACAAATCAATGTTAAGAATTGACTGTAACAAACCATGCGAGTGAAGTGATTGTGACGACCAGACTCTGTCCTGGGGCAGTGTGCACTTCACCGGAACAAGCTGCAATTTCTGCGATTAGGATTTTTAGTCCAAGACTTCAATCCACTCAAAAATCTTTTACAACTGTCCCCGACCAGGGAGCTTTTCTTTAAATAGGTTTTCCTATTGAAGATCCATCTATAAAAGCACATTTCCTGCCTTGTTGCCTCTGAACAATGTCGGATCCTTGCCTGGCTCACAAAAGCACAGCCGGAGGAAAAGAGACTCAAATTTCCTTTACGTAACAAGCTCATCTCAATATTGTTCTGAAGTCCTTTGAGCTGCTGACAGCTCTGATCAGTCGCCTTACTTCAAACACAGCTTTAAATTAGCTGAACTTTAACATCTCAATCACTGATTGGCATCATTCAATGTGCCAAAAAATGCAACACTCATGACTAAACCTTATCCAGCACTTCTTTACTTCCAATAAAAAAACTGAATGTAGACAGTTTAAAGATTTAATGCACGCATCATGTCACAATAACCACACAACATGCAATGAATTATTCCACCATCTGATTTGGTTTATAATTGCAGTGTTGAAGCATCTGATGTGTGAGTGTGACATAAATATATGCTGCACATGTATACACACTATAGAACATTTAACTGAATTGAAAGCTAGTTTACAGAACAGCTGCTCAACTTGAGATATGATGTCACTCACCGGTGCCGATGGGAGAGATGCTTTGCGAGACCACTCTTCCAGAGCAGTGCAGGAATGTTTCTCAGTCTTCAGGGAGTGGAAAGGCATGACCCCACCCACTCAGCTCTGACTGAGCCATTAGCCAATAAAAGAGGCAGAGCAGAATTGAAGATGGCACAGACTTGATACCAAAAATGGCTTCATCAGCCTTTATCTTTACTCAATCCTCAAGTTACAAATGCACAAGCAATGATCAAATTTTAGATTCCTTAACTTTTGTGGGTGCTAGTAAAATATTTACTTACAATTTGTAGCACATTGCTATATTGAACATTTTTACACATCATTTATCAGAATTTGAATTTATTTCCACATATGCAGAATTAAACTTTTTTTTCCCTGACATTTTTAACTAAAAAATTAAAAACTCAAATTCAGAAGCAACATTCAAAAACCAATTAATAATTCTAACTATTCAGAACGTCAATTACTAGATCTCACATGATTCAGAACAAAGTTCAGGAAACACCACTGACATCAGGTACAGGTCTGAGCTTCTTGTTTATTGTTAAGAAGTTAATGCAGATTATTTGCATTGAACACAATAGTCTTCTGTAAGGCTCCAGAAGAGACGCTGCTGGATCAAACGGTATGTCTGAATGGCAATTACACAGTTAGTGAGTACATTCTCCTCTACAAGATATTCATGTACAATATACAAAAGATTTTAAAAATATAGCTTGCGCTGTCTTTTTGGTGAAAAAGAAATTTCACATCGTACTTTTGGACTTTCAATGAAGCAGTGAAACAGAACAGAGAGTTTGGCTGGAAAACAAATTGAGAAAAAAATCTGAAATTGGTCAGTGAAAAAGAGAGGAGCGAAAGAAAATGGCATGAGTTACACAGAACATTGTAGCTTAACAATAAATGAACTAAAGAGCAGTGGATCGTGATGCATCCCAAGGCTAAACACTTTGTGGTGACTGCACTTGAAAAGCAGAATAAAGTAGAATCTGCCAATTTAAAAATGTCTGGTTACATTGACCTTTACAAAAGAACTCAAACAGTAAAGCATAGTAAAGAAGTTCCACTGAACCTAGCTCTTAAGCGCGTTCAGAGCCATCTGTGCTGATGTTCTCCTATGTCTGGAGAACCGTCTTAAGGACATTGGGTATAAACTCATGAGACCTGGAAACATCTAAAATGATAGAACAAAAACACTGGTCCAACAAAAAAAGTGAATCTAAATTCTCATTACAATGGCATGGAATGAAAAATGACTAATGAAAAGAATGTAGGCTCTACAAAAAGAAAAGCTCTTTCATTAGCGGCTGCGGCTGAGGTGACGTCTTCCTAATGTGGACACTCTTTGTGAATGGCACGAGATGGACATGATGTACAAGATGAAGACGTGAGTGAGAGCTTCACTCGCTAATGCTAAAATGTAGCCTGAATCAATTTCCCCAGCTTATGATTAAGGCTTCTTGTTGATCACAGTGGTTTCGTAATGCGGGTTAAAAGGCTACACAGCCGGAAAGTAATTCACTCTATCCGACTGAGTCTCTGAGCTGGTGTGGACGGGACTTTGTCTTCTTTATTCCTGCGTTTTGGCGCTTTTGACGACTTTCCAGAGTCACGATTACTTCAAGGCGTTCAACAGCAGCCGGCTACAACAATAAAACACTTCCTGTTGAGAAGAAAACACACAACAAATAAGATCAAGACAGAAGCTGTTTGACTGCGTTCATCTTAAGAATTAAAAATGCATTCAACCTATGATTGGCACAGTGATGGAGGGGATTCATCTGTGACTCTTCTGCTGCTGCTGCATTATACCGACGTTCTCATAGACCCGAGAACTGTCGTCCCGCATGCTGAAAAGCACATTATATAAAATAATCAGTGCACATACACACACACACACACACACACACACACACACACACACACACACACACACACACAAGAGTTGAGGAAAGAAGAGCAGATCTCTTTGTGTGTGCGCACAGTGGCACAAACACATACAGACATAGAGGCAGAGAAAGGAGACAGGCACACAAAATCTTTTTAGGGGGCTTGCTCTAGTCAATAATTGACTGGACACTTTAAATAAATATGGTTTTTAGAGCTTAAGTGGATTTAATCATAATGAAGTACATTGATGTTGAGTTGAACAATGTCAAAATTATTCTACCATTCTTTGCAAGTTACTGGAAGACTTGTCTTTGTCTATAAATAGTGTGTTTAATGTCTGCGCCTTTTTTTAATATTGAAAATAAAAATTTTTTTGTGAAATTACTTGCCTGGCAATTTATGGCATCATATTTTGTATAATCAATATTATGTTGCTTATCTGGTTATCACTGCATGCAATTGATGAAAATATGAAGAGTGAAATGCATCAACAGTTTTGAAAAAAATACAGATAAAATATTTAAAATGTAAAAAAAAATCTAAATCTCGCTCGTCTCGTTCTTGTGAACCTAGTGTCTTGTCTTGTGGGAAAAGTGTCTCGTCCAACCCATATTAGGGATGCATTTCAGTACTTGCTAATACCAATATGGAGTACTTAACAAAAACATGATTTAAATGAACAGCTTACAGCTTAGTCATATAATTTAACCAAAATTGGCCAGTTTGGAATTAAAAACATTCAGTTAAATTAAAAGCATGTTGTATGCAACATATTACAGAAAAAATATACACACTCACCGACCACTTTATTAGATACACTTGTCCAACTGCTCATTAACACTTAATTTCTAATCAGCCAATCACATAGCGGCAACGAGCATCAGTATGGGGAAGAAAGGGGATTTGAGTGACTTTGAACGTGACATGGTTGTTGGTGCCATTGGTGCCAGAAGAACAGGTATTTTGAGTATTTCAAAAACTGCTGATATTCTGGGATTTTCACGAACAACCATCTCTAAGGTTTACAGAGAATGGTCAGAAAAATATCCAGTGAGCTGCGGGCGGAATGCCTTGTTGATGCCAGAGGACAGAGGTGAATGGCCAGACTTGTTCGAGCTGATAGAAAGTGACTCAAATAACTACCCGTTACAACCAAGGTAGGCAGAAGAGCATCTCTGAACACTCAATTTGCACAAGCTCATCGCATTGGACAATAGAAGATTGGAAAAACGTTGCCTGGTCGAACAAGTCTTGGTTTCTGCTGCGGCATTCGGATGGTAGGGTCAGAATTTGGCGTTGACAACATGAAAGCATGGATCCATCCTGCCTTGTATCAAAAGTTCAGGCTGGTGGTGGTGGTGTAATGGTGTGAGGAATATCTTCTTGGCATTCTTTGTGCCCCTTGGTACCAATTGAGCATCGTTGCAACGCCACAGCCTACCTGAGTATTGGTACTTGAAGTTTTTCTAATTAAATTTTTTTTTTTCTCTCCCCTCCTCTCCTGAGCGCCAAGTGTCGTACGACCGGAATCTCCTAGGAGCTTCGGGATCATCTGTGGTGCTTCCTCGAAGTGGAGCCGCCTCTTTCCCCTCTATGAGGAGGGAAACTTCGTTCCAGAATCATCGTTAAAAATGATGCGGAACAACCAACGCACTGATTTTGTAATGTTAGAATGCCAGACGAGACTGGCACCAGTGAGCTTTAACAGGTTTTTTCCTCGTTAAAGAGGTTTTTTTTACCTGGCCACTAGGGGTGGGCGGTATACCGGTATTAACGTGAATACCGGTATTAAGATGTGCCACGATATGAATTTTGCAATACCGTGGATACCGTGATAATTCATGAATGATTTTTCTATAAGTATATAAACACTTTAATACAGTATAATACATTCGTTTCGTTACAAGTTGTAACTTACAACTATCAATGACGGCACA
>SOMO01000084.1:455643-469396 GCA_028128575.1 Paedocypris carbunculus
GTGTAGGCGTGCGTGTAGGTGTAGGCGTGCGTGTAGGTGTAGGCGTGCGTGTAGGTGTAGGCGTGCGTGTAGGTGTAGGCGTGCGTGTAGGTGTAGGTGTGCGTGTAGGTATAGGTGTGAGCGTGTGCAGGTGTGAAGGTGTGAGCGTGTGCAGGTGTGAGCGTGTGTGTAGGTCTCTCTCTCTCTTTAATTGTCTCTGTTTCACTGGCTCACTCAGTTTCTCTCTCTTTCTCTCTGGTCTCTTTTAAGAAATACTGAATAAATGACTGGACTACTTTTACAAGATATACAATATTGAAAATAGCAAATGCATATTCCGGTTACCACCTGCGTTTTACCCTAACCCTTATTTTTCCTTTTTTTGATTAAAACAAAGTGATTGTTTGCACTGTGTTCAGAAAACACAGTGAAAAACAAAAAGCACTGTGCTTTAATTTTCAGTTGTTGATGTTCAATGAATAATCAAATGGAAGATCTGTGTTTGTTTAGTTTCATTTGCACATTAATATTTACTTTTAATCTTACTGAATTCATTTTGCACTGGTTTTGTGTCAAGAACATATAAGGCCTTAATTTATTTTGTTTAATTTTCATGTTTTTAATTTGGCTCAAATGTATTTTTGTTAGTGATATGGATCTATATTATGTGGTTATGTACAAGATAAGCTTTAGTTTATAAGTCACTGAGTTGTTGGCTGAATTTAAATGCACTTTACTGATTATCTTTAATCAGTTTGGGTGTATGTCTCAACGCTTCATTTTGCATTTGTGTTTAAAACAAAAGAAAGCGTTAAATAATCACGATTTTATTTCTATGAACAAATAATCGTTAGGGCAAAAAAATAATTGTTAGATTAATCAAAAAAATAAATGATAGATTAACTGATAAGAAAATAATCGTTAGCTGAGCCCTAATTTAAAGCACAACCTGAGCTGAATTGCAGGAACCATTAGACAGTAAGTTGTTGGTACTCACCTTTCTGAAGTGGGATCTGCACAATTCAGCGGGTATTTTAACTCAATGACGTCTCCATTCTTCTCTTTCAGTTGCCCGTGATGCTCCATGTAATACTGCACCAGCTCTGCTAGAGTGGCAAACTTCTCCCCACCATAGAGGTCATAATAGTCTCCAGTGTTTTGGATCTTGATGTGGGTGACCGCACCATTTCGTCTAAGCAAGAACAATCATGTCCACAGGTAACTGAATTAGAATTTTTGCGCTAAAAATGTTTTCGAGTATTTGCAAATAAACATGCAGTGTAAGACAGCAGCTCTCACCTGACAGACAGGGTGAAGTCTCCAGGGTTGCTTTTGCTGGGGCGAGCCAAGAAACTGCCATCCACACCTCGAGTGAGTAAAAGGTTCTCTGCCTCCACACCAGTAATGTTGGGGTGGAACCACCTGTTGCCACATGATGACAAGTTCAAGTTCAGTTTATTTGCCGGTTTAATAGCCCATTTATTTGTCACAGACCAACTCATAGACGCCGGGCAAAATCAAAACGAAAATATTTGCAAATATGTCCACTGTCCAATTATTTTCTACACGGCCCGTGTGGTTTGACTCCAAACAGGACAGACACCGACTGCAGCGTGTGGTCCGGTCAGCAGAGAAAATCTTCGGGACTGAACTCCCATCGATCGAGCACCTGTACCGGACCAGACTCAGGAAAAGAGCCGTCAGCATCACCGCTGACCCCACACACCCCGCCCACAGACTGTTCAAACTCCTGCCCTCTGGCAGGCGTCACAGAGCCATAAGCACCAGAACCACCAGTTTAACACAGAGTTAGCTTCTTCCCCCAGGCCGTATTTGAGCTGAACTCAAACACACAGTCTGACCCACGTCCATAACAAGAATGTGCAACACATGTGCAAAAACGTTATTTATGTTTCTCTTATTTCTTGTCATTGTTTTTCATTGTCAGACACACAGTCTGACCCACGTCCATAACAAGAACGTGCAATACATGTGCAATAACGTTATTTATGTTTCTCTTATTTCATGTCTGTTGGGTTCTTTTCTTATTCTTAAGATGGACCTCATTTCATCACAGAAAAATGTCACAGCACTTGCAATGTCCAATGTCCGCGTTGAGGCCCCTGAAGCTGCGTGTGTCCACCGACGCCTCTCTTGGGGGCTGGGGAGCGACCTGCAACAGTCTTGGGGCCTGCGGTCAGCAGGGAGGGCCATCCCTTGGCACATCAACCGTTTGGAGCTCGATGCGGTTGCTCACGCACTTCGAGTTTTTCTCCCTCAGTTGGAAGGGAGGCACGTCCTGGTGCGCTCGGACAGCATGACCGTGGTTTCGCATCTGAACCACCAGGGTAGTGTACGTTCGTGCGCTCTTCATCTTGCTACGAGAGAGCTGTTGCTGTGGGCAGACCGAAGACTCCTGTCGGTCCGTGCAGTTCATGTCCCGGGCAAGTACTTGTATTTAGTTTTAAACGGTGACGAACGTCAACGACACATTTTCCCTGACGAAAATGAAACGAGAACTATATAAAAACTCCTGCGTAGGGACAAAAACTATAACTACATTTATTGACACTTTTGTCAACGAATAAAAACTAAACGAAAATGCCTTTTGTGACGACGTCCAATCACAATCCGAGCTTGTGGAGAAAGGCGGGTGCAAGCACAAGGCATGAAGCCGTTTGGCTGCAGGAAAAACATGGTGTGAGACCACAAGTGAGCTGGTGAGGTACTTATAGTGGCGAGCGTCTTCAATAACGTCTTCTCCAGCAGGAAACAACGGTCAGATACATGGATTCATTTTACATTCGACGAGATCTTAGAAAAACTATCTGTTTTTCTGAGACTGAAACTTCTTTCACCGTGCAACCATTTGTTACTTATAAACGTGATGCAATTATAATTTGTTTTATTTTACTGTATTTATTTTTTCTTTGTTGAAGTTTCATTTATGAGAATACATTTATTTGTATTGAAAGAAAAAGTTCATTTAAACAAGTTCTAAGACAAAGAAATGTTTTTCCAAATAAGATCCTTGTATAAACTTTATATATGTTCATAGTTAACGAAGTATTCAGATTTCTTAGACTTAGCAACTTTAGTAATATACATTTAGAATATATAGCACTTATATTTTCGTTGACTAAATCTATACTGTAATTTGGTCGACTAAAATGTTATGGTATTTAGTCGACTACAATTAGACTAAAACAAAAAAACCCTAGGATGACTAAAATGGGACTAAAACTAAACCGAGTTTTAGTCAAAATACTATGACTGAAACTAAATTAAAAATATTTGTCAAAAAATTTGAAAGCTAGGTTTAAACAGGTATGGCTCTTTTGGACTTCATTTTTAGCAATATGCTGTGTTTATGACTCTCTCAGCCAAAAAGGTTCCCGACCCCTTTACTAAACAATAGTTTACTGACTTCTCTTTGAGAAGATTGTAGAGGTAACAGTTGTTGCCCTTTATGTACTGTACTGTTGTATTTGTTAATAGTTTTGTATAACTGGCATATTTATTTATTTTTTATTTGTAATTATTATTATTATTATTAATAATAATAATAACAATAATAATAATAATGCATTACATTTTTTATTTATTGGCGCCTTTCAAGGCACTCAAGGTCGCCTTAAATAAGCACAACAACATTCACACACATACCAATTGCCCAGTGAAATAGCGGCAGCCAATCTGCGCCAGCGTCCACTTCACTCGGGCATACACACCACACACACTCAACAAATTCACACGGCCAGATTAACCTGAAACAGATGTTTTTCTCACTGTGGGGGAAAACGGAGCACCCGGAGAAAACCCACGCAAGCACGGGGAGAACATGCAAACTCCACACAGAAATGAATGTGAACATATCTTGACAGCAGCATTAAGAGCTTCATTTCTAAAACAAGGATTCAGGTATTTGGTGATATTGGGTAAAGATTGGGTAATATTAAAAACTCTTTTAAAGGGTAATATTGAATAGATTATTCAATAGATTATTAAACGGCACCATTCCCATGTGTGCAGAATATTACCTAATTATTTCAAGGCCAACTTTCTATATTTTTACATTAGAAATAGGCTATGTAGAAACTTTACTAGCTAATGTTTATAGCTCTATGTATGTGCTGTCTCCATGTTTGCATAGTTACTGCAAACAATGACCAATTTTAGCCAAATTTATTATCAATATGTGTGATCAACGTTTAGAGAGCATTTGTATGTAATTTGAGTTGGACAGAATCAGAAAACTTAAAAGAAAGTGGCCT
This sequence comes from Paedocypris carbunculus, assembly GCA_028128575.1. Lineage (NCBI taxonomy): Eukaryota > Metazoa > Chordata > Actinopteri > Cypriniformes > Paedocypris > Paedocypris carbunculus. Next base: position 459,897 of record SOMO01000084.1, read on the forward strand.
GTCTGGTTGATTCAAAGTATATTAAAACAAAAAAAGTTAATTATTCAAAAGCAGAATTTCTTAATTAAAATATGTGGTAAAACTCATTGTTTTATCTTTGCTGAAATACCCGAATAATCGTTCAAAACCTACTGATCAATCATTGGACTAAACACTACTCTGCTGTTTAAAAGGTTGAAAATGTCTGAGAGAAAGAAACGTCATTGCTGTGTAGCAAAACTATTTTTTCCACTGTTTAAGCGTCAGTGTTTTGTGTAAAATTGCTTCCACCTAGATTTTTCATGCACAAAATACAAAATAAGTGAACATAAGCCGCTCCTTTCTTGGTCTCACCTTACAAAAGACCTACATTACGAAAATTCCACGTTACAAAGCGCGTCTTCAAGAGAATCCCACCCCCTAATTCCGAATGTTTTCATTGCTTTAGTGAAAGTGCCACTCCTCCCACTGATCCTGAAACAGTTTACCTACTGCTGCACAGTGTGGTTCTCCAGCTGCACAGAGCAGAACAAGGAAGACCTCCAGCGGGTTGTGAGGGCTGCCGAGCTGGTCATCGGTACATCACTCCCCACCCTCAGTGACATTTATCGCAGCCGTCTCCACAAGGTCCTGTCCATCACTACTGATGCCACACACCCTGAACACCACTTATTCTCTGTTCTGCCCTCTGGACGGAGATTCAGATTAATAAAAAACCAGGACAGACAGACAAAACAGCTTTTATCCACAGGCAATTAAATGCCTGAATACATGGGCAGCATGGGCACCATGCCTATCAGCACATTTTAGCACACTCGGTGTGCATCCACTACTACCTCAAGACCTTTTGCACTGTTCAATGTCTTAGTCTTTTTGCACTACTCTAATGCCTCAGTTATTTTAACACTTGCCATTTGCACATGTATACTGTTCACTTCATTCTGTACATTACTGTTGTGATGCCAATTGCACATTATTGTTGTTACGTCAATGTTGTGATGTTGATTTGTGAAGCACGTTATTATTGTTACGTCAATGTTGTGATGTTGATTTGTGATGCACGTTATTGTTACGTCGATGCTATGATGTTGATTTGTTACCTGTTGACTGTTTCCTTGGCTGCTAGTGCTGAGTTGCCAAATAGAATTTCATTGTTCTGACAATGACAAGAGCTCTCTAAGTCTCTCCAAGTCGCACTATAATAACGCATGTTATGCACGCATCATTATGCCTAATAATAGGACAGCACGATTTTGAGAATAAACCCATCGCATTTTTCGTCATATAAGACGCACCCAATTTTACAGGAGGAAAGTCTAGAAAAAAAAGATTCTGAACCAAATACTTTGGTAAAATATTTTATATCAACTGTATAAAAGTTAACAGCAGTTTAAGAACAATTGTATGCCAAACCTGTAACATGAACAGTCAGTAAAGTCAGGAAACAGTCAGGTGGGCGGTATACCAGTATTAACGTGAATTAACGTGATTTTTTTATAATTATATATACACTTTAATACAGTATTACACATTAGTTTCGTTACAAGTTGTAACTTACAAACTATCAATGACGCCACAACATTGCTAATAGAACACAGAAAGCAGTGTAACAGACTGAATTAACAGATCACTCACGCTCTGTTTTCTGCACTGTGCCTTTAAGAGAAGACCGACTGTTTTAGTGTTAAAGACGCACGCGTGAAAATCTGCTTGTTTTATTTTGATCAAAGTCTGTTTTTGTTTGGAAATCATGGTTTCATTGTTTCACAACATTCTGCGCGAGAAAGAAAGCAAGACAACAAGACAACCGCGGCATTGCATCCTAAAATGGCGGTGACCGCACTCCACGGATCTCTGCATTAGCCGTATAAGACGCACCAACTTTTCAGCCTCAGTTTTGGGGAAGAAAACGTGCGTCTTATACGGCGAAAAATACGGTAATTGTGATTTTTCTGAAAAATGATGTGATGCGATTTTCGGTTTTTGCACTTTGAAGTGCATAAAACTAAAATTATGTATTAAAAATATTGTTACTTTTACAACACATAGGGTTAAATAAACTACATACAAAGTGATTGAGGTAATGAGATTGTTTGATGCTTTGTGATTAATAAATACAGTACCTGAACCTAAATACCAAAAGGATGGAAAATAACCACTTAATCAGTTGTTTTTTAATTTAACAATCTGAAACACAGAAAAAACGAAAATTACATCTATTCTATTTGAAATAAAATCAGACAATGTTGTCACTGGCATAAAATAAAAAAAGTGAACAATTCTCAAAAAAACATTTAAAACAACAATTTTTAAATATTTAAAAAATAATTTTAAGAAACCAAATTAAATCTAGTGCAATTTACTGGCATTTAGTAACTTTATTTAGTACTGGCAACATATAACTTGCATTGCACACATTTCACTGGCACAAAAAAAATGCTCTGATGGCATGTAATAAAAAGGCAAAAAGGAAAATACACTACATGATTCCTGTTTCAGGTAGTGTATTAATCAGGTAGTGTATTTTCCATTTTGCCTTTTTATTACAAATAGCTGAAGTACCACCGTTTTTATTGACTAAGTGCTCTGCCGCTTGCGCTACCGTCACCGAAGTGTCATTGCTGCGTGTGCATTTAGCTATTCCATATATTATCAAGTTGTGTGTTCGCCGTCGCGTGTCTCTTTGCTGACAGAAAGCGTATCAAAATATTCAATTATATATTATCAATTTGTTTTGTTTTTTTATCCTTTATAAAAAAAACTTTTAAAACACGGACAGTGACACAGTTATAGTTCCTCGTTTATAAGAATAAAGTTCTACTGCTTAGAAAACGAAAAAGGCATGATTATTTCAATAATCATTTTTTAAATCTGAACCATCTCTTCTTCAGTATCACAACAAACATTAGCAGGAAACCTGGGAAAATCTGCTGAATAGTCGTGCATCCGAAAAAAGACACGTTTTTGTTGCGCTTCTAATCATGTTATTACGGGACTCAATGTGCCAGCAATAATGCGCTGAGCCACTTCACGCTTTTACTGGTTCATAGTAGGGGTGGGCGATATGAGTTAAAATTGATATCACTGTATTTTCTAGTGCACAGACGGTATCGATATTATATCACGGTATTGTGTGGGGGGTATTCTTATTTTATATAAAGCACAAAATTAAAACGCAAGGGGAAACCTGGAAAAGCAGCTGTCATTTTTAATACTGTATATCTATTAAAAGTAGCCCAGGCATTTATTTGAAAAAACATTTAAATTAAATGGCCTGCGGCCTATCTTTTAAGAGAGTGCAAAGAGAGAGAGAGAGAGAGGGAGAGACAGAGAGAGAGAGTCAGTGCGCGTCACGCCTTCTCTCTCTCGCGTGCGCGCCTGAATCTAAAGTTGTGTGAAACCAAGGTTAACAATCGAAAACAAACTTTGACCAAAATAAAACGAGCAGAATTTTCTCGTGCGAGCGTTTTACGGGTCTCGCGCTCGCCGCTCTAAAAAACCGGCACATTAAAGACATCGAGCGGCACAGCGCATGCGCGATCCATGCGCCTCGCGGGTGATCTATTAATTCAGTTTCTTACGCTTTCAGTATTCGATTAACAATGTATCCGTGTCGTAATTAAAAGCTGTAACGAAACAAATGTATTTTACTGTATTAAAGTGTTTATATACGTGTATAAAAGGTAAATTCATGAAAGTGCCACGGTATCCACGATATTGCAAAATCCATATCGTGGCACATCTCAATACCGGTATTCACATTAATACCGGTATACCGCCCACCCCTAGTTCATAGTAAAGCATTTCAACTATATCTAGGACCGTGATAAGTTTTAAAAAGCAAAGCGAAAACGTAAATCATTTCTGTATTGTTTTTTAAAATACATTTGTTTGCGCTTGACATGTTTGGCACTAATCTGATTTGAATCTGACTAAACTTGTGCGGCTCAGTAACATTTAATTCACTGAGCAGCGCTGGTCATCGGGGATTGGGATTGGGGACAATGGCACTGCACTGCGATTCGTGACTTTCAATTATAGTTTTCCTCCAAAATCAAGCCGTTTGAGCGATTACCGGACTACTCCATCGATCCCACGCAGTGAAAAGAAAGTATAAAGCAGACTGAGCGAAAACAAATGCAATGAATGAAACGAGGAGAAATAATGCAAGAGCAAGGTTTTAAAATAAAATAACAATTGAGCTAATGAAAACAACTATTGTAACATCGTGTCCTCCGACTGATCTCAGCGAAAGCGCCGAGTGGAGGGAGCGGTACAGCGGAGCGCCTGACGCGCACGCGCGCATAAACGCATATGCGCAAACCTTTGTTGTTTTGTGACTGACAGTGTAAAAATAAATGTTATAAATATGCTAGTACATTTATTTAACGTACATTTGTGTATATGGTTCTGCTTTTTAAAATGTGTTCATAAAAAAAGCAAAAAACCCCTTCATAATAAAACATAAAAAAAATATATGATTTTGATTTAATTTTTTACAAGCTCCGCGGGCCGTATTAAAACGTTTCACAGGGCGCATGTGGCCCGCGGGCCGTAGTTTGCCCATGCCTGTTCTAAATGTTATTGAAAATTATTCTATTTTTGTTTGTTGACTTGCTTGAACTGAGAGTTAGTGTCTGTGAGACAAGTTCAAGTTCTGAGCTTTTGTAAGGTGCTTTTCACAGATTTAACTGTCTCAAAGCGCACATGTGAAAATGTAAGTGGACTGTTGTTTTTTTATTCATTACTAGTTAAAAATATGGAATCTTTATGAATATCACTATGACAAGACAAAGACCACTGAGCAAGCACATATGCAACAGTGGCCAGGTAAAAAAAAACATGAGGAAAAAACCCTGAGGAGAACCAGTCTCAGCACTGGTGCCAGACAGTGCACACAATGTTAACTCTTGGAAAAACTAACACATTTTATCATGTTGGTGTGGTTATTTTCATTCAATCTGGCAAAACCACGTTTTAGTTGAACAATTACATATGTGCGTAGCGTTTCATTAATGGTGAAGTTCTGCCCTAAAGTAAAACGTCCAGAACCTCATAATTCAGTTAATGTTTTAAGAATAAAAATGTCGCGTTAGTTTTTTAATAACTAGAGTAGTACATCCTTACTGGTCGACATATTGAGCTTGTTTGAGCTATCAAACAGTTCTCTTGATATATTTAGGTTTTGATTAAACTTGAAGACATCTGTGTGTGGCGATGGCGAAGAAACCGCAGAAGACCCGACACCGTGTGACTCAACCGCCGACAAAAACATTCGAACACTTTCCCGTCGAACTTAAGCCACGAAAAGGACGAAAAGTCGGCTTTACGTTTGCACGAAAAGCCATCAAAAAGAAGCGCTGTTGTAAAATGAGCGCAAACAGAAGTAGCTGTGTTTGTTTGATCGCTTCTCACCTTCGGGATGTCATCGCTCGCTCGCTCACTCTGTTTACTGTAGTTTGCAGTTGCACTGTACAAACTCGGTAGAGATCGCGAGCTCGTATTTAGAGCCTCATCCGGCAATCGAACCAGCTCGATTCGGGTCCGGACAGATAGGCATGAGTGAATAAAACGACGGGAAAATGGGAACGGGGCAGCTAGGCCGCGGTGAGCAGTGTTGTCTCGAGCTGATTGGAAAAACGTCACCAGCACTGCGACACAACATACGCGACGCGCGCTGACGCGCCCTCCTCCGGCGGCACGTGATCTGCTGCAGACACTTTAAGATACAATAGTCAATAGCAGTATAAATCGGAATTAATAAAAATAATAATAATAATGAGTATTTGTAGGGCGCTTTTCACAGTTTTAACTGTCTCAAAGCGCACAAAGAAAAAAAAAACAAGATTCCTGGTTCTGTGTATGTGTGTGTGTGTGTGTGTGTGTGTGTGTGTGTGTGTGCGTGCGCGCGCGCGTGTGTGTGTGTGTGTGCGCGCGTGTGTAACCCCTTCAAAACACAAAGTTAGGGGGCAGTACACTTTGACTTAAAAATTTGGAGGTGTTTGTTTTAGTGCAATGTTTTTATTTTGTTATTTCATAAATGTTCTGGCGTATATTTTTCATGTAAGTATGTTTATTATTATGAATAAAACTTAAATTTCGTTCGGATCGGCTGTACGATTGTCGTCATGACGCACGTAGAGTACGTCACTCATTTCTACCCGCATGGTCTGACGAGAGCTAGAAGTTCGGTGTATTGCCAAAGTCATTGTCATCGTGTCCGGACGACTCGTTTATGCCAGAATACTTTTTTCACTGGACTGATTTGTTTCCGCTTTTCGCCGGAAGAGGATCCCAGGACTGGTGGAGTTACCGCGCAATTTTCGGGTTCGCCTGTAGGGGTCGCCTGGAATTAATTCGTTTACCTGTTAAAATTTCATACAACCGTGTTTTTGATGTTGAATCTTGATTACCTTTTGTTGTTGATTGCATTTTGTTGTTGAGGGTTGTTTTGTTTATTTGGGTGGGTTTATTTTTTTATTTTTTTTGTTTGTTTGAAGTGATATATAAGTATATCCTTTATTTTATTTAAGATTTAAGTTCAATACAAAGTTTTTCAAAAATCATTTATATTGTATTGTTGTGTGTTTATTCAAGCAACATTCAAGCACACTACATATTTTTTTTTCTGGTTTCATATTGTGCATGACACAATTTAGATATATATAAATTGTGTCATGCAGTGACATGAGTGCGAGGATCTGTTGAAATAAAATGAAAAAAAAAAACAGAAGATTGTTGCATTTTATTCATTTATTTGTTGGATTTAAGATAATGGCTATATCTATGACCAGTGAGCAAGCACATATACAAGACAGTGGCCAGGTTAAAAAAATACTTTCGGACAGAAAGCGAAAAAACCCTGAGAAGAACTCTGCTCATTGGTGCCTGTCTCCTCTGACATTCTAACACTACAAAATCTTTTTGACGATGGCAAAATTTATAGTCCAAAAGCCAGTTTAAAAAGGTGAGTCTTGAGTCAAGCCTTGAAGACGGGTAGAGTGCCAATGTTGCGGATGTGGGGTGGAAGACAATTCCAGAGAGCAGGAGCCGAGCGGCTGAAGGCTCGACTCCCCATGGTGCTCAGACGGGCACGAGGAACAGACAGGGTGATGGAGGATGAAGATCTGAGGGAGCAGGTGGAGGAGGCAACATGAATGAGATCGGAGAGGTATTGTGGGGCAAGGTTGTGGATGGCCTTGTAGGTTAGGATGAGAATTTTGAAGTTGATCCTGTGCTAAACAGGAAGCCAGTGGAGTTGGTGTAAGACAGGGGTGATGTGGGCAGATGGTGGTGTTTTGGTGGTAATGCGAGCAGCGGAGTTCTGGAGCAACTGAAGTTTATGAAGAGTTTTCTTGGGAAGGCCAAAGAGTAGGGAGTAACAATAGTCCATGCGCGAGGTCACCAGGCTGTTCATCAGAAGAGTAGACGAGTGAGAGAGGAGCGCAGACAGGAGATGTTTCGGAGGTGAAAATGAGCGGATCTGGTGATGTTATTCAAGTGCTGTTTGAAGGTAAGTGAGCTATCCAGAGAAACACAGAGGCTTTTGACACGAGGGTATGGGTGCACAGAAGAGCTATCGATGAAGCTAATCAGTGAAAAGTACTGCTACTCAATCAGAAATGCAGTGGAGTAGAGAGTAAAAGTTGCTTATATTTTTGATGCTCAGTGCAAGTAAGAAGTAGTCAAAAACATACCTAAGTAAGGTAACCAAGTACATTTACTCAAGTACCTTACAACCCTGAACAAGACACAACATATAGTCCATATTGTAAACAATAAAATGATAAAATAAAATAAAACAACGCCACTGCTAATTTAAAAACATAAAAAGTATATTAACTGATTACTTTATTTCAAATAAAGCATGTTCGTGAAAGATTGAAGAGTTACGTTTTTGCAAACGCAGACGTTGTCCGGCACCTCGGCCTTTTTGTCCCGGGTGACGACTCGTCTAAAGCTTGACGTGGCATTAGCGTTAGCGCAGCTCGCGCTTTTCAGTCAGTCTCCGCCTATATCGGTCTAGAGTGGTGGAAAGTCTCTTACATGGGTCTTATTTTTTACTTTTAAGGGAGCAATCATGTTCACGTCCTCGGAGCTGCTTATTGTCCTCTGCGCGCTGTCGTACACGGCCACTGGGTATTTTGTTAGCATTGATGCTCACGCGGAGGAGTGTTTCTACGAGCGCGTGAACTCAGGCACGAAGATGGGCCTGATGTTTGAGGTCGCGGAGGGAGGATTTCTGGACATCGACGTGGAGGTGAAAAAAACAAAACCGCTCGCAATATAAGCGCATATTACCAAAATCAAAAAAACACCAAGAGTAGATGTAGCGTGGCGTCTTGTTGCATAGATCGAGGTTAAAACCGGAAGCTAATGGTTACAATTAAAGAAGATTCGAATTTGAGTAGTGAAGATTAAATTGTCACAAACATTTTCCAACGACACGAATAAAGAGCGAACAGGCGAGTTTTATTACTATATAAATCGAATCACGTAAATGGAAGCAGCGTGCCACGATTTCATCGCCACTTGACTTTACAGACGTGCTATATTTAAAACGAAAAAGAGACGATTCTGGTGCATTTCATTTGTGTTTGTCGAGCAACGTCGTCATGTAATTGTCATGGCATTCGTTTAGACTGACGTGTGCAGTTGAGCTTGTCCTGCAGGTGCAAACAAATGACAAAATCAAAGTTACTTACAGCCGTATGGTTCTTGTCTGTATATTCACCTAGGTCGTAATTGTTTCTGCTAATCTTCATTCACAAGTTTGCATGTGCCAGAAGTTGATTTAGTTTGAGATGAGGCAGTGACTTCATGGTTTGCTTGAAGTCGAATATTCATTCTGCAACTGTTGCCACATCAATAAATGCGAGTGTCTTTTTCAGATAACTGGTCCAGATGGGAAGCAGATTTATAAAGGAGACCGTGAGTCCAGTGGAAAGTATTCTGTGGCTGCTCATATGGATGGAACCTACAAGTTTTGCTTCAGCAACAAGATGTCCACCATGACCCCTAAGATCGTGATGTTCACCATCGACATTGGCGAGGCCCCGAAAGGACAGGACATGGAGACGGAAGGTGAGTGAAGTCTTGCAAAGAGGCTCACATCCACTCCATATGGAAGAATTATCATTATGATGACCTTGAAACTGCCGTTTATTTTATCATAGTAACTAGTGGTCGACTGATATTGAATTTTACCGATAACAATAACTAGGTTGGGCCGTGCTTGCCGATAACCGATTAATTAACCGGTAGTTTATAAAATGAAGACTATCAAAAAATAAAATCATAACACTCCATGTAGTAAAACAATAGTGCAAAACTTTATTTTTACAAGTACATTCCACAACACAAGAACAACTGAATCACAAAACTGTGCTATATTAAATAAGAATATAATGAATAAAATACTCTAAACAACAAATAAAAATAAAACAAATAACAACAAATTTAAACTTAAAGTTTAACCTGGTCCATTTTTAGTTCCATTTTTATTTAATATTCAAAGTTAA
>SOMO01000084.1:487223-501814 GCA_028128575.1 Paedocypris carbunculus
TATTTAACATTAAATAATGTTTATTTCTATTTAAAAATGCATTTTTTAAAAAAGGCAAAAAACAGATATAATACTAAAATGCAAATAAAGTGATTTATCATTTTAACTGCTTTTAAAAAGTGTTCATAAATAAACAATAAAAACCTTCATAATGGAACATTGAAAAAAAATATATGATTTTGATTTAATTTTTTATAAGCTCGAGGGGGCATGGTGAAACAAACCGTATTCGTTTGAGATCACATGGTGTGTTCACGCGCTGAACTGAATTTGCGGTAAATTCGCAGTGATTGGATGAAATTGCAAGGTCGCAAATAAATTGCGGGGTTTCGCTGAATTCGCGTGAATTGGCGCGATCGCGCAATTACAAAATTCAGGAGGGACTGAATACTGGCCGCGGGCCGTATTCCATTCGTTTTATGAATCAAGCCACGGGCCGGTCAAAATTTGATTAAGGGCCGCATTTGGCCCCCGGGCCGGACTTTGGACATGCCTGCCTTAGGGTGTTATGGGAAGTACGTATGGGTGATAAGTACAACAAATGTGTTTTGGTGTACACAGATGGATCAAAGGACCCAGACACAGGAAGGACAGGATTTGGGGTGGCAATCCCAGGGAAAAGGGTGGACATAAAAAAGTGAACATCGGATAGGCTGCCGGTGTACACAGTAGAAATGATGGTGATATTATGTGCTGTGAGATGGGTGGAGAAACACCGGGAAACATCAAACAGGACTGTGTGAGGAATGTGGAGAAGATGAAACTGTGGAACATGTGCTCATGGACTGCATAAGATACGAAGCGGAAAGAGAGGAAATGAGAGAAAGAATGAGGGAAATAGGGGAGCAGTTAACAGTAGAGTGAATACTATGTGCAAAGAGGAGGGAAAAGAACAAAATAGTGTTAAGGTATATAAAAGATACAAAACTAATAACAAGGATTTGAAAGATTAAAGGGAGGAATGTGTGTGAAGGAAGGGAGGTTTTGCCCTTCCTACAACCCACACTCCGGAGTAGAGGGGGCGGTAATGCACCAGAAGTTGGATGCCAACCGCCGTAAAACAAAAGAGAAGAAGCAGAAGAAGAAGAAGAAGAAGACCCNGGGCGGTAATACGTCCAAAAGTTGGATGTCAATCGCCGTTAAAAAAGAAAGAAGAAGAAGAAGAAGAAGAAGAAGAAGGCTTCTCTCCATGCCAGCGCGGAACGGTCGTGTTCACTGCAGGTTTCCCCGCCGGGCCGTAGTGAATGTAGCACAGGCGCCGCTTTTCCTCGTGTGTTTACTCCCAAAACCCAGCTTGTTCTGAAATCACAAGCCATGGAAAACATTACCGAAGGAAAATGGGGCAGCTTGCCTGTGAAACTCAATGACAGCATATTACAAATTCTTCAGGATCTTAAATTTAAGTACATGACGCCTGTTCAGGTTAGTTGGCATTTCATTTGTAAAATATGCGCACATGACTCCGTCACTATAGTCACCGCACTAAGGATATTGCATATTTTGTTTTAGTCTGCTTGCATCCCCCTCTTCATGGGAAACAAGGATGTAGCTGCAGAAGCGGTGAGTACTGAACTGAAAGGTGGCTTTTATTTCCTGCTTTCCGAATTTACCCCGATCACACAGTGAATGACTTTGCGTTGCCCCAACAGGTGACCGGTAGTGGAAAGACCCTGGCTTTTGTAATTCCAGTGCTGGAAATTCTTTTGAAGCGAGAAGAGAAGTTGAAAAAACTGCAGGTTCGTTTTAGACACGTTTCACGAACGCTTCAGTCACACTACGCTTTTGCTTTCAAAAGAGATTTTTCTCCCCACTGTCTATGGTGCAGTGTTGCCAACTCGTCTGAAAGGAAAGTTGTTTTCCTGTTTTGTTGCGTTTGTTTGTGTTGTTAGGTTGGAGCTTTGATTATTACTCCAACGCGTGAACTAGCTCTGCAGATCAGTGAAGTGATGGAACAGTTCCTGCAGGGGTTTCAACAGTTCAGGTTTGTGGAAGGGAGGTTCACTACACATTCTTTCATTTGATTTATGATTGCGACTGTAGACAGATTGTTTTGATCGGAGGAAGCAACCCCATTGAGGACGTAGAGAAGATCAAAGCTCATGGGTGAGATTTTGAACTCTAGTTGCCTCTATTGTCAGTTGCCGCATCCAAACTTCTTTATTGCAGCAGTTGGTGTAACATTCTATAATATCTACCCCTCACAGAGCCAATATTATTATAGCCACCCCTGGCCGACTGGAGGACATGTTCAGACGGAAGGCGGACGGGGTTGATCTGGCCAGTGCTGTGAAGTATCTGGACGTGCTGGTCCTAGATGAGGCTGACAGACTGTTGGACATGGGGTTTGAAGCCAGGTGCTTTTTTTCCTTTTTTAAACATTAAGGCATGGTCATCTGTTGCTACTTATATTCATATTTCTGCTATATGTATTCCACGTTTTTACACGCTGTCCAAATTAGTTTTATTATGAAGGTTGTCTTAATTTGCCACAATTAAATAAAATGATGTGTTGAATTTTACTTGGTAAAACTTTAACAACTTTTCATTGTGTCACAACAGTTTGAACACTATTCTAGGTTATTTACCTAAGCAGCGGCGCACAGGCCTTTTCTCTGCCACTCAGACGCAGGAGCTTGAAAAGCTTGTGAGGGCCGGTCTGAGGAACCCTGTGCGCATTACAGTGAAGGAGAAAGGCGTCGCTGCCTCAAGCGTCCAGAAAACTCCTGCCAGACTTAGCAATTACTACACCGTGAGTCCAGGAATCTTCATTCACCATGGTGTTAAAAAACTGTATAAATAAGATCTTTTTGAAGCACTTTGTTTTCAATAATAATGTGTGCATATGTTTTTAATAAATCAAGAATTTCCTTCGGGGATTAAAAATGTATATACCTACCTACCCCATGATGCAGGTTACTTTCAGTGGTGCAGTTACTGTTGCTCAAAGTATCTGTGTTGATATTCTTAGGTTATTTTATAATGTAACAATAAATAACAGATCGTACATTTGACCTGTAATTTGAGTGTATGAACAGAAATGAAACACAATCCGATGCCTACTGTGCTAGCTGCAATTTGTCATTTTCGCTGTGTTTAATGGACCAGACGTCTGCTGTTTGTGGATGCAGATGTGTCGGGCTGAGGACAAGTTCAATACTCTGGTGGCGTTTCTCCGGCAGCACAAACAGGAGAAGCATCTGGTGTTCTTCAGGTGGGTGTCGAGTCGGTGGGTCAATCACTCAGATGGTTCATACTTTGCTGTTTCTCCACAGCACTTGTGCCTGCGTTGAGTTTTTTGGTAAAGCCCTAGAAACTTTAATCAAGAAAGTCAACATCCACTGCATCCACGGAAAAATGAAGCACAAGCGAAACAAGATATTTGCTGAATTTCGGTCTCTTAAGAGGTACACTCCCTGCATAATATAATGTGATGTGAGGAAATTAATATTGTGCTTCTCGTGTGCAGTGGAATCCTGGTGTGCACAGACGTCATGGCCAGAGGTATCGATATTCCTGAAGTCAACTGGGTTCTACAGTTTGACCCACCCAGCAGTGCCAGGTTCATACAGTGGTGCCTCTACTTACAAATGACTCTACTGATGAAAGTTTTGAGTAACAAAGCACATCTTTGGGAAAATATTGTCTCTAGTTACTAAATTGTTTTGAAATACAAAAGGCCAAATGATTAAGGCTGACATGCCTGGTCTTTTTCTTACCACTTTCATGCAGGGAGAACAGTTTTCTGTAAAACATGAGAGTCCAGGCGTTTTCATAATACAATCAGTGAACACAATCCTGAAAACATGTCATATAACTCTACAGAAATTATAACATCTAAAGTGAGTCGCTAAATAATGCAAACCAAAAACAAATTTTGAGATGAATAACTGAGTGAAAGTTCAGGAAACAGTTCAAAATAACGGTCCCTCTGAAAATTTGCATTGTTTGCACTGCAAATTAGAGTTTTCTGAACTTTCACTTGTTAGTTTTGTTTGAATTCAGGATTCCGACAGCGTGCAAATTGAAGTCTGGGCGGCACTACTAATGCTGCTGCCCCGGGGCTCCGAATAACTGGAAGATGGATGGAGGTCTTGTGCAAACCAACAAAAACAAATACAATTGAAATTCAATACTGACTAGTATAGGGCAGGTTTAAATGCAGAATATTGCAAATGGATCTTTGTTCAAATTCTCTAGTTAATTTGCTCAAGGCATATTTCGTTTTCTTTCAGCTCATTTGTTCACCGCTGTGGAAGAACGGCACGTATTGGAAACCAGGGCAATGCCCTTGTCTTCCTGTTGCCCATGGAAGAGACGTATGTCAGCTTCCTGTCAATTAATCAAAAAGTGAGTATGATTGACATTTTTGAACACTTTATTTCGTGCCTTTCGAGACCCTCAAGATAATCTTAAAGCACACACAAATTGCCCTGGCAGAAAAGTAGCAGCCAAACACACCAGAATCCACTCACATCTGGGTATTACTACCACACACACTCATCCTGACTTTCTTCATCCTGTTGTTTTTCATCCATAGACATTTTGTTTAGTGCCTGCAGTAAATAATGAATGGTTGCAGTGATGCTGAGCTAAATCAGATTACCATCAATTATATGTACCGTATTTACTTGCGTATAAGATGCCCCTAACTTCACGTGTGGGATCGCCTGTATTCTGTTCAGACTCGTTTATAAGACGGAAGACAGGAAAGCCGGTAGCAAGAAAAAAGTGAAAAATTGCATCTCGTGATATCGCGAGAACTAGGCGTCATCTTTGCTACAGTGTGTGGAATCAAACATTTTTAAAGGATTTGTGCACGAGCGTCTCAATTTTCGTGACGGCATGAGCAGCTCGAGTTGATTTCACGGATCCTTGCGCTCGCGTTTCAATTGGTGGCTCATACAACCGCGGGCTTCTCCCTCTGAGTAAGCGCGGATCTCCGCCATTGTCCCGCCCACCCCGACAGCTCACACACCAAGATGGTTTGTGATGATATAGCGAACGAGTTAAACTTGAATAAAATGTGTTTGTAAAATAAAACCGATTATTTCAAACTGTGATTTGTTATTGTTATTTCAAATCTAATGTGTCTAATACACGTGTAGTACATTTCTATCGAAAGGATTCACTCTCGCTGCAGTAGAGCAGAAATATGAGAGAAAACCAGCTGATTACTGCAGTAAAACTCATTAAGATGATGTAAGTCTCACCAGCGACATCGTGAAGGGAAACAACCTCACGTCCTTCACTTATTGTAGACAATAATTGACTAGACACTTTCAATAAATATGGTTTTTATTCTACATGTAATGTTATGCCATGGTATGTTCTGCATTACAACATGTAATACAAAATTTGGCGTTTTTAGAGCTAAAATGAAGACAGTGAATTTAATCATAATGAGTACATTGATGTTGAGTTGAACTTGATGCCAAACTGATTCTACCATTCTTTGCAAGTTACTGGAAGACTTGTCTTTGTCTATAAATAGTGTTTAATGACTGCGCTTAAGGGATTTTTTTATACTATTGACAGTTACATTTTTTTTGTGAATTTACTTGCATGACAATTTATGGCATCATATTTTGTATGATCAATATTATGTTGGTTATCTGGTTATCACTGCATGCAATTGATGAAAATAGAAAGGGTGAAATGCATCAACAGTTTTGAACGTTTTAGTTAAATAAAATACAGATAAAATATTGCTCTCTTTATTGAGATTTAAAAAATATTGAGATTTAAAAATAAATCTAAATCTCGTCTCGTCTCTTTTTCGTGAACCTAGTGTCTCGTCTCGTGATGAGAAATAATTTGAAACAGTGCAATCATTAAATTCTTTGAATGCATGTTTTGTGCAGAAAGAAAATCAGGTGTTCACCGCAGCTGTCCTACTCGTTAGAGTAATCACAGAACTCGTTACCTGTAAAAAATTGGCTCAGCTGAGATTTCCAAAAGGCCCATTTAGGCCATTTAACTGTGACACTGTTGTTTTATTGAATTAGAATAATGGAGAAACCGTTTCATTGAATTAGAAACTCTACTGAACCATGACTTTATACTGCACAGTGAACACATGTGTGCTCGCGTGCAAATCAATGCGGTATGACGTTTTGGGGAAAAACACATTTTCGTACCCTGTGACTCTGAAAGTTTTATTTAAATCCTATTGTGACATTGTGTGTTGCTTTTCTCTCACCGCAACTCACACGCTGTGGTGATGTGACAATATATGGGATTTGATTTGTCGAAAAAGATCAATGGTCCACTCCAGAGTGAACTGGAGGTGCAGAGCAGCTTTTAAATAAATTATAGCACTCTGCTTTCATTTGGGTGCTTGTGGAGTAAGCGTAGAAAAAAGATGTATGCTACAAAATACGCAATTCTTTAGTTTTGTTAAAACACACAAGTCTGTTAGATTTTGTTAAACCGATACATTTTTGTCTTTCTGTCTATAAACTTGTTTTTAACTGTGCCCCACCAGGGCATTGATGGAGTGTGGTGTTTTGTTTCCTCAGTGTCCTCTTTTGTTGCATACTGGAGTGAAGGATGTGGTTGATGTTCTTCCCAAACTGAAAGCAATGGCTTTGGCTGATCGCGCTGTGTTTGAGAAGGGAATGAGAGCCTTTGTCTCGTATATACAGGCCTATGCCAAACACGAGTGCAGCTTGATATTCCGCATTAAAGGTGAGTTGTTTTACCAGTCGGTGTGGCTGACAAGTCACCAAATTCTTATATTGCTCAGATCTGGACTTTGCTGCTTTGGCCCATGGCTTTGCTCTTCTACGCTTGCCGAAAATGCCGGAACTAAGAGGAAAGTCTTTCCCCAACTTTAAAGCAGAGAGCATCGACACGGACACTATTCAGTTTAAAGATAAAAACAGAGAGAAACAAAGGCAGAAAAGGCTGGCAGAGCTGAAAGCAAGAGCAGAACCACGGAAAAAGTTAATCAAGAATGAAGCCTGGTCTAAGCAGAAAAACAGAAAGAACAAAAAGAAAAAAATGGCTGCCAAAAGGAAACTAGAAGAGGTATTTTAAATTGCCGCTTGACTTGTTATTTTGTTAAACACTTTGTTAAAAGTTTTGCTCTACTTGCATTTGATTCTGCGTTGTAATAATTTCCTGTGCTCTCGCAGGGGTCTGATGTGGAAGATGAAGATTTAAAAGAGCTTATAAACGACACGCGACTGCTAAAGAAACTCAAGAAAGGAAAGATCAGCCAAGAAGATTTTGATGAGCAAATAAGTTCTGCAAAAAGCTTAGAGAGAAAAGCTTCCAGAACTCATGCAGACACTTCCGTCAGAAAAACAGATTGAGGGGTTTCGATTTTGTACATCCATGTCAACATTTGTTAGGCTTGAGCCAGAACATTTGATAAATGTGTCATTGTTATTTGTACAAAGCATTGTTTCTGCAATTTACCTACATAATATGAATGGGCATCCTTACAGACATGTTGAATACTGTAGTTTCTAAACAATAACATCATTTGTGCATCTAATATAGCTTCATCTATGAATATTCTTTTTAAAACTGAGCCAGTCTCAGAGGTGTAAGGTATCTGAGTAAATATACTTCGTTACTTACGTATGTTTTTGGCTTCTTCGTTCTTGTATTGAGTATCTAAAATATAAGCAACTTTTACTCTACTCCACTGCAATTCTTATTGAGTAACTGTACTTTTCACTCCACTACATTTGAATTGACATTGACATAAATTGACATTTACCATTACTTGATACATTTTCATTGTGCTCCACAAACCATAATCTAGTAGTAGGATTTTAACCATCGCGACATGGCTGATGCCAGGTGCTGGAAGGAAACTCATGTTAGGGAACTGCTGCAGCCTCTGTGCCCTTGGCTGGTCACGCTAAGTCTCAAATAGTGAACCAGTGCTTTAAAATGGACCATGAACTAAGGCTTGAGAGTCAAATTTAGTCTGTTATAAAGGCAAGCTTTTTTCACTTGTGGCAACTGGATAAAGAGAAACCTATGCTCCAAACACCACTTTGAAACTGTAATCCATGCCTTTGTGCCCACCCGGCTGGACAACTGCAATGCGTTGTACTTTGGGGTTAGTCAATCGTCTATCTCTCAACTCCAGCTTGTGCAAAACGCTGCCGCACGTCTCTTAACCAATATCACCCGTTCAGTCTATTTTCACCTCCGTAGTATAAACCGTCTGCGCCCATCTCTCTCACGTCATTCGCCATCCATACTGGTTCATAGTCTTGTTACCTCTCGACTTGACTATTGTAATTCTATCCTGGCTGGTCTCCCCAAGAAATCTCTTCACAAGCTCCAGCTAGTTCAAAACTCTGCTGCACGTATTATTACTAGAACTTCCTCCATCTCTCATATTACTCCCACCTTACAGCAGCTTCACTGGTTGCCTATCCCTTTTCGCATCCAACATAAAATCCTCCTGCTCACTTTCAAAGTCATACATCACCTTGCACCTCCCTACATATCAGCACTCATACAGGTCAATATCCCCACCCGCCATCTCAGATCATCCTCCTTTATTTCCCTCTCACCCATCAAAGTTCGGCTCTCATGGGGGCCCGAGCCTTTAGCCATGCTGCACCACAGTTATGGAACTCCCTTCCTCCGGATCTCAGAAACTGTACTTGTCTTGCTACATTCAAATCACTGCTCAAAACCCATCTCTGCCAAATTGCATTTGCTCCCTGCTAGGTCTTCCTCCCTCTATTTGTTTTATGTACACTATCTGCTAACATCTGATGTTCTGTATTATCTTGTTCGATCTTCTGCCGATTGTCAACTTGAGCATTGTTTTTCCTGTTTTGTTTTTGATACTGTGTTTTGTAAGGTGTCTTTGAGTGCCTGAAAGGCACTGTTAAATAACATGTATTATTATTATCATCATTATTATTAACCGGCACTAAAAACAGGACACACATTACAACCAGTTTGATCCTCTCTGCATTGGCCGCCTGTCCATTTAAGAATTCATTTTAAACTTCTTTTATTTGTTTTTAAATGCTTAAATGGTGATACCAACTGTACCTGTCTGAGCTACTGCAGCCACACACTCCCTCGCAGTCACTCGGATCAGCTGACCTGCTGCTTCTGACCGTCTCTAAAACAAAGCAAAAGCTCAGAGGGGACAGAGCTTTTGCGGTGCTGGCTCCAAAACTGTGGAACAAGTTGCCCTTGTACGTCAGATAGGCTTCGACCCTACCTGCGTTTAAAACACTTCTCAAAATTCACATGTTTTTATTGGTGTTTGAATTTCCAAATAGTTTGTGTGATTTTGATATTAATGTGTCTTTTATTACCTGCTGTTTTTTATATAACATTCTGTTTTATCACATATTTTTAATCTTATCTGTACAGCACTTTGTAATTTAATGTAATGTACTTTAAATTACCCCTTTAACACAATAGAAATTGTTACAAAGTCAGCTCGGAATTTTATTATTTTTTTTGCACGTTTGATTGAAACTGACTTTTTGTTCTGTATTTTGTTTACCATTTTTGAAACATGGAAATGTTAAATCTCATTTCTGTATTAGAAAACCTCACGAATAGACTTCTTTTTTTCTTCTTTTCGTTGTTTTATTTTAGCCTAAATTCAGTATGAGTAAAATACTTAAGTTGTTTTAAAATTCGATACTTTGCTACTTTGACTCAAGTCTTTTTTATAGTGGTGACTTTTTACTTGTATTGGAGAAATTTATACAACACGTATCCGTTTTTTACTCAAGTATGGTTGTCAGGTACTCTTTACAACTCTGCATAAAATTGAGATTACATTCTGTAGTTAGTCTCGTCCGTCAAATAAATACACCGGTACATGCAATAGGACAGCGTTCGGTATAAACAATATGGAATAAAAAAAGAAATGGTACTTTGGTAGGTACGTATTTTGTAATGTAGTTTTTTTTCGTAACTCCGTTTTTGTCTTTTAACAACCCTGTTCTAACTCTTGGGTTTTATGATTTACTTTTTTGTAATCGTTGGCGCAAAACGGGACATAGTTGACGCACGCACAAGGCTGTCGGAAGTCTTTCCGGAGTGCTCACTCTTTGCACATGCGTAAAGCCTAATCCTACTCAGAAGCACCAACATGGCGTCGAGGGGCCATGTGCAAGACCCTAACGACAGGAGGCTACGACCTATTTACGGTAAGATTCGAACCGCAATACTGGGCGTTGGCTCAGCCAGATTTCGGGTAATTTACGTTGTATCGAACTTTGCGTGCCGCTGGGTTGTAAGGGCCCACGGGAGATCCATAGAGCCGGCGCGGCCTGTGGAGGTGAAACAGCGGTGTCGCTTCCAATGCCGTGCGGATGACAGTGCGTCCTATACCAGCTACCTTCTCAAGAAGGCATTGCTGTGAACTAACTCTTTACTCAATAAAAGATTCAAATCGCGTCTGTGCAACTGTAGCGTCGAGTTGGTGTCGTCTGTGCTACAATTCTATACCTGTCAAGGGATTAGCTACAAACGTGTGTTGTTTAGGATTGACTTTAAAGGAAAGGAAAGTGAGATGTTGGCAATATGGCCACTAGGCACACACAAACCCCGAGCAGTAGGCAGCGTAAGCCGTAGTGCCCGGGGGGCATGTGGGGTTCAGTGTCTTGCCCAAGGACACTTAGTAGAACCAGGTGTAGGGGGATTTGAACCTGCAACCTCTCGGACACGAGTCCAGATCCCCTACCACTGGACAACAACTCCCCAAATGTATTTATGCAGGTACTTATGCTCAATGTGGCTTTTGTTTTGTGATGTGGTAAAACGAGTTGTATTTTATGTCGCAATTATATCTAGAATTGATTTACTCTTATTGTTGTTACATTTTGTTCAATGTACATTGTTCTGGCTCAAGGTTGAGTTGCATGTTTATGGTGACTAATCAACCCATGCATTTATTTAACCGTCCACATATCTAATTCATGTACTTTTTGATGTGCAATTTTAAAAATGTGCCAGTGTTCTGAAAATTCTTCCTACAGCTCATAATTTCCTACACTGCGCATGCGTTAAAAATTAAGTCACTGCTCAGCTGTTCTTAGCTTGCACACTGTGGAAATTCCGCCAGGTTTTGCCTTTAAATCGTTCAATTTTATCTAGAAAGTGACGTGTATAAAAGCTGATGGACACTAGCAGAGTTCCACGCACTCGCTTACTGTCAAGTCAGAAAAGCTAGCGTTTATATAATCAATATTTAGATATCGTTCAAAGGTTATTAAAATTACTGTCGACGATGTAATTGCAAACCAAATACGTATATCTTCGATAACGTTAAGTGAGGCAACAATTCTCTGACTCCGGTAGGACAGATTTAAGGGCAAATTCTAACTTTTAAACGTGCGCCAGTTGGTTTTAGTAAGCAGTTGTCGTGGGGAATTGTCTTGTGTGGGTCTGTAGAAGGACAATTATTATGGGCTGGTTTGGCAGGGCCCATCTGAGCTGAGCAGCTTGTTCCCAATGGCTGATATAATATTCACCATGCTTTGATTTTTCCACTTGGTTGTTTATTGTAGTTACTCTTTTAATCCAGGTTTTCTTTCTTATAGATTACCTTGACAATGGCAATAACAAGATGGCAATCCAGCAGGCGGATAAACTGCTTAAGAAACACAAAGAACTTCACTGTGCTAAGGTCGGTGCTTCCAATCTTTCTTTGTATTTTAGTACTTTGGGCTGAGTTAGTTCTATAGTTTAATATAGGCAGAATAAGCCAGCGCAGTCGTCTCTCCAGACTAAATAACAGAATTTACTTCCACTGATTTCACTGGAATTTACCTGCAATTCTGATTAAAAGAAACGCAGTTTAGAAAATATTAAATGGACACATCTGGACAATGAGTGACTTGGATGTTTTCACATGGCCAAATTTTACTTCGGTTCGGATGAGAGCAAAAAGTTTGTGTGTCAACAGGGAATAAAATGCCAGATAAATGCAACAATGTTTCATTTATTGCCCTAATAAGTCACGTTGGCTGAATTTAAAAGCACTTTACCGGGCATTAGAGCTGCACGATTCTGGATAAAATGAGAAGCACGATTTTTTTGCCTAGAATAAAGATCACAATTCTTTTCACGATCCTTTCTGGATATTTTATTATTTTAAATAATCAACCCTGAAAATCAGGCTGTCAAACATCAATATAAAAACACATATTATTCTTTAAATTTAAATAGATAAAATGAAAAATAAAATGTAATGTAAAAGTTGTTGAAAATGTTGAAAAGACAAAAAACATCACCATTTAACATAATAAAAATAAACATTCCAAATTACAGTATTATGTACAGTTGAGGACAAAATTGTTAGCTTTGTTTAAAAACACTTTTGAATTACTCATCAAACAATGATTATTTTAAGGGGGGTAATAATTTTGTCCTCAACTGTAGATGTTTGTATGTGGTTTGCTGAGTGTAAACACACATTTCAGAATAAAATCCTTTTTCAGGTAATAAATGTCGGAGTTTGATACTCTACCGTTGTATTTAATCATTCCTTCTCCCGTTTTTTTTTTTTTTTTAAACCCAACAGCTTCTGGACTTTTAATTATAAAGCAAATAGCGTTTATTTAATTTTTATGAGCAAATAATCATTTGGGCAAAAAATCGTTTGAATAATCGAAAAATTGAATTTGATAAGAAAATTGAAGACGAATTGATAAGAAAATAATCGTTAGCTGCAGCCCTAGTGTCGACTAATTGTTTCAGCCATAATGTGGATGCAGGTCCTGAAGGCCATTGGTCTGCAGCGCACGGGGAAGCAGGATGAAGCCTTTACCCTAGCCCAGGAGGTTACCGACCTTGAGCCTACGGACGACAACTCCTTGCAAGCACTAACTATCCTCTACAGAGAAATGCATCGTCGTGAGTACAGTACATTAAAACATCTTCTGTTTAATATTTATGATACCTCTTATCTATGCTTTGCAAGAATTGTAATGACATAATGGACAACTTGGGTTGACAATATAAATGGCCCGGTGGCCCGGACGTACTTTTGAAACCAACCGGGCCACCAGATGGGTCCACCTGCTGGCCTGGTGGGGCCAGTAAAAATGACTTGATTAAAAAACCAAAAATCTAATTTCTCATTATTTACCTTAAATTCTGTTAAATCGTTTTGCTCGCTAACTACCGCTAACGCGTCATGTGATTCCGACAGTCTTAACTGTCAGCGAGTTTTTGGTGCTCCGCCTCCAAACGCCGTGCCTGGCTGCTCTCTCCTGCGGAGTCCTGAGGTTCTGCGCCTCGCCGGCACTTACACAACAAGTAGCAGGTTTCTCGCAAATAATCTCGTTAAATTTGGGCATTAAACACGAAAAGCGAGATTAAATAAAGCAGCGTTTGAGAAAAATGACGGCATGGAACAATCATGACGGCAGGAACAATCTGCTTGGCGATAATTCATTAAAAGAAAAGTTTGTTAAATCAAGGAACGCTAACGCGGCTTTCTTTGCACTTTTCACGTCTACAATAATACAATAGCCAAACTACTAACATGAATATTACGCGAAGAACAGAGTATCTGACGCGTGATGACCGTCACATTCAGACGCAATCTCATCACACAAAGTGATCATTTTGTCCCAAGATTTCAAAAGTCTAAACACACGTTTGATATAATTTATTTGACGGTCTTTAACAAAAACTAACCAGACATAATCGGAGTTGGTTTAAATTAAATGATTAATTAAAATATATTTTTGTATTTCCAGTTTTTTTTTGTTGTTGTTGTCATTATTGCATCTAATTTATTTCAAAATTGTTTTTGCATTTTTTTTTTTGTAAGGTCAAAACTTTGAGCAGTTTAAATCACTCTGGCAGGAATGAGTAAAAACACCACTTCTATTTACTGTCTCTCTTTGATTAAGTCACTGCTGTGACGCTGCTCTTTTTATATATAACATGTTACATTATTTGCACTTGGACAATAAATGTTCTTTTATTATTGATGTTTTTCTACTGATACCAAAAACATTTAAAAATTGCAAACTTTGTAAGATTGGACGCAGAATAATTTGTGATGCAGTTCAGTCAGTAGAGTTTGGGTTGGAAACACCAGATTATGGGTTCAATTCCCAGGAAAATCTGTACAATTTTTACAAATCACATTTTTAATGACATTGTTGACAAAGTTGCTTTGGATAGAATCATCTAACTGACAGTATGAAGTTTAAAAAAAAAATAGGTGCGGTGTTGGGCCCAAGACACACAAATGTTAATGTCAATGGGCGCCACTGAGCTCAGCTACCTGTTTTCAAGGAAGAAGAAAAATCTCGAGAGGAATTGAGGGAAAGCAAAAGACAATACGAAAAGAAAAGGCAAAGAATTGCACGTTCTGTTTTTGCTCAGTTTTGCTGCACTTTTCACTAAACCTACATTAAACAAAGGATATTATATTCATGTTGTTCAAGGAAACATTTATTTTTTTTGCGTTTTTTGCGAAGGAAGGAAAGTGAGGTGACGGTAATATGGCCACTAGGGACCATACTGAATTGGTGCTCTGCATTTAACTCATCCGTGAAAGTGCACACACACACAGTGAAGTGAACACAGACAACCCAGAGCAGTGGGCAGCCTAAGCCGTGGCG
>SOMO01000084.1:519706-542756 GCA_028128575.1 Paedocypris carbunculus
GTAAAAACGTCAAAAATTGGGCCGATACATCGGCCGGCCGATTAATCGGTCTACCTCTAGTGTAAATCACACTAAAAATCCTAATTCTAAATCCTAAAAAAACTGACTCCGTCAGTTTTGGGCTTACATACAAGTATTGTACATCAATTGAAAGTTTAAAGTGTCTATTATTATTCTATATTTTTCTTAATGAATACAGAATGTTGTGTGTTTGTCATAAAAAAATAAAACTAAAACGTGAAGCGTGTTTTTCCTTTCCCGTTGTTAAGAGGAGTCCGTTCAGAAATGCGGCTGAAAAGAGTTGTAACTTAATAAATATGTATCACACAAACGTGAAACATATTTATACATAAAGCTGAGAATGTCTATTTTTTTAATCGTGTAAGTAGAATTAAACTGAAATATTGTCCGTTTCCGTAATCTGTCTAAGAGCTTCAGTCCGTCTCGGTTGAGTTCATTATCCAGTAATGAGTTGAGCTGAGCCCCGCCCCCGCGCATTCACACGCAATAGTTTGGTTTTGGCTCATACACACGTTCTCCTTTATCAACACGTTGAGCACGAGATGAGCACGAGATGTAGAAAGACGTGTAGAAAGAATTCAGAGAAGTTAGTAACTGCGAGCGAGAGATCGCGTGCCGGTTCCTGCTCTTTTTACAGCTGTTTGCTGATCACCTGTAGATGCGTCACCATGCGCGGGCGGGGTGACGTCATCATCAGCTGTCTCCTAGTTTGCGACCTCAGACACATACATACACACAAGAAAACATCATTTTGGAGGGTTTTAGCTTTTCATATGAGCTATTTCTAACACCAATCGATTAATTAAAAGTAATGTTAATAGCAGGTGTTTCTACAAAATAGATAAGCGACAAGACTTGTCATGGACTGTACATGGTCACTCAAACTCACAATTATAGACTATGTATATTGGTATTGGTAGCTTGGATAGGCCACAGTTATTAAGCCACATAACTATCACTGGTTGTAGCATAAATTACTGTACAAAAAAATGTACATTTTGTTATTATAGGACATTAATTTCTACTTTTGTAGTTATTTTGGTGAAAGTAACTTAAAAGCAATACAGAAGTAATGTGATACTTTACATTTCTGAGACAGTAATATTGTAATGTAACTTATTACTTTTTACAAACAGTATTGTATTATTACAATTTTGAAGTAACTTGCACAACACTGCTTGGAAATGGAATTGTAATGCAGAACATACCATAACATGTAGAATAAAAACCATATTTTTTGAAAGTGTCCAGTCAATTATTGTCTAGAACAAGTGAAGGACGTGAGGTCCTTCCCTTCACGATGTCGCTGGTGAGACTCACATCATCTGTATGAGTTTTATAGCAGTAATCAACTTGTTTTCTCTCGTATTTCGTATTTTATTTTATAAACACATTTTATTAAAGTTTAACTCGTTTGCTATATCATCACAAACGATCTTGGAGTGTGAGCTGTCGGGGTGGGCGGGGCAATGGCAGAGATCCGCACTCACTCAGAGGGAGAAGCCCGCGGTTGTTCGTGCCTCCGTCAAATGAAACGCGAGCGCAAGGATCCGTGCGCTCAACTCGAGCTGCTCATGCCCGCACAAAATTTGGGACGCTCGTGCACGAATACTTTAAAAAATTTTGATTCCACAAACTGTAAGCAAAGGTGCCACGAGATCTCGTCACATCCCTAATATATATAGATTGATCAATATTGATATTTATATTTATTTTTGTGTCTGTTTGCAGTCCGGACGACTGGCAGTTCTACATACTGTATTTTGACTCTTTGTTCCACCTAATTGATCAGAGTTGGACACCACCTTCAGATGAAGCTCAGTAAGTTTTTAAAGTTTTATACGTAGGTGCCAATATGGTGAATTTTGGTTGTGAAAATTTTTTTTTCCAGTTCTTCAGAAGGTGATGTGCACTCTTCCGTAGCACAGGCAATTCATTTTATTAAAGAGAGATTGGCCACAGAAGAAATCAAGGAGTCGAAGCATCTAAGAGGGCCGTATTTGGCCCGTCTGGAGCTCATCAAACGGCTCACAGAGCGAAGCTGTCCTGTAGCACAGGAGCTAGGTAGAAACACAATGCTCCTCAGATACTGATTTGAGCACAGGCCTTTTGGTTTGTTTGTATATGTTACTTATTCAAGTCATTTTGATCCAGGTGATCCTCTGGACCTTATGCTGCAGTTTTTTGTGAAGTTTGGTGACAAACCTTGCTGTATCACAGACCTTAAAATCTTTCTTGAACTTCTCTCACCAGACCAACATATGAAGGTAAGTTAAAAGTTAAAGTTAAAAACATGAAAGTATTTACACTCACTGTTCTGAACACACATTTTGGTTGTATGTGTTTGTATTGAGACGCCTTTAAACACTGGTTTGAACAAGTCTCAAGCAATTATAGACTGGTCTCCAGAAATAGCTGGTTCTCTGCGCCAGCAAGTTCAAGTTTATTTATATAGTGCTTTTCTCAGTCCCTGACCAACTCGAAACAGCTATGCGGAATTAAGAAAAACAGAGAAAATATTAGAGTATAAAAGTGTGTCGCCCATTGTTCATTGGTGTTCAGACTATGGGATATGACCAGAATGGACAGTGGCTTGGAAAACAAAACCTCTCTGGCATGTTGAGATGAAATAAACCTAGAGAGAACCCGACTCTCTGGTGCCAGCAGGATGTTGATGGTTATGGAGTTCACGTCAAAAGTGCTTTTAAACAGAGCTAATAATTGTACATACAGTAATGCTGTTCTTTGAAATGTTTATTTTTATTACGTTTAATGAGTGAAAAAAGTGATTTTTTTTTCTTCCTTTATATTACATTATAGTTTTCATTCTATTTATTTAAATTTAAAGCAAAGAGTATTTTGTGTTATTATTTTGCTGTTTGACAACCTGATTTTCAGGGTTGAATATTTAAAATAATAAAATATCCAGAAAGAATCATGAAAAGAATCATGATCTTTATTCTAAGCAAAAAAATTTGCCTTGTACTTGCAGACAAGAAAATTGCACTGTTTTTACATCGTGAAGCCCTTGTAGCCAAGACTTACACCAAAAATTCTTCCTATAGCTCAGAATTTCCTACACTGCGTTAAAAATCCGTCACTGCTCAACTGTTCCTAGCTTGGCACTCAGATTTTTCTAGTTTTAAAGCAACTACAAGCGCGACTACAAATTCGTTATATCTATCGGTTTATTATCCTACTTGATCCTACAAAAATTCTTACCTGTACTTTTGTTGTATATACATTTGATATTGAATTGTTGGATCAATGAATAAACAAATGCCTTCTACCTTTATATTGGTAGAAGGATGTTGGAGATGGAGCTGCCAGGGAAGAGGGCAAGAGGACGACCAAGAAGGAGATATATGGATGTTGTAAGAGAGGACATGAGGGTGGCTGGGGTCAGAGTAGAAGATACTCAGGATAGAATGAGGTGGAAAGGGATGACTCGCTGTGGCGACCCCTGAAAAGGGAAAAGCCGAAAGAGTAGAATGAATAAACAAATGCACTAAATGAACATGGACACTTGGACACAATGGACACAAGATATTCCTAACATGTTACAATATATTGTAGTTATTTATATTAGTATTCAGTTTTAACGTGTTTTAACGCGCATGCGCAGCGCGCTAGCTAGGAACAGCTGAGCAGTGACGTAAGTGTAGGAAATTCTGAGCTGAAGGAAGAATTTTCAGAGCAGAATAAGAGCTGTGGAGGAAGATTTTCGTGTTTCTTTCATCGATTCCTTTCAGGAAATCTTTTCTGTGTTCATGCAAACAGGCCCAGGTTTCACACTGAGTGAGGATAAATAACGAACAATTGATAAAGAACAATTGTGAAGCACTTCTTTTTTTTTTTATTTGATTACTATTCAAGATGTCTGATTCAACGTCATTCTTCAAAAAAAAAGGCTCTTTTTTAACAATATAACACTTACCGTATTTTTCGCCATATAAGACGCACCCAATTTTAAAGGAGGAAAATCTAGAAAAAAAAGATTCTGAACCAAATACCGTAGTAAAATATTTTATATCAGCTGTATAAAAGTTAACAGCAGTTTAAGAACAATTGTATGCCAAACATGTAACATGAACAGTCAGTAAACAGTGAGGGGTAGGGGTGTGCGTGTACCTCTCTGCCGGGGTGTGTACCGGTATTAAGATGTGCCACAATATGAATTTTGCAATACCGTGGAAACCGTGATAATTCATGAATTAGATTTTTATACAAGTATATAAACACCTTAATACGGTATTACACATTAGTTTCGTTACAAGTTGTAACTTACAACTACCAATGACGGCACAGACATTGCTAATCGAACACAGTTTGTACTTCACGCGCACACGCGTGCCGCTCCGTTTTCTGCGCAGTGCCTTTAAGAGAAGAGCAGCTGTTTTAGTTTTAAAGACGCACGCGAGAAAATCTGCTTGTTTTATTTTGATCAAAGTCTGTTTTCGTTTGGAAATCATGGTTTCTTTGTTTCACAAGATTTTGCGCAAGACAGAAAGCGAGACAACGTATGTAATACGTTTAATATTGCATACTAAGATGGCGGTGACCTCGATCCGCGGATCTCTGCATTTGCCGTGTAAGACGCACCAACTTTTCACCCTCAGTTTTGTGGAAGAAAAAGTGCATCTTATACGGCGAAAAATACGGTATTTTGTAAATATTAGGTTTATGGGTAAATGTAAATATTGGTTTTCCCCACATTTTCAGCTGGTGATGTGGCGCAGGATTTTTGAAAAATATGAAAAATATTTTCATATTTTATGAAAAATATGTGCTTTGGCTCTACGTTTTTTATCTGACCCGTCGAACTTGTCCTGCCGTTGACCAGGACCGTTAACAAGACGGGCACATCATCCGTGCCTGCTGAAAACAAGCGGCCATGAGAGAACGCATTTCACCTGCGTTCTGGCATGGACTGCATCCGGACAAAAACTTCCACCACTGGCGATTTTTAAGTGCATACTATGCCTAAAGAACAATTTCTGAAAGGCATAGTGATCAAAGTTAACACCAAATGGTAGATGATGGAAGGCCTGATGAAGGAATGGTTAATGGAGTGCTACAACAAATGGCCGGGAGGATTTTTTTCACCAAAAAAAACACTGCTTGTTTTGCATAGTATGAGGGCCACATCACAGATTCTGTAAAAGCAGCGAAGATTCTTTACTGATGTCTGTCAGTGGATCCTGACAGCATGGAGTGCTGTTAAAGAATACACCATCACCAAAGTGTTCAGAAAGGCTGGACTGCTATGCGAAGAGAGCGGCGCACCTCCAGAGCCAACCTCACCGGAGGATGACAGTGACACGGAGAGCGAGACTGATGGAGACAGATGTGACGAAGCGCTGCTGAATTTGTTCACCTCCGACACTGAAGAAGACGACTTTGTGGGTTTCAGCGAAGATGGTTGGACGTGATTTCACACACAGGAGAAATTAAGATAAATACTGTAGATACCTTTTTTTCTCTTTTTTTTCTGTCCCGTTTTAATCGGCAAAGTTGCTGCAGTGTTAAAATACAGTTCTTAAAATACTGTACACTCGCAGTACTGTACTTCTTTGTGTTCTATCCTTCTCGCTGCGATCACCATGTGAAAGCCTGATAATAAATATAATAAAAATAATCAAATATCCCCACCTCCGGTTCTTACACCAAGGCGGAGTTTGTGAAGCGAGGTGTATTTTTATTAATTTCGCGTTAGTGAACCAAGGTACCACTGTATTTCCTCCTTATCCTAAAATGTGTATTTGTCTCTAGCCCGATCTGGCCCCTTTGTCAAATGGGTTCTTAAGCGGTTTTATGACGGCCTGTTTGAACCCTTGTGGTACGTGACCTAGAACTAGTGACAAATTTATAACATTCAAGATTGGTTCGATAACTAATGGTAGGACTTCTTTAAGTAAAACAGTCGGTATAGGGTCAAGTAAGCAGGAGGTCGTCTTGGTCTTGGCTATAATCTCAGTGAGCTCATCAGGGCTGACCTTTTTGAATGTGCTAAGCCTGACAGCGGGTATTAGTCATTTTTTCATTAAAGAAGTTGATAAAGTCGAAACTAGTGAGCTGTGGGGGGATTGCGGAGATCCCATTTTCCTTAATAACTGAGCTACAGTTTTAAACAGATAACGAGGATTATTTTGATTTGCAGAGATAAGTTTTCTAAAATATGTAGATCTTGTGGATTTTAGGGCCTGTTTATATGTGATTATACTGTCATTCCAGGTACTGCGTAAAACATCGAGTTTAGTTTTTCTCCATTTCCTTTCTAGCTTTCTACTTGATGATTTTAAGGCTTTTAGGTCATTAGTGTACCATAAAACTTTGTTATATGTGTTTAGTCTTTTTTCCCTAAGGGGGGCAATAGATTCAAGGGTACTTGACAAAGTTAGTTTTAAGGCTGCAGTCAAATCCTCAAGCTCTTCTGTTCTTTCAGGGGTATAACTGGTAAGATCAGGAAGACGTTTGATAAAATTGTCTTTCGTGCTGGAATTACTGAGTCTACAAGAGTGATATTGCGGTTATCAAACCGATTAGAGGTTTCACAAAGCAATTAATTAGTTAGTGTTTTTAGTTAAGTTCTTTAGCTTAGTAAAGCAAAGCTAAAAACACAGCGTGGTAGCGGAAATGACATCACATTAATCAACTTAATGAACAGACGACTTATATTAGGAAAAAAGCGGGAGAAAAGTAAACATTCCTAGCACCTGTAATGGCCCGAACTGTGTGTGCGTGTGCAGCTGCAATGTCTATGTAATGTGCCTTTTACCAGTTGCCAGTGACTGAGTCAGAGAACCATAAAGACGGGTGTGCGGCAGCCCTGGTTTTGCTCATTTTATTTTATTCAAAGTATGTTTTTGTTTGTTAACAATTGTAACGCATCATCAGACCTGGATAATAACAATCACAAACTGTTTATATTTTCCCGATATGTGTCTGGTTTCCTGCGATGCTAGATTCACAGGACGTGAATTCTGAGAAAGTCTGAGAAGGATTATGAGCCCATCTCCATTCTGGTCTCATTTAAACTCCTGGCTGTCTGAATACATTTTTTTTCCAGGGCTATTATTGGAAAATTTACGATTTGTGCCATTATTAATGTTCATTATTCTACCATTTAAAAAAAAAAAAAAAAAAAAAAAAGTAATGAATGTGAATGTTATTTATATTGTTGGGACTTGTCTCAGTTCATTAACAGGCTAATGGAGGTGGTGCCTCTGGCCACGCCAGGAGAAGATGGTGTTGCCCTCCCAGCAGACACACGGGCCCTGCAGAGACATCTGTGTGTGACTCAGCTGAGCCGGGCTTTGGGTTTACAGCATGCACTCAGCCCAGACCGCAAACTACAGCTCATCAAAGAGCTAAAGTCACACTACTATCACGGCTTACAGTTTGGTAAGTCGCAGCAAGGGGTTCATTTTTTTTTGTTGTGTCTAAAAGAGATATATATATATTTTTTTCATACGCTTTTGTGTGTATTTATATGCGTGTGTGCGTGGTCATAAGCCTTTATTTTCATGACCACGAGAAAAATCATTCTGTAATATGCAATCTGAATTACCCCTCATCTCACTGTTGCACGTATCCGTCACCATAACTCTACTCTTTTAATTTAGGCACCGATAGATGAAGCGATAGATCAATCTTTTTTTTTTGCTTCCATTATTCCTCAAGATGTTGACGTGTTTCTGATTCTGCAGAAGTCCACATCCAATTCTTTTGTCTTACCTGCATTAGCACCAGAACAAAGTTTTTAATTACTTGTCTGTCTCAGTTTCACCATCGTTCATCAACAGGCCACTGATGGCGTCAGAGAATACCTGCAGATGATCTGCAGTACAGTCAACTGTTCCTAATTGGGATGTGGGTTAAAGGGGGCAGCCGCTGTCCAAAAACAAATCATATATCACAATGCAAATTTGTGCCGCTTTATTTGGGCACAAAAGCCGTCTTATTGGGAGAACAGTTGCGGGAGAATGAGAAAAATTAGCTATGTATCTTCAGCGTACAGATGTGAATTCTGTGAAAGCAAAGGTAAACGCATTTAATTCTGTGACTGCTCCTCTGTTTCTGTTGTCAACACTCCAGCCAGCAGCTCAGATGTGAGGAGAGCACAAATCCTTGTTTTTTTTCAACTCATAATGTTTTTCTTGTTCAAATGCCACATTTTCGTTGAAAATGCTTTTTTTTTTTTTTTTTTGCAAAAGCGTCAGAACCACTTGAAATGTAGCATATTGCTATTAATGTACCATTACCGCTTTATTTACCTTAATCTATTTTCCGGACCATAAGCCGCTACTTTTTTCATATGTTTTGAACCATGCGGCTTATACAAAGGTGCGTCTATTCTGCAGATTTTTTTCCACCACTAGGGCCGCTCTAAGCAGATAGAAGTTTTATAAGTTTTAATCAGCAAAGTTGCTGGTGTTAAAATACATGTAAACCCTCTGGGGTCTGAGGGTGTTTTGGGGCTTCTGAGGTGTTTTGACATGCTCTGATATTTGTAACTATTTCATCTACTTACAACATAGTACTGGCCAAAAAGTACTGTTTTTGTATTCAGCACAAGCTGTGCTACAATAATATGTGAGCAAAATTGATGTATGTTTTATCATTTTTTAGAAAAAAAATATGCGTGCTTTGTAAGTTTTTAGAAAAAAAAAAGTATACTGAATAGTCCTGAACACACTTATTAGTGACCTAGTCTTGTAGGCTAAAGTGTTTACTTCACAAATATGTGAACATATTTGTGTTATCTCATTCACAGGAAGAATAAAATAGTTTACATTAGGCAAAGTCAGTTTTTGTGTCAGCACTGGCGTATTCGTGGGAGGGACAGTGTATGTGAATATTCATGAAATTCTCACCTGGAGTGACAAAGGACACTCCCCCTTATGCAAATGTTCCCCCATCAAGGTAGAATGCTGTCACTCAACCATTCACACTGACACTTGTGACTTGTGGCCTACCTCAGCTAGCTTCAGCTTCACACCTTGTGGACGATACAAGATTCAAAAAACGTTTCATCCCCAGGGGGGTGATGCTTTTTCGGTCACCGTTGAACAAATTTACGGTATAATACAAATAAGTAAATAACAATAAGTAATGGCATGTATGGCACATAACAAGAACAACAGATGAGTTGAACCTATATTGCCCATAGAAAAGTGAAAAATCCCAGCACGTATGGAGAGGAGTCATACAGTCTGATGGCCACAGGAATATAAGATCTCTTGAAGCGTTCAGTGGAACACTAATCAGCCTCTGGCTTCTCTCAGCCACAACGTGAACAGGGTCCAGCTTCACACCCAGTACAGAGGAGCTCTCCTCATGGGTTTGTCCAGTTTGTTTTGTTCGCCACCTTCACGCTGGTTCCTGAACAGACCACAGCGTAGAAGATGACACTGGACACAACAGACTCTAAACATCTGTAGCATGGTACTACAGATGTTGAATGACCTGAGCTTCCTCAGGAAGTGCAGCCTGCTCTGACCTGTCTTGAAGAGTGCTTCAAGAGTGAGAGCTACAAGACAAGATGTTTTCCACAACACTGGAACCCTCTCCAGCTGTTTGCTCAGATTGTAGATGTATATTGTAGATTGTATCACACCACAAAGTTGTAGGTCGCAGGCTTTCAATAGTCTTTCAAAAAATAATCTCACATTTTCTATCATATTTTGTTCTATCATCAAAGATTAATGTTGTCTTTTGAATTCAATTGAAAGGTTATTTATATATTTTTACTTTATAATTGTAATATTTTTATAATTTAATTATAAAATATTTTAAAAGTTTTATAACATAAAATACAACTATTTTGTTTTAGTCTGAGAATTGTATTTCTCTAATACAGGGCGTAACACAGGGAAAGACAAAGGAAAAAACTGAATTTTATTTTCAGATTCAGTTTTTTCTACAACTGAAATGCAATAGAACTTTTTTTTATGTCATGTCATCTCGCCTGAAAACTGTTCAGCCTCTGGCTCACAGTTCGATTCAGGTTGCATGTTCAGCATCAAATCAAACATTGCTGCATATGTTTGTATGTATAAAGATACCAAACAAACATGTGGTAATTGTATAAAGATAAATTTTGTTGTATTTTCTCGGGTGTAATGGCAAAAATAGTGCAAAACTTGTGCTGTATTATAGTAATTAATAACGAAAAAGCAAAAGACACAGAAGTCTTGAAAGCATTTTTTCGTACATAAACACGTTTCACAAAGGCATGGCCTCTCTGTTGCTTTTGTTTCTGAACTAAAAGTGTGGAACAACTAGAGCCCAGCAAAAAACCCTCCCCCACATGAGTAAGACGTCTCACCTCAGACCCTCGTACAAACTCACCTGGTCAGGCCACAATTGCATTTGAATTGAGAGATACCTCCAAACCAGACATGGCCATGCTAGTGATTCATGAGTGAAGATGTACAAGACAAGATCTTATAACACAAAATACAACTTTTGTATTTTATTCTGATAATTATATTTATCCGTAATACCCAGCAAAACAACGGGAACAACAAAGAATTAGATGAAAAATTGAGAAACTTACTTTCAGACTGAAATGCAATAACTATTTCATATCATGTCACCTGAAAACTGTTTGGTCTCTGAAATTGTGAAATATAAAGATACCAAATTGTGTTGTTTTCTGGAGTGTATTGAATAAAATAGTAATACGAATGTGCTCTATACTAGAAATAATAACAAAAAAGCAAAAGACAGAAGTGTATGAAGCATTTTCCTTGAAGCATCAGATACCTTGCCCAAAAGCATGGATAAAGAGCACAGCTAACAAAAAACCCTCCCCCACACAAGCCAGCCATCTCACACCTCAGCAACTCTCACCTGGTCATTTGAAGCAAGGCACAGACCTATAGGGCAGACATCTAAATCAGACCTGGCAGTGTAAGGAAAAACACATTTGCATTTGAATCAAGGCACAAGCTTCCCCCGCTCAGACAGACCCCCAAACCAGACTTAGTAGTGATAGTAAAAATGAATACATTCAGGAAACACAAATCAAAGTCCAAGTAGACTTTATTGTCAATTATGCTTTTTTTCTACTCGTCCACATACATATGACAGATACACATCACAGGTGATGGAACTATGAGTACCTAAATGTAACAGAAATACATAAAAAGAACACTGCAATGTACAACAATAGAAGTGCAACACAGGTATTGTTATATTGTGGAAGTTTTAGCTGGAAAGTGACCAAAAGTCCTGAGGAAATAGAGACGCTGCTGTGGTTGAGGAACAAGCAGGAATTGCCACATCTGGAACAGTGAGTGGACCAAGACAGAGTCGCTACCTGACTCACTTTGAAACCTTGGCTCTCTTGGAACCTGTTGCTTGGATATTTTCATCAGATCTGTGTAGAAAATTAATAAAACAATTGGATTATTATTATTAAAAGGATCTATTTAGTTACATACATATACATTTACAATTCAAAATCGTTCCTGTAGTAAAATACAGTGAACCCTGGTTTATCGCGGTAATTATGTTCCAAGCCCGACTGCGATAGGTGAAAATCCGCATTTACCTATTTATTTAACACTTATTCAGACTTTTAAAACTATTTTTTTTCACGTAGTATTCTTTATTAAAGTAATGTTAACAAACATATCAGTACAAAAATCACAGGAACAGATGTCTAGTAATAATGGCAAGTAAGTGTACATACTTGACATAACATAAAAAAACGAAAGATTGTTAAGCAGATACATACAGTACAACAGAACAAATGTCAAGCAATAAAACAATAAGTGTTTTATTGTTTTATGCACCACGTAAGAAACGAAAAATTATCATGCTACCAATACTATAAAATTTCATACATTTATTCATTTAACAAATGCAAGCAAAAAACAATTATTGTACCACGTAAAAACAAAAAAATGTTATGCGTAAAGTAACAGAACAAAATATTCATTAATAATATACAGTGGTACCCCGACTAACAAATGTCCTTATTAACAAAAAACCCGACCAATGAAATGCGTTGGCGGCAAAAGTTTGTCCCGAGTAGCGAGAAGAAATCGCCATACTCAACGAGCGCGTCATGGTCTTACCGCGAGCAGGCAAGAATGAAAACCCAGAAAAAACAGTTTTTGTTTAATTCTGTTTAATCCTCACGCACATCAAATAACCAAAAAAAGCACTGGTTAGTTTCAAATGTATTGCTTCCAAAATATAAAATCAGCTCGTGTTCACCAATGAATACTGCTCTGTCTCACCGGATAACCTGCAGCTGTAACCTCGTGCCTGCGAGAGAGAGAGAGGCGCTGCGTGCGTGCGTGCGTGCGTGCGTGCGTGCGTGCGTGCGTGCGTGCGTGCGTGCGTGCGTGCGTGCGTGCGTGCGTGCGTGCGTGCGTGCGTGCGTGCGTGCGTGCGTGCGTGCGTGCGTGCGTGCGTGCGTGCGTGCGTGCGTGCGTGCGTGCGTGCGTGCGTGCGTGCGTGCGTGCGTGCGTGCGTGCGTGCGTGCGTGCGTGCGTGCGTGCGTGCGTGCGTGCGTGCGTGCGTGCGTGCGTGCGTGCGTGCGTGCGTGCGTGCGTGCGTGCGTGCGTGCGTGCGTGCGTGCGTGCGTGCGTGCGTGCGTGCGTGCGTGCGTGCGTGCGTGCGTGCGTGCGTGCGTGCGTGCGTGCGTGCGTGCGTGCGTGCGTGCGTGCGTGCGTGCGTGCGTGCGTGCGTGCGTGCGTGCGTGCGTGCGTGCGTGCGTGCGTGCGTGCGTGCGTGCGTGCGTGCGTGCGTGCGTGCGTGCGTGCGTGCGTGCGTGCGTGCGTGCGTGCGTGCGTGCGTGCGTGCGTGCGTGCGTGCGTGCGTGCGTGCGTGCGTGCGTGCGTGCGTGCGTGCGTGCGTGCGTGCGTGCGTGCGTGCGTGCGTGCGTGCGTGCGTGCGTGCGTGCGTGCGTGCGTGCGTGCGTGCGTGCGTGCGTGCGTGCGTGCGTGCGTGCGTGCGTGCGTGCGTGCGTGCGTGCGTGCGTGCGTGCGTGCGTGCGTGCGTGCGTGCGTGCGTGCGTGCGTGCGTGCGTGCGTGCGTGCGTGCGTGCGTGCGTGCGTGCGTGCGTGCGTGCGTGCGTGCGTGCGTGCGTGCGTGCGTGCGTGCGTGCGTGCGTGCGTGCGTGCGTGCGTGAGTGAGTGAGTGAGTGAGTGAGTGAGTGAGTGAGTGAGTGAGTGAGTGAGTGAGTGAGTGAGTGAGTGAGTGAGTGTGTGTGTGTGTGTGTGTGTGTGTGTGTGTGTGTGTGTGTGTGTGTGGGTCTGTGTACCCGCTGTGCTGTGCGTCAGTGTGTGTGTCCGCTGGGCGCTCCGTTGAGTGAGTGTGAGTGAGAGAGAGAGGTGCTTGGGAGAGAGAAGCACACAAGCGCACAGCTTGTGACACACACACACTCACTCACGCAGCAGGAGCTGAAGCAGTTTCCAAACTCACTAACAGTGGGCTAGTCACTAACAGTTGGTGTTGCACTCTAAATCAGGGGTGTCCAAACTTTTTGATTCGCGGGCCACATTGGGTTCTAACATTTGACAAAGGGGCCAGACCGGGCTCGGGGAAAAATACGATTAAAAAAATACGCATTTTAGGATATACATATGCACATTTTTGTATATAATTTAGTATTTAACATTACATAGTGATTATTTCTGTTGAAAAATGCATAAAAAAAGAAAAAACAGATATAATTCTAAAATGCAAATAAAGTGATTTAGCATTTTAACTGCTTTTTAAAATGTGTTCAAAAATAGAGCAATACAAACCTTCACATTGGAACATTGAAAAAAAATATGATTTTGATTTAATTTTTTACAAGCTCGGCTGGGCGTGGTGAAACAAATCGTATTCGTTCGAGATCACATGGTGTGTTCACGTGCTGAACCGCTCCGAGAGCGTTTGAAAGAGTTAAACGAGGCAAAAGAGCAGAATCTATGAAAAGAGCCGAACTTCCCATCACTATAAAGAAGACCTTCTGTGCAAAAACACTGCTGCGTGCTGTGACGGACCAAACGGATTGGTCGAATTTGCGGTTAGATGAAATTGCAAGGTCGCAAATAAATCGCAGGGTTTCGCTGAATTCGCATGAATTGGCGCGACCGCGCAATCGCGAAATCCTGGAGGGACTGAATACTGCCGCGGGCCATATTTCATTCATTTTATGAACCAAGTCACGGGCCGGTCAAAATTTGATTAATGGCCGCATTTGGCCCCCGGTCCGGACATTGGACTTGCCTGCTCTAAATGGTCCGGGCGGAGGAACATTCTGATGACGTTAGTTCCGCGTCTGTGTGACGTCACTCCAAGATGCCGGTCACCTTCATGTGAGTTTTTCTGCTGTGTTATTATAAACTGTACCTTTATAAACAATTACCAATGGTCAATTTAAACAACCACTTTGTAAAATGTTTTTATTATATTTATTAACAATAGTTTATCACTTGTAAAAAAAAATGTTTGTCTGAATTCACAAACTCTTGGCACGAATTAGACGAATTGCATGTAAAATGCGGCTCAGCTAATGAAATTCCCGCCAAAGAAACGGATTAATTTCGTTAGTCGGGGTACTACTGTACGTAGCACGCGTGGCCTGCTGAGATATTAATTTTCAAAGTTTTTGAATGGGGGAATATCAGGCGCGAGCGCTGGGGCGTCCGACATTCGTGACGTCCGACAATCGCCAGACGCGTCCGCAGAGGCCCTTCTCCAGCCGCGCGTGAGACCGGCAGGAAGTGCGCACATCAGCAGACCACGCGGTGGTGCACGAAAATTATTAATGCTTGCCTAATTAAAAAAAATCAGAGAAGCCGTGAATCCGCGAACATATGTAATTAAGAAAAAAAATCTAATCCAAAAAACATACATATTTGTGGCTTGCAAAACTCTTCAGGTTTGACTGAAACCCTTGTTCCTTGTCAGGTAATGGTGTCCCCAGTAGTGTCAAGTGAACAACTGGAAAGGGAACTTTTTTATTAGAGTGGATGCGGTTTGTATGCAGGTGCGGCTTGTTTGTTTTTTTTTATGTATTTTTTTTTTTTCCGAAAATAGAGCAGATGCGGCTTATATACAGCTGCGGCTTATAGTCCAGAAAATATGGTACATGCTCTATAATTTCCATAAATTACGTTTCACCGCAAAGTTTCCCTTTAAACGCAAGGGGAAACCTGGAGAAGCAGCTGTCATTTTTAATACTGTATACATATTAAAAGTAGCCCAGGCATTTATTTGAAAAAACATTTAAATTAAATGGCCTGCGGTCTATCTTTTAAGAGAGTTCAAGCGAGAGAGAGAGACAGAGAGATAGACAGTGAGAGTGAGAAAGAGAGACAGGGAGAGAGAGAAAGACAGAGAGCGAGCGAGAGAGAGAGAGAGAGAGAGAGCGAGAGAGAGCGCGCGCCAACGTGCGTCAACGTGCGTCACGCTTGTTCAATCTCTTGCGCGCGTGCCTGTCTGAATCTAAAGTTGCGTAAAACCAAGGTTAACAATCGAAAACAAACTTTGACCGTAATAAAACGAGCAGAATTTTCTCGTGCGCGCTTCTCGTTTTACGGGTCTCGCGCTCGCCACTCTAAAAAAACAGCGCATGCGCCTCGCGGGTGATTTTTTTTTTAATTGTTTCTTACTCTTTCAGTATTTGATTAACAATGTATCCGTGTCGTAATTAAAAGTTGTAACGAAACAAATGTATTTTACTGTATTAAAGTGTTTATATACGTGTATAAAAGGTAAATTCATGATAGTGCCACGGTATCCATGATATTGCGAAATCCATATCGTGGCACAACTCAATTCACGTTAATTGAGCCCACCCCTAATCTGTAGCGGACGTTATTACTTTTATCGCAGCTCTAAACCGCCCAAACTGGTTAAGTTTTTCCAGTTAAAAACTTAACCAGTTTGAAAGAGTTAAAAAGTATAAAATAGAGTAAAAACTATGAAAAGTCCACGCTTAGAGTCGGTCAGCGCACGATTCGCAGACATATATTGGAATCCTCTGCACTTCATTGCGACTATACTTGATCCGCGTTATAAAGAGCATTATTTGGAGGAGGAGTTAAAGCAGTGCGCGCAAGAAATGGCAACGATTGACGCACAGAACCGATTCGAAGACAGAGACGGAGCAGAGCAGACGGAGCAGATCAGAGTCCGTCTCTTGGCACCAGTTGAGGGGTTTGCACCCTCGTTGTATGATATGTTCAGTGAAATCCTGCAAGAAAGTACTTATAATACTTATAAGTACTTATTAATAATACTAATACTATTTTGTTTTAGGCTACTTTTTATGTGTATATTGTATATTTCTGCAAGATGTATATTTTTTATCCACTAGCCTTAATTAATTTAATAAATTTCCAAAGATTGAGATCAGTCAGATGACAAGCTCAACAGAAACCTATTTATACTATTATTAAGACCTGCAGAGAAAATGTTGTATCCTTTGCACTTGTTCTGAATGCACTATAAACATAAATGCAATATTAAATGGAGAAACATTTAATTTCACAACATTTCAGCAGGCCAGTAGGTCAAGTTAAACATTTTGGTTTGAATTATATTTTATACTCTTGAGTGTTGCATTATACTTGATAAATATTTGCATATTTGTAACACATTTTGTTTCATGTATTCTTTGAAACTTCATTATTAATTTATGCAATTGTAATGCCTTAGTTTTAGTAAAGTTAGTACACCATCATACCAATAAATGCAATTCTTTTGGTGTTTTGGTTTTTGGCCAGGCTTTCCTCTTTTTCGGTTTCGGCCAAGATTTTTAATTTCGGTGCGTCACTAGTAATGACAATTACTAATTACAAATGAAATGATTCAACATGCCAAACATGTTCCATGACTTATTACTGTGTCTTTTTAGTGACATTTTATTTTTCATTTGTTTTAGGGAAGACATGTTTGAAGACCGAGCTACAGTTCTCAGACATGTACTGTCTCATGGCAGCCCACGTCTATATAGACCTGTGGCAGGAGACCGGTCAGTGCTTCTTCACAAAATCCGTTTGGTTCTGAGTCCTGAAAAGTCACTTTGAGCCTAAGTGTGTGTTTGCAGGCAATCAGAATATGCTGTGGCAATGCATGGGACTGTTGGAGGAAGGTCTGTCTCACAGTTTCTCCAACGCCCAGTTCAAACTACTGCTTCTGCTGCTCTATTGCCGCACCGGAGGGTTTGAGCCGGTGGTGGATCTGTATTCCAGTCTGGATGCCAAACATGTTCAGCACGACACCATAGGGTAAGAACGCACCATAAACAACCCTCTAAAAAGGTTTGCAATCGAACCAAAACAGTCATGTGACAACATCCACATCACTCATTGGCCAGGTGTGTATATTCAAAACTGCTTTTCGACTGGTCAGAATTGCGGGTAACTGGTTTCCTACGGGTGCTTTAAATACTTGAAAATGCTTGAATTTCAATAATTCCACCTAAATTTCATTCTGATTTAAAACGTCGATTCGTTCCACAAGTGATAACGTTGGTCGAACGAGATTTCGACACCATGTTTTTTCTGCCCAATTTGTTTTTGTTGTTGCGGACCGTCAACGTGATAATTTTACAGCGGCCTTGAGTTGGATAATATTCCAGATTTTCAAGATATTCAGATATTCAAGTTTTAAGAACTTGTAAGGCGCTTTTCACAGTTTTAACTATCTCAGCCATTATTTAGTTATTTTAGGCTTTTTGTGCAGGATAGACAAGTTATGCTGGAGGACAAGTTGGCTTTAAGTCATTTGGCAACATACTTGGGGGAAAATTAACCTCCTAAGAGTAGAATAACCTATGAGTGGCAGTGTTTCTCAGAAGTCAAGATGGACAGAGAACCACCAATTAGAATAGAATAGAATGCTTTTACTGTAATTGCATCCCATTGTTACCATGAAATTAAGAGTACTACTCCGTTTGGTGCAATATAAATATAAGAAAACATGTATGTAAAACATGGGCAAAAAAGTACCCCAAATGTTTCAATAAATTGCTCCAATGCTGTGACAAAAAATAGTGTAGCAATATCAGATGGGAGTTTCTCAGAGAATATTTTGAAAGAATTTGAAGGCAGCTCACTACGGCAACTGAATTTAGTCAATTGGTGCAGTCGTTTTTGCAATTTGTACGGTTCAAGTTCGTACCATGTTCTTACCACGAAGCGTACTAGAGTTTGTTTGGAAGCATATTGATGCATCTCTTCAAGAGGTCTCGGTACACTTGTTTGGAGTGCTTTTGTTTCCTACTCGAGTTTGATTGCCGCTTTCACACCTGCCCAAACAAACCCTACCAAACAGGGAAACGAAATCTGTTGAGATTCAATCAAAATAAAAGTGGCAGATGTGAAAGCATCATTACAAACGCATCTATTAGTGAATAACTCAATAGAAATTAACACATTTTATATATGACTCGAGATGAACAAGTCTCCTCCGTAAACGATTTGTTTATCACATAACAGCCGGCTCTGTAGCGAGAACAATCAGTTTGTTCAAATAATAATAATAATAATAATAATGAGTATTTGTAGGGCGCTTTTCACAGTTTTAACTGTCTCAAAGCGCACAATAAATAAAAGCAAAAATAAAAAAAGCACAATAAAAAAGCAAATAAACTGCGACACATTCTGTAAAAAATGATTAAATTACTTGGAAAAATTATTGTTGCCTCCTTGACCTTTTTTCTAATTGTATATCTCTATTTTGAAATATTAAACTTGATGAAAAACCCGTAAAAAAAAAATCCTGTACTAAACTGGCCGTTTTTTTTCTCAGATCTCAGTCACAGAAACTTGCTAGAAATGGGTACCTCTTAAGCGTTTTAATTGTTTTCTCGTGCTGGTTGTTTCGTCTTAATAATCCAGATCACTGTGTGAGGCAGAACGCATGTAAAATATACTTTAAAACAGTTTTGATTGGCTGCTTTCACATGTGCCTTTTTTTGGTATGATTGAATTGCACAAGCACTCGTTTTCCGATGATTACAATTCTTTTG
The DNA here is from genome assembly GCA_028128575.1 of Paedocypris carbunculus. Taxonomy (NCBI): domain Eukaryota; kingdom Metazoa; phylum Chordata; class Actinopteri; order Cypriniformes; genus Paedocypris; species Paedocypris carbunculus. The sequence continues at coordinate 538,719 of SOMO01000084.1, forward strand.
TGGTGTAAACACGGTGCGGACTTCAACCAAGCAAAGTGCAAAAAATCTGTAACACATTAATATAACACATTAATAGGAAATGCGTCAATCGGCACATGTGGCCAATGAGTGACGTAGTAGCTAATCTGTCTGTTGTGACAGAACCAAAATGTCAGTAAACACTATAATTATAATCTTGTGTTTCTCCTGGTCCAGATCAAATGAACATTGTTATAAATAGTGTTATTATTAAAATGTGATATATAGACAGTATATAAGCACAGTATAAAATAAAGTCGGTTTTTGTTCACGTGATGGTTCTTTCTTTGCACAGGTTCTTGTTGACCCGCTATGCAGAGTCTTTGGGCCAGTTTGCTGCAGCGTCCCAGTCTTGTAACTTTTCCCTCAGGTTTTTTCACTCTAACCAGAAAGATGTACGTTATTAATTATTAAATGTACAGGAGTGTTATTAGCAGTTAGGTGTTATTAAATACATATTATTGTGTATAGTTATTATATACCGCACTGAGTGTTTTTCAGTGTTACTGCATTTGTTTTGGTGTTTGGGAATGTTAAACTTTCTTTTCAAATGAATTCATTAGAAAGATTGAAGTCTATACTCATGATCCTAGTTATAGTCCATATTGAAACCTCTTGACCAGTTTTTTCTAGCAAACTGTTTGGTTCTGTTTGGGGTCATTTTTTTAGAGACACGTGACTCTGTATCTGATTGCTTTTATCAGGTAAACACATCTGCTGGTAAATTTAGACAACTGACATTCTTATTAAACAATACACATGTAGTGAACATTGACTACAGTGGCACATTTAGTTGTAATGATAATAATATTTAAAAGTGATATTAATATTTAATCAATTGACTTTTTAATCATCATTTTAAATAAAGAAATTGTTGGATTTGATAGGGAATGAATCACTTCTGGTGTGTACTTACACCTTTTTTTTAGCATCATTATTATTATTAGCAGTGTTACACCTGCATCACAGCTGATGAGGAAGATCAGTCAGGGTTCCTATGGGTGCTTGAAACGCTTGAATTTCTAAAGAAGTGCTTGAAAATGTAATTCTACAGTATAATCCGGATAAGTGCACCTCCTCGGGACCGGACCAAAACGTAGACTGAGAGTGTGGTTTCCATATTAGACGTGTCATGTGGATGACCACACATCCAATCATCAAAACAAAGACTTGACTATTCTTTCGTTCACGTTTTCTGTCAGGGTTAGTTATCTGTTGAAAAAATAACAAGCTACTCTCTATTTTAGAATGTGTGAAATTTGGCACAGATGATCGCCAAAATGCTTTGCTACTGATTTTGTTCCACCTATTCGCTCCACAAATGATAACGTTTTGGTCATACGAGATTTATTAAACTTGAATCTACTTGAGATGTGTTCAGATTCAGCAGCGACGGTCGTCACGTGCAGTGGCGACTATTGCCACTGTTTTATCAATGCACATTTAATGTATTAACGCAGTGGTCCCCAACCTTTGTTGTTGCGGACCAGTCGAAGTTTGATCATTTTGCCATGGTACGGGGGGAGGATGTTTTTTCAGATTTTAGTATTCAATTTAGTATTTAACATATTATAGTATTTACTTGTTAAACAGTTATACCAAAAGACGTATATATCAAGTGATTTAACATTTTAACTCACTGGCACCAATGAAGACACCCATGTTATTGGGTACATGGTATTTGAAGTTACTTTTTATCACAAAAAATCAAACACATATATGATTTTTAGATTTTAAAGGTCAGACGGCTTTTAAAAAATTTTCTTTTAATAAAAGACTTTTATTTTTACATTTCTTTGTTTATACTTTGAACTAAGAAATTTCCATAGAACGTAGTAACCGCTAAAACGTGATGTTTATTGAACTTTACCATTTTGGGGAAAAGTTTTCTCTAAATGTAATGTTTCTTTTTGATTCAGGCATCGCTTTAAATATACATTTTAACACAGCTGAGTGGTGCTGGAAAAACTTGAACGTGCCTGAAAAGTGCTTGAAATTTAACTTTCAGAAAGTGTAAGAACCCTGATTCAGTAGAATTTGGTAAAATGTACTAAGTTTTGCAGTTTTTTTTTTTTGCAGACTTCGGAATACATCATTCAAGCGTACAAATATGGTGCTTTTGAGAAAATCCCAGAGTTCATCGCCTTCAGGAACCGGCTCAATAACTCGCTGCATTTTGCCCAGGTGCGGACTGAGAGGATGTTGTTGGACCTCTTTCTGGATGCAGACATGTCAGTCCCCCTTCCATTTGTTTTAGAGCTTGAGAGTTTAGTCTAGTTTTTTATCTCTTGTCTCTATCTTGTCTCTTTTCTTTGCTCTGCAGATCGTCGTCTCTAGAGGATAGTGTCAAATCAATGTCAGTGTGTCCAGAAGAGGACGACATACCTTGGAACAGCATAAGGGACAACCGAGACCTTGCTGTCCTCGTCAACTGGAATCCTAAGGAAAGGTATGAGAACAACTTGCCTGGGTCCCGTGTGGAGCAACTGATCAGATATCATCTATGTGTGTGTGCAGGCAGCTGAACGAGGAGCACCGGCAGCGCTCTCTGGAGGATGAGACCCTTTGGTTGAGGTTACGATCCCTCACACTGAGGTTGATTGGCTGTGTATCAGCAGTGACTCACTCAACAGCAGCTCGTAACTCAGAGAAGAGCACTGAGAACGGAGTGACCACCAAACCATCCACATTGCAGTCACTGCTCTCCCAGCTGGAGAACACTCTGAACCAGGCCACGCAGTTCACAGAAAAACACAAACAGGTCAGAACTACTATTACACACACACACACACACACACACACAAACTAAATATCAGGGTATTTGTGCCGGTGGTAGGGACTGTTCAGAGGTTGCATGTTCGAATCACTCTATTGCTGGTTCTGCAACCGAGTGTCCTTAAGGAAAGAGACTGACCCCAACTTGCCTCCTTGGGTTGCCCACTGCTCTGGGTTTGTGTGTGTTCACTTCACTGTGTGTATGAGCACTTCAAAGGATTGGTTAAATGCAGAGCACAATTTCAATATGGTTCCTAGTGGCCATATTGACAATCTCTCTAACTAAATACTCAAATGTATTTAACTAAGAGAAAACTGATTTTTACATTCAATATCTAATCAATAGATCAAATCGAAAAAAATCTAATCCAACAACATATATATCTGTGTCTTGCAAAACTCGACAGGTTTCGACTGAAACCCTTGTTCCCTGTCAGGTAATGTTGTCCCCAGTAGTGTCAAGTGAACAACTGGAAAGGGAACTTTTTTTAATAGAATGGATGCGGCTTGTATGCAGGTGCGGCTTATAGTCCAGAAAACTCAACACCGTAATATAATTTAGTGCATATACAGTATTATATAATTATAACAATTTAATATTTTCATGTTCAAGAGTATTCCATAAAAAGTCCACGATAAAAGCATGGCAAATATATAAAATAATGAGGAAACGCATGGCCAATATGTTAAACAATGACGAAAGAATATCAACACATACTTATTATAAATTCTGAACTTGAGAAAATTGATTTAAAATGATAATGTAGAAACAAGTCAGCTTAGTTCTTATTTACATTGCTGTGTTGACACAATCTGTTGAATGAGCTTTTCTGTCTGTTAACTCGCGAGTAATTTCTCTTCATTCTCATGGACTGTGTGGATTCTCATGGATTCTAGCGGCTGGACTGTGAAAGTGCCGGCTTGTAATCTTGAACAGAGATTTGAATCTGACGATCAAGTTACGTATATGCAGTTGAAACGTCTAAATAAGGTCGAGTCTCAGTTTTAACAAGTCAATTTAAAACACCGCGTACGCAGACGAGATCATTGAGACAAGCAAGTGTCTGTCCTTAAACTCTTTGGGTTTTTTTCTTGTCACTCTGAGCTTCTGATCATAATGAGCCACACCTGGGTGACACTAGCGCGGCTCTCTGGGTCCATTCATTGCATTTTCACCAAACCGAAAGTGAAAAAAACTGCAACTGTGCCAACTTTGACACCCAAAATATATATATATATATATAT
>SOMO01000084.1:543535-558133 GCA_028128575.1 Paedocypris carbunculus
AAAATGTTTTAACTAGTTAATCGCACTTCCTCAACCAAATTAATTGCGATTAAATCACAAATAATAATAGTAATTTATTATTAATAATTCTTTAGTATTAACAATTATTAATAACATGAACAAGTATAGATTCTTGTAATATTGAATATTAAAGTGTAAAATTTAAATTAATGTAAACTCAACACAAAATAAACACTTGTTTAAATACTGTATACCGTTTTGACTAAAGAAAACAATTGGTAAGCCGGTCATAATAATTAAAAAAGAAATCTGTAATTTATTTTGAGGAAAAGAGACAACGGATATGTATTTGTATTTTTGTGTGGCAAAAGTATGGCACTGATAATTAGTCTAGCTGAAAAGACTGATCACGCATTTTTATCTAAAGCAGGGGTCTCAAACTCAATTTACTTGGGGGCCGCATTAGGCAGAGTCGGGGTGAGGCTGGGCCGCATCAGGTTTTTCCGCATAATTTCCGCAATGTACGTCATTTCCCCAATATACGTCATCAGTCTCTAAAGAAAGGAGCAGGGGGGATTTACTCGCTTATTAGTCGACCCCCCAGTTCAGCTGTGAGATTGTGGTATTCTGTTTAGACCCCCTTATAAGTCGGGAGAAAGAAGTGAGAGAAAAGTGGAAAGATAGAAATGAGTAGAAACCCATTTTTGTGTTTCATATAAAGTCAATTCTGGTTATTTTGGGCCCATCGGGATACTAAAGCTCCAGGCATGCACCCCCTTCTGAAATAAGATGAGAAGTAACCCTTAAAATATCATCACTTTATTTTTTCACAATTTAATAAACGACCTGTTCAGATGCTCTTTAAGCCTATAGAAATGATAAAACTATTCAGACATTCTTGGTGGTAAAAGAAGAACAAAATCAAAGTAACCCTGTTTATTTAGGTTGGTATTAATCTATTTAATTTATGTTATTTATGTTTATGGTTTAATTTATTATTGGTATGGTTGCATTATAATTTTAAAGATTTGTGGGAAAAGTGCTCTGCCCCTTTAAGAGCGGACTCGTGTTTGAAATTCACCGTGAGTGTGACTCGTTCATTTGTGAAACTCCACGCTTTTACCTTAAAGAGCAGAGCTGAGACGCGCGTGCAGAGAGACAGAGAGAAAAGCTGAGCGCGGCACACGCAGCCTCTGTGTGCGTGTGTGTGCGTGCGTGCGAGAGAGAGAGAGAGCGGCATCACGAGATATGGAGAGCTTTTGCTTGTGCTGTGCTCGCGACTGTTCTGAGTAAAATATTTTTTATTTTGGTAGACCTATTATAGATAGATAGTAGATTTTTATAGATTTTCTATTTATAGATTTTTTTTTTTTTTTTCTCGCGGGCCTCACTTACATTAAACTTTAATAATAAGGTGGGGGCCACAAACTATCAACTATTAAACTATCATCGGGCCGCGAGTTTGAGATCCCTGATCTAAAGGAACAAAGGTCCTACATTATGGTCTGTGCGCAGTGCGCATGCAGTCGTCTGAGAGACTGTGAATAATTGAATTGCACTCTATTCTTTCTATAAGTGGGCTGTGATTTCAGCTTTGCAAAAAACTGTACAAATAACACTGAATGGTTTTGAAGTGAAACTCAAAAAACGGAAAACCGGAAGTGCCGGAAAAAATGGAGGTGCGATTAATTGCGTTCATAAAATTTTACGCGATTAAACAAATTTAATTTACAGTGAGGTCAATAAGTATTCGATCACCCTTTGATTTAGCAAGTTCTCCCACTTGCTGTTGAAATCAGGGAGGGGTCTGAAATTTTTAGCATAGGTGCATGTCAAGTGTGAGAGACATGTTCTAAAAAGAAATTACTGAAGCACAATTTCTGATTTTTTTTTTTTACTTTTTATTTGTATGATACAACAGCAAAAAAGAAACATTAGCGACACTTTGCAGTGGCTAAATAACACTGAAATAAATAAAAAATAAACAAAATGCCTTCCTCTGCTGACTGAAACATGTAATGACATAGCAAGTGCCTTCTACTGGAAATAAACTGTACTGCGTTTAGAAATACGTAATATATAACCTTCACTTCAGGACTTGAACTTCCTTGCCCTCCTTTTAATATTCAGTAGTCTGCTAGCAAAAAGCGGAAGCTCTTTTATTGCACGTGATGGCTAAAGAAAGAAAGACATCATACTAGCATAGTGTAGAAAGAGAGCAACTTCTGTATGGAATCAGATTTTTTTTTTAAAACAAATGTATAAAAAAACACAAAATTGTAAGCACATTTGTTATGTTTTTAATTTTATGTTTGCAATTTCCACTATCAAAACTTTTTTTTCTGTTGCGTTTAAGATTTTTGCACTAGTGTAGCAGAATGCGTGCTGCCTGCGTGTCCCTGGGTTTGCCACTGATTGGCAATCAGGCTTGTACATCAGTAACATGTTAGCTCATCGTAAACGTGTGTGTTGGTAAGAGTGAGATTTTCTTGACATATTTCTTTTGCAGTTATTTTAAGATGAGTTCAGTGACCGCTTAATGTGGGGTAAAATAAGTTCAAGTTTAAATTGATGCCCTCCTGATTTTGTATTTCTTGTATTTGTGTTTAATTTATTGGATATTTATTTTTAAATCTCTAAGTTTATTTAAATTAATTTAAATGTTTGGTATGTACGGCATAATACTCTAGCACGGGCAGGGCCGTGGGTCCTAAAGGAGAGCTGAACCACTGCTGAAAAGTTGAAAACAAGCCACACAAGCGCAAAGACATTTTACATACAATAACAGCGTCATCAAAACGAGTTGAGAGACTTGTTGTCCTCCATTTCATATTGGTTTTACAAAAATGCATACATTTCCTTGTATTTAGTTTTAAACATTAGGTATTGCTCTCTTGGTCTTAATTTTTACAAAAATGTCGTGTTTATGGCTCTCTCAGCCAAAAATTGTTCCCAGGCAAAATACTCCGATTTCTCTGTATTGGTAAAATTAAATACCACTGACCAAAGGCTTTTTGTTTTAATTGATTAGATGTATTACTTTGTATTAGAGCTACACGATTAATCGTTAAAAAATCACGATCTCGATTCTGACTCTTCACGTTACTGAATCCTACATTTATACGATTCTGTCTATTATAACTCTCTGATCGATTGGCTGAGCTTCGCCCGATGTGCGCGCGTGCGGAGGAGCTGTCTTACTGAAACCGCTCGTCTCGTCCGCTCACGCGCGCATTGAGCGAATCTGAGCTAATTGATCATTTAAATATTCAGTCAGTCATTCATCTTCTACCGCTTCATCCTTTACAGGGTCGCGGGGGGAATAAAAAATGATCTTGCATTACTTTGTGTCGTATTTTGGGGCGCCTCGTGAGCGTGATGACGCTGGACGCACGTGACAGCCACCCGTGGTTTTGATCACTCGCGCTGATTACCTGCCCTTAGTATATGTGAGATGAGCAGCAGTCAAGTTAAAAAAAATAAACAAAAAATGAACGGGGAGAATGAATGATTAAATACTAAGGTAGAGTATCAACTACTTTTATTACAACTAAAAATGTAATCCTTTGTATTCAACTCATTTTACTACATGAAAAAGGTTTTTATTCTAAAGTGTGTGTGTGTTTACACTCAGCAAACCACATACAGCAAACATCTACAGTTGAGGACAAAATTATTAGCCCCCCTGAAATAATCATCGTTTGAAAAGTATTTCAAAAGTGCTTTTAAACAGAGCTAATCATTTTAATAAATTTTATTGATCTTCAACTGTACATAATACATGTAATACTTGTAATATTTGTACTTGTAATGTAAATATTTATTTTTATTAAGTTTAATGGTTAATGATTTTTTTTCTTTTCAACATTACTTTTACATTATATTTTTCATTCCATTTATTTATAATTAAAGCAATTATTAATGTGTTATTATATTTCTGTTTGACAACCTGATTTACAGGCTTGAATATTTAAAATAATAACATTTCTAGAAAGAATCGTGAAAAGAATCGTGATCTTTATTCTAAGCAAAGAAATCGTGATTCTCATTTTATCCAGAATTGTGCAGCTCTACTTTGTATTCGCACATTAGAAATGTTGCAGAAGAGAGTGTTCAGTATTCTTACAATGACTGTAAATATTAATATTAATATTAATATTTGAGTTTAGTCTGATTTTTTTTTTTTTTTTTTTTTTTTTTTTACTATATTTTTAGATGAATCGACAGAGCTTCAAGCGCAAATAACAAATATTTTCAAGTTATTAGTAAAACAACTTCAAGGTATGTATTTGTTGTTTGTCTTTATATATTGTTTGTTTTATTTTGATATACTGGCAGCATTTTGTTGGTCGAATTCAAATTATCTAGACATACAGTACAGTCAACTCTCTGTAAGTGCACGTCGCTTAACTGCAAGATTTGTTTATCTGAACGCCAGTCTTTTTTAAATCTTATTCAAACGATAGCAAAGCTGCTCTGTTTAAGCGCAACATCGAGCCGGGCTACAGTTGTGGCCAAAAGTTTTGAGAATGACACAAATATTAGTTTTCGCAAAGTTTGCTGCTAAACTGCTTTTAGATCTTTGATTCATTTGTTTCTGTGATACTGAAATAGAATTGCAAGCACTTTATATGTTTCAAAGGCTTTTATTGACAATTACATGACATTTGATTTAGAGTTTGTCAGAATTAGTGGGTCTTTGTTTGTCCACTCGCCTCTTGAGGATTGACCACAAGTTCTCAATGGGATTAAGTTCCGGGGAGTTTCCAGGCCATGGACCCAAAATTTCAAAGTTTTGGTTTCCGAGCCATTAGTACTTTTGCCACGGTGCTCCATCATGCTGGAAAATGCATTGTTCTTCACCAATTTGTTGCTGGATCGTTGGAAGAACTTGCTGTTGGAGGGTCTTTTGGTACCATTCATGGCTGTGTTTTTGGGCAAAACTGTGAGTGAGCCCACTCCCTTGAATGAGAAGCAACCCCACACATGAATGGTGTCAGGATGCTTTACTGTTGGCATGACACAGGACTGATGGTAGCGCTAACCTTTTCTTTTAATCCGGACAAGCCTTTTTTCAGATGCCCCAACCAATCGGAAAGGGGCTTCATCGGACTTTTCCCCAGTCCTCAGCAGTCCATATACCATACTTTTTGTAGAAGATCTATCTGTCCCTGATGTTTTTTTTTGGAGAGAAGTTTCTTCTTTGTTGCCCTTCTTGACACCAAGCCATCTTCAAAAAGTCTTCGCCTCACTGTGCTTGCAGATGTGCTCACACCTGCCTGTTGCCATTCTTGAGCAAGCTCTGCACTGGTGGCACTCCGATCCCGCAGGAGACGATCCTGGACTTTCTTGGGTGCCCTGCAGCCTTCTTTAATGACAGCAATGAAATGCAGTAGAAAGTTTTTTTCAGGATTAAGTTTACTTTCATGGCAAAGAAGGACTATGCAATTCATCTAATCACTCTTCATAGCATTCTGGAGTATATGCAAATTACTTTCCATTACTAAAATGAAAATTTAACCAGCAAATTTTTCAATTCCCAATATTTGTGTCATTCTCAAAACTTTTGGCCACGACTGTACATAGAGACACATTAATTTGTGTTCTGATAACTGCACGCTTGACTGTAACCCTATTTATTATGTTTAAAGTATTAATTTGTCTTAAGTTATTGTTGTGTCTATTACAACTACGTTCATATAATAACGAAACCGACTCAGAGTGGCTCTCTAATGTTGGCTTTACTGAGAGAAGCACAAGTAAACATACTGTACATTATAATTTAAAGGGGAGTTGGAAAAGTACCCTGCCTGCACGCAGAGAGTCAGCGGAGACTCCAAGATAAGTTTGAGCTTTGCAAAACATGGCCTTCTCGTCTTGAGCTTTGGCATGTAACAGACTGCTCAGGCTGACTCGTGTGAACAAAACAATTTGTGGATTAAGTTATTTGGTGAGGCCGCACACTGAGGAGACTGCAGTGCAAGGAACAGAAAATAAGGTTTGCACGTCAACATTCAAGTTCTGAGCATTTGCAAGGCGCTTTACACAGTTTTGAACTGTCTCAACTAAATAAATGTATTCAACATACATTTCTCGTTGCATGCAGACGTGTTGCGGTAAATAAGGATTTCATAAGAGAATAAGCTCATCGTTTGACCAAAAATTCACAACGACCGTAAAAATGAACGTGACGCAAAAATGAAAGGAAACGACACACAGGTTGAATAAACCCACTACTTCTGTAAGGCTGATGGGACTCAGGATTATGTAACGTGCTAGCGTTGCGAGACGATTGAACAGAAATCAAAAATAGAACCACAAGTAAATAATGACCGGCCGGACCAGCGGTTGGACCAATCTGGTGGCCCTGGTTGTTTTAAAAGTACGTCTGGGCCATTTCTGTTGCTGGCACCAGACTAATGTAATACATATGAACATTATGTTGTATAGAATAATATTTTATGTAAAGAAAATATAATAGTGAATTGCAACTCTTAATTAGAAACAAGCTGCGTAAAAACTTAACCAGCTAATGTTTGTAGCTATTATATGTATGTGCTGTTTCCACGTTTGGATACAAAACGGCCAGAGGCAATATACACACTCTTGGTTGGTGGCTAACCATTTGCAAAGCAGGACACAGACAAACACATTTACACACTCACTTGTGTGTGGTCAATTTTCCAATGTGGTCAATTTTCCAATGTCAATTCACCTGCAATGCACGCTAACCACTCCGGCACCATGCCGCATCTTCATATATAACTAATCTAAATATATAAACGTGTTTTATTCCAGATCTATTGGGTAAATGCAAAGGTGATCTGTTAACAGTAAGAGACAGTGAAAGCAAGACGCAGCCCTCTTTACTGGAAAACTTAGTCTTCTTTACTGAAGTAAGTCCTTCTGACACTAAACACACGTCTGTCATGGTACCAAGCCTGTATGTTTTGACTTTCTTTACAGGCAATATGCATCGTGTTTTGGGTGTGTAGTTACTGTGGTAGTGTCCTCCGACCTTTAAAGTCCAGTTTACAGAAGAAAAAGAAGAAGAAAAAAGATGCTGCCACTGTGACGGTAACTATTTCCTGACTAACTGTTTCTCAGTTGTTTGTTAATGGGATGACTGTTTTCCTCCTGAGGAGCCGGCAGTGCTTTTGGCCTTCCAGGAGTTCAGCAGCAGTTTGCATAGTCTCCTCGACCAGGCCCTGGAGCTCATCAAGAACCAGGAGAGCTGCTTGGTTGCACTGAAGATGGGAGATCTTAGTTTGGAAGGACAGGAACAGTTTGAGGTGACTTTTTTTTTATTTATTTTATTTTTCTACTTTTCAGACAATGCATCTCATACTCGTTCAGCGCAGAGTTGAGATAAGTTTCATATGAAACCTTTTGAGCAGAAAAGCATATTTTACAATGATTACAGCATTTTCCCACCTGAATAGGTTCCCAGTATATTAATCCAAAAAAGTCAACTGGTCTTAGAATTTTGTACAATCAATGAACATGGTCTATGTTACATTAGTGTGCGTGAACATAGTCTGAACAACAAAATAATTAAAATGCATTGTCAAATTAGGTAACCTGCATTGTCAAATTCTGTAATCATGTAACCACGAGATCCGATGGCATTGTTGCTAGAGTTCCGAAGGGTCTGGTCATTTCATTCCAGCTTAGAAAGAAGATGATGTGCCTTATAACCATTTACAACTGTGGTAGAAAGTTGGACTTGTAGCAAAATGGCTTGAATGCAAAAAAAAAACACATGTCACCTAGCTCAGGATAATTATCTGCCGTGTCCACCGTTTTCCCGTGCTCATTTGCTTCGAAGCCGAAAAACATTCCAGACAAAACAACTTCTACTTTTTCAATTTAAACCGCTTGCAAAGACTCTGTACCCGCTGACAATTTTTTGTATCATGTGCGCATGCGCAAAGCTGAAAGACCCGGAAGCGCGGATAGTATTGGTACTTTTAGGTCACAATATTGTATAGTTTCAGATTTTTCAGTATCGATACTTTTTTTTAACAAAAATAGATATTGCCTTAATAATTACAATTATAGATGTATAAAATTATAAAACAAAGGACAACAAACAATTAAAAAAAACAAATTATTATTATATTCATTTGAAATGAAACTATAAAGTAAAGACTGTGTAATTGTGTAACATGAACATATTTTTTTCCCTATTTTACAGATAAAATAACAAAATTTGTTTTTGTAAAATATTGTATTTCTTTGTTGGCATCAGGTAGTTCCACAGCAGACCCTTTTGTTTCAGTGCTGGTCTCACCACTAGTGTACACTTGTGATGTTCACAGATTTTATGAACATATTTATGCATATACAGTATGTCTGTATTGATGGTTTGCGTCTCTGTTCTGAATAGTGGCGATAAATGGTAAAACGCAACTATGATCATGCACACATGTTGGATTTGACATAATTACTGCCAATAAGTGTTTTTGTTTTTTTTTTTTCAAGAACTCTGAACCTATTTTTGTTCAGGTGGAGAAAACTTTCACTAAGATGGCGATGGATAAGGTGCAGAGCAGCTTCATCCGCTCTCTTCAGGAGATCAGCGAACTGTTGAAGAAGAGAGTGGACACTTTCAAATCCTTAAAAATCTGAGCTGCACCCGTGTTCTGACCCAACCGGCATCGGGACCATCATATCTTCCCAACTTGCTCTCGGCGGTGTTTCTTTCTCTTGGTGTATTTGCTCCTTCTCTGTCAAGGCACACTGTAAACATTTAACATCAGCTTCAACACAAACCTCTTTAAGTCGAACAAAAACATTAGCAATTCAACAAATGAATAAACAATTTTAAAAGTACCAGGATAAAATGTTTGTAGTTTTCAGAAACAGATTATCCACAGGATGTTCCTTTATAAATTAAAAGTCCACTGCTTTGTTCTTTGTGTCTCACTGCCCAGCTGCAGACTGATTCCACATTCAACACTCCGTTCCGGTGCCACTATCACACGTAGCCAATCTTCACTCTTTTCCACTTCCCCGAGTTTCCCGTGAGCGACACTTGATGCGTTTGTTCCCTCTAAACTGAATGACTCTAGATGTAATCTCAAGTTGAGTGCTTGCATTTCCTGTCTGTCAGCGTGTGTAAGTGACTTGAGCCACACACTCTTGAAATGCAGCTTTAGAATTTTCTGTTGGAACTATTTGACATCAGACATCGGGCAAAAGTTTTGGAAATTTGATTTGCATTTTATTCTGGCTTCACAATCCAGAAATATTTATTCAGTTTGTTTAATGATGGTTTTGTGTATAGTGATGGTTGGTTGAGTCTTTTTCTATGAACTTGCACTGATGTTCCTTAAATTATTAGGGTTTTTTTTTTATTGTTACATACCAAAAACATCTAAGTGAGCCTTGCATTAGCGTCTTGGTTAGCGCTGAAGTGGATTTTATAAGAGTCTACCAAAATGTACTGTTTACAACATCAATATGGGACATGTGAAGTGATTGAGTGATCTACCGACTTTGCTCAAGGTGGAATCAACTCTTATCTTGTTTGTCAAGATTTTGTTTTAACTCGAGGAGACTGAAAACAAGCAGCTCTTTGTAATGTCCATAAAACAAATTTTTTGGGGACTGAAGGGCTGCATCTCTACAGTACGTCCACAGTCTCAAACACAAACTATTTTGGACCTTGAGTTAATTGTGAAATGTCTCGGTGGCTACAACGTCCATTGTTAGGAAACCTGAATATATAAAAACAAAACAAAAAACCACTGGAATGTGAAATGGATGGTTTTTATAGAAATAAACTTCAATGTTAAAAAACAGGCTCTATGTACATTTAATTTTTATGAACAAATATCTATTTCTCCCCACCCTCCTCCATCCTCATGTGTGTGTATATTAATAGAGCTTCCACGGCAAATACTGTGTGTAATTGGACAGCAAAAAAAAGGGTTTGATATAAAAATATGCTCTGTAAAGTGCAGATATTCTTCTCCAACGCCTTCTTAACGCATCTGCATGCCCGCTTTTTCACTTTTACCCTCATACTACTAGGTCTTGTGGGGCCTATTGTGGGTCAGTTTGCATATGTCAAAAACATTTGAGGAGAAAGTGGAGTTCAGCCATACAGATGTGAAGTTATAAAAACTTGTGGTCATGCAACCAAGCGTTATTTCAGTGAATTAGGATAGTTCCTAGAACCAAAACGTTTGTACAAAAAAAATTGATTTAGCTGTAAAGTCAAAAGCAGAACCTGCAATTTTTGAACAGCTTTCAACTTGGCCTGACTCTCCAACGGTAGAGGCTTAGGAGGGGCACATGGAGAACACCTGGCTTGCTGTGCCTGAGGCTTCTGTTTCCTAGCCACTAAATGTGCATTCACCATTTTAACATTTTTGGTTGAAACTCGCTAGATTTGTCGTTAGTCGCTTTTTTTTTTTATGTGTCGCTAGAGGGCTCTGAAAAGTCGCTAAGTTGGCAACACTACGCTGGAGATGTTCACGTCTGCTCCCCGACGGCAAATAAATCGCACATTTGCAAAATCCACACTTCTAGGCCCCGCTCTGGCTTGTAAATGGAATGCAAATGTAAAATGTTCGATTCTGATGAACTGCATAAAATATATATCAAACATATCAGCGATAATTGACAGAATTGTTGTTTACATATTGTGAAACTACAGTGTGTCTACCAGAGTTACAATTTTATTCATTGCTTTTTAGTATTGGAGATGCTTTTTGGACTCATTTGTTGGCCAGCTGCGGTCTGTAAAATAAAAATTAAAAGTTCTAAACCATCTATTGTGTTTTGTTCTTCACTAATTATAGTGTTCATGTATAATGATAATATTTACAACAATACAGTATATTTAATTTGTATTGTATTTACCGTAATCTATTTGTATTTAATTTGTAATCTGCAGTGTAGATTAATGTACAAGCTTTATATAATATAAAGCACCCAAGATATTTGATAAATTTAATTTTTTTAACTTAAGTGAACGAGTCGGTTCGAGTCCCTCGATCACATTTACTGAATGCGGTGCTGTCCGTTGAAACAAGTTGCGAATGATTCTTCTCGCTACAGAGCCTGCGCGGCTCGGCTCGTGATAAACGAATCACTGAGGAGACTCGTCCATCCCGAGTCATATAAAAAAATGTGTTCATTTCAAACGAATCATTCAGGAACTACATCACTTTTGGAGATGGATTCGTTAGAGGGTAAAAGGTAAGAGAAAAATCACTAAAGTCGGACAGACTCGGGTGGCAATTTACGGAGCCCCGGAAGGGACATGGAAAAAAATTTTTTTTTGCAAGATCTCGCAAGACTATTGACGGACTGCATGTGTGTGTGTGTGTGTGTGATGAAGGTGCTGCATCTCAGAAGAGCTTCTGTATGGCGAGCAAGACGTCTCAGACGAGGAACTACTCAGTCGTGTAGCAGACGCTTTTATCCATAGTAACTTACGGTATGTCATTTTTTTTTTTTTTTTATGCACTGTATTTATCCCCGTGGGGCAATTATCAGGGCCACGATCTACCACAAGAGCAGTGATCAGTGGGGCATGTGGGTTAGTGTCTTGCCCCAGTTGCAGAACCAGCCGTAGGGGGGATTTGAACCAGCGACCTCTTGGACACGAGTCCATGGCCCCTACCACTGGACCACCACTGCCCAAATTCAAAAGTATTGCGAAAAGTATTTTTTTTTTTTTTTTGCGAGATCTCGCAAAAACTATTTGCGATATCTCGCAATAATTTTTGCGATATCTCGCAAAAGTTTTTGCGAGATATTGCAATAGTTTTGCGAGATCTCGCAAAAAAAAAAAAATTTCCACGTCCCTTCCGGGGCTTCGTAGCAATTAAAAATTTAAATTCTGAAAATATGATAACTTTACAGGTAATGTCGTTGGTGAAAAGGAAAGACTCACCCTAACACAGAATTGTAAAGTATTTAGTTGTTTTTGGCTACTTCGTACTTGTAGTATCAAAAATATAAGCAACTTTTACTCTCTACTCCACTGCATTTCTGATTGAGTAACTTTTCACTCCACTACATTTGAATGGACAGTTATCGTTATTCGTAACAAACCGTGATCGTTTTTACCGCGATTTACTTCTTGGGGGAACAAGGCGATTTTGCCATTTGTAGTCTTCTGAAAATTCTGGAAGCTAATTGTGAATTACAAACCATGTGAACTTGAATTAGAGGCGTGGATCTTTACCAGGTTTTTATAGCCACATGGCACATCAATCAGCGCCAGCACAGGCGATCATTCATGGCCTTAGTGGTAAGAAGTGTTGCCGAAAAACAGAAGGACTCTTACAAGATACAGTATCTGCTTTGTTTACCACGGACAACAAAAATTAGTGCGTTTATAAATTCACTGTCAAATTTTAGGAACACTATGATATGACTATATTTTAGCTTAACCTTCAGGGGCTTTAGAGGTGTTTTGACATGCCCTGATATTTGTAATTATTTCATCTACTTGCAACACACTACTGGCCAAAAAGTACTGTTTTTGTATTCAGCAAAAGATGTGCCATAATATATGTGAGCTATGTCTATCCATTAACTATTTGTCTAATCAGTAATTGCAAAAAGTATTTGCCCACTTGCTCTGCTTAAATGATATCACAATCTTAATTCAAAGGAATTAATATCATGTCAGTGTGTGAGTGCGTATGTTGGGTGTCTGATGCTGATCCGGGATCAGATAGTGTTTGGCATTGCTGACAAAAGGCTGCGAGAACGTCTGCTTCGGGAAAGCTTTATCGTCTGCTTTATCCATTAAAATATGCCACCCAAACGAACTGTCACAGAAGCACATGAAACCGTTTTGCGAGACGCTGATCGCGGCGCCTGTGCCTGATGCTACAGCAGTCGGAGCGGTGTCATGGCAGAGAGCAGCACATCGCCAGCAGCAGAGCCGGTCGGCACAGAGGAACGCTGATGACGTCATGTTTTTCTGCAAGCAATGCGGGACGCAGCACAGGCCACGACAATGCCCTGCATTTGGGAAAGCATGCTCCAATTGCCATGGAAAGAATCACTTCGCAAAACAGTGTTTCACCAAAAGAAAAGAGACAAAGAAAAGTAAGATGGTGCATGTTGTGGATGACAACCCAGAAACAGATCTGTGTGACACTTTCTTCGTGGGTCTTGTCAACAACAACAATAGTGACCAAGAAAAGGTAAACCATGGTACCAGTGAAGATAAATGGATAGCTTCCTTGCAAATTAATGGAACTGTTATTATGATGAGACTGGACACTGGTGCAAAAGCTAATCTGATCAGCATATCTGATATTAGAAAAATGCAAGTGAAACCGCAAATACAAAAGAAAAAAGCTGCCTTAAAAGACTACAATGGCCAGCCAATACAGTGTTTAGGTAACTGTAGNTGTCCACTTTCACGGTGAAGGAGCCGCCGGCCGACGACTCCCAGGCGTACTGCTCGTCATCGTTGTGCTTGGTGATGACCGTCACCTTCTCCGCCACCAGATAGGCCGAGTAGAAGCCCACGCCGAACTGACCGATCATGGAGATGTCGGCTCCGGCCTGCAGGGCCTCCATAAAGGCCTTGGTGCCCGATTTGGCGATGGTGCCCAGGTTGTTGATGAGGTCGGCTTTGGTCATGCCGATGCCGGTGTCGATGANGCGTACTGCTCGTCATCGTTGTGCTTGGTGATGACCGTCACCTTCTCCGCCACCAGATAGGCCGAGTAGAAGCCCACGCCGAACTGACCGATCATGGAGATGTCGGCTCCGGCCTGCAGGGCCTCCATAAAGGCCTTGGTGCCCGATTTGGCGATGGTGCCCAGGTTGTTGATGAGGTCGGCTTTGGTCATGCCGATGCCGGTGTCGATGAGGGTGAGGGTTCGCTCTTCCTTGTTTGGAATGATTTCGATCTTCAGCTCTTTCCCTGAGTCCAGCTTGCCTGGGTCTGTCAGACTCTCGTAGCGGATTTTGTCTAAAGCCTGAAGGACAGCGACTAGGTTAGTTGGTTCAACTCGAGTACTGCTGGAAGTTTCAATCCGCCTGTGGACGAGGTGATGGACTCACGTCTGAGGAGTTGGAGATGAGCTCTCGCAGGAAGATCTCCTTGTTGGAGTAGAAAGTGTTGATGATCAGAGACATGAGCTGAGCGATCTCGGCCTGGAAGGCGAAGGTCTCGGCCTCGTCCTCCATGGTTTGGTCATGCGCTTCGGGCATCTGCAAACAAGCAGACTGTTATTTTTACTCATTAAATGAAATATAACAACGTAACTGATGATACATCACACCTGGGTCAAAAAGTAGCTTCGGTGGCTATTGTCTCATATAAATAACAATTTTACTTTAATAAATAAATATTCCAGGTCAGATCTTTCACGCTTGGCTTCACTGTATTTAAATTTTTTTTAATTGGTCGCACTGAAAACGATGCTCTACGTGGACAATAGCGTATCGTGACGGCATTAACCGCAGCAGAGGTACCATTCCTGTACAATTTCGCTAGAGCCGCCGATCAACGCCGAATCTTCAGCAGGGGTCGACGAATCACCATCCACTGCTGAGTCAGGACATTGTTTGCGTCGCTATGGTTACAAAACTTTTCCACGAGCACTGGTAACGCTATAAACACTCATTTGAGTTGGAAACGACATCTTT
>SOMO01000085.1:42974-53338 GCA_028128575.1 Paedocypris carbunculus
CTGCAACTTTTTGCCTTTGGTGAAAGAAGTGGAGATTTGTGATCTAGTACACACACTGAAAAACACAAGTCAAAGCCGCGGCAGCAAAGTGGAAGGTGTCGACTTCCTCATAGTGAACGTCCTTGAACAAGAAGCGCAAAGGGAAGTGGTTCGCTGTGTCTTCTACAAAAACAGCTCCGAGAGTGTGGGAGGAAGACGTCATTCATCTAGTATAAACTCTCCTGCCGAGTTTAAAACACAAACAATACTGATATTTAACAGGGGCAAATTGACTCAGTATGAATCCAGCCTGCAGCCGAAGCTCTAAACCACGGGAGAACCAACGCAGGCCGAATCAAATGAAATACCTGTCCAAATATTCTCTATGCGACACAGACAATAGAAAATGCAATATAAATACAAAAGCCAGCAAACGGCGCAGCAAGAGACCTTGTGTCGAATCGGTGTGACAACATAAGCTTCAACAAAATTAGGTCTAATAATAAAAAAAAAAAAAAACATTTTATTTGGGTCTCTTTCCAAGTGGAATGAAGCAAAAATGTCTTGTCTGCATTTCCACCTTCCTGTAGCTGGAGATATGTCAACCCTTCACCTTCTCTCTCCTCATACAAACACACACACATCATAATAGAAGCAGAAATACTATACATCCAGTAGCATTAGAGACAGAAGAAAGACACTGTATCAATGCTGCTTCCTTCATAGATGTAACATTCTTTTGATCACACTTTGCTTCCAATCCTCAGAAACGTCTTTTTTTTTTGTGGAAGCATCGCCTCATTTCTCCCCGAGACAGTCTAATCTCTTCTTAAAGAGTTTTGGACTGACACGGGCCTCGGGACTGACTAACCCAGCGTTATGTAACAGTTTCCACAGCAAATGTTGCCAGGAATTTGGCTGATCTCCCACCTGTAGCCTATATATTCATTTATTTTCAGTTCTCGTGGCTAAATAAGGGACTGTGGACGATCTCGGCAATGTTCCTGTGCCAGTTAAACGAGTCGAGCAACCTCAGAGGAATCACTACTGATTAAAATCAGCACTCTCGGGTTTAGTTCAGCAGCTCCAGCAGGCTTCAGATCCGATGCTCTCGGTCTTCTGAACAGAAACCTTGTGTGATCCACGCTTCTCTCCCGGGATCAACTGGGAGAAGTGTTTATGATCCGGGAAAACATTCTCACGCTACACAGAAAAATGTTTGTCACACCAACATATTTGGAAACCCAAAAGCCTAAGCTAGGCATTTGTCGAGTCGAGATACACATACACATAGCACACACGGAAACCGGAAAACACACTGACTTTTGCTTTCAATGTTCAATTTTTTACGTTACTTTAATATTTTTCAACTTCAAATCTATATTATTATTAGTTGGATAGTTTCATAGCCTTGATTATGTTTATGAAAATGTTCATTATTTTTTGACTTTTGCAAGATTATGCATGAATAAAAGTGCATTTTCTTTTATTTGAACACATTTAAAATTTCAAATAATAAAACTAGTGCGCAAATAAAATGTATGTGCAAAAACGTATTGTAATACCATAAATTAGTTTATGTAAGAATGTAATTTTTTAATAACCTTAAGTAAAAAAAAATGTAATAATAATTGAATTAAATTTGACATTAAATGTTCTCCTACTGTAACTTGTCTCACCTGCATGTTTTCTCTGAGATCCATCGCTTCCCGAAGTGGCAGTGCGGCAGATTTGAAGACTTCATCTACGGCTTTGATCAGAAGGATCCTCATGGTGGGATATTCTCGTCCTCGTTTGCCCTTGCGAACTGAAAGGCCTCTTTTGTGAGGCTTACCTCCACCTCTGCGGTTAGTGATGGCAACGTGAACAAAGAGCCAGGCGTGCAGAAGAACTTCACCTGTCAGCGACTGAAGAGGAACGTGCCGGAATCCTGGCTGGATGCACTCAAACGGAATGGTATACTGCCCAATGAACTCATCCCCAATGTAGTCGTCGTCTAGAACAACAAAGCGCACCATTGCCAGTTCCGGAAGGTTGATTTGAAACTCAAAGCTCTCGTCAAAAATGGGGTTGTCACCGTTCTGGGTGACTGTTTTAGTCCTTTGCTCGGCACAATCTGCAGGAATTCCATGAATCTCAATGTAAACGTAGGGATCGACGACATCGCCTTTGGCACCGGAGCCCTTGGGTTTGGGGAAGTTTTGCCCACTGATGATCTTGATGTGAAGGAGCTGAGGAGATACCCCTGGAACTGAGTCTTTCGTATTGGCACTGAAATAAGACACCTGCTCTCTCATGATAGCTGGACGCAGAACATAACCACAATTCCCATTTTGCCTAAACCAACCAATGTTGAGGTCCATCATGAGACCCGGCGTTTGATAGTTCATTGCAACTATTTGACAGCCACATTTCCAAAAGTCCTGTGGATTCATGTTGCTGGAGTCGATTCTCATAGGACTGGGGTAAACCCTTGCCAGAAACTTCTTATTGTAGTTCACAAAGTCTCCGGGGTGATCTGTGGCGCAGCGAATGGCAAACATCTCATTGAAGGAGCAAAGCTCCCAATGCTTCTGGTTCTGGAAAGCGGTCTGAAAGTCTTTGAATCGGACTGATTTACACAAGGTGACCATGTTGGATAAATCTTTGGAGAGCTGAAAGTTTTTGGCCTGGACAACCGTCTCTTGCTCACCTCCCTCTCCGTTCATCCTCTGAGACATTTCCAGCCCCTCATCTTCATCCGTCACCTCACCTTCAGAACCTATGCAGCTGCTTGGTAGTTTCTTTCCTTTCAGAAGAATCTTGCCCTTTAGTTCCGAAGGGGATGGAAGGTAGCAGTCATCAAGGTTTGGAGGATCCATATGGATCTTGTCTCCAAGTATTTTGTTCAGGTGCTGGAACATAACTTTCTGCTGGCTCAGCGAGCAATGGTTCTCCACGCAAAGAATTAAGGGAAAGTCAGAAGCCACGAAAGCAAATTTGTTGATGACCTCGATGGCATTGTGGAAGACGATCTGCGAGGTCATGGTATGGCCTGTGTAAATCACCGGCTCATTATCTGGACCGTCCCAAACATCGAGCTCCACACATCTGCAGCCCATCTTCAGAGCACGGATGTATCCCGTGATGTCGGAAGGACCCCTGAACTGGTCTTCGATCAGATAGGTGTTATGCGAGGAGTTAATGTAATAATGTGAAAGAGGCTGGTTCATGTCTTGGCAAACAGTTTTTTGTTCCGGATCAAAAATATGGCAGTCCGCTGACATGAGGTAATTGGTAAATCCATCCAGAGAGAGCCATCCCTTCAGCTGGCCTTCCTTTGACGGCTCGTACCGCTGAATAACCTCCTGTCGGATATCTTCGCTGACTTTGGAGATGCCCTGTTCCGCCTCCAGGAATATCATCAAGTCCTTGGTATCGAGAAATTCCTTGTTGCTTGAAAATTGAACCAGCAAAAAGTAGATCTCCGGTCTTGTGCACAGATCATGAAAGACTTCAATGAACTCGTCCTTGGTGACGTCACAACCGCTTTTCTCTTTCGTTTTGTGCAACTCTTTGAATTTCAGCTCTATTTTTACGTTTTTAACCCCAGGGTTGACGTTCTTGATCAACTGCACAGCCGAACCAAGACTGATGCCTTTCCCTCCAGTGTCTTTGGCTTCATCGAAAAGGTCACTGAGCCAAGAGGCACGCATGTTGTCCTGGCTGCTCTCGATCATATTCAGAGTGTGTTTTCCATACGATATCAAGTACCTGAGTCCTGTTACCCAAATATTTGCCACATCGGCAGAATTTGCCACCAAATCAAGCGATTCGTAGTTCTCCCCATAAATAATTGAAAAAGCGCAGTCCTCTGAAATCTGATCGGAAATCCCATTGGTCCGGAAGGTTTCGGTGTTCTTGCCGGTTCGCACTTCCTTGATACATTTCACATCAATCTTGGCCTTGTCGGACTCTTTTTTCGAAGGCTCCCACCGCAGAGACTGCATGTCGGCGTCCAGGAGAAAGCACCGATAGTAGACTCTGGAATTAGAGCGCACCTTCCTCAGCTCAGACCCATCAACCATTGAATTGATGCAGTCGCTTGCACTGCTGATCTTCTTCTCTGTTGGCATGCTGCTGAAAGAGACCGTCTTTTTCCTCTCTTTGCATCGCCTGGATCCATCCTGCAATACAAATGAACATTCACACTTAGTGATGTGACAATGCTATTAAATACATTAACATACACCATATTGGTTTGATATGAATCAACATTTCAGCTAGCAGCATATGGTATATGATCAGACTAAAATATTAATGGACATTTAAGTTTTTAATTATGTAAATGTGCTCTTCCTGGCGAGTCGTCAGAGTTGCATGTTGTGATCACTGTGACCAAAAACCAAAATCGATACGTCCTTTACAAAAAAAAGCCCCTCCAAGCCCAGAGGAAGGAAATTATTGAGCTACCAAGGCCCCAATTAATAAAAAACTAATTACAACAACTTCACACACAAAAAAAAAAAAAAGAGTAAAAGAATGTGCTGAAAAACATTTGCAAGAATGTAATACAATAATTAATGTATTAATGTTTTATATGCCTGTAATATTGTATTCTATATATTTATGCGACTATATTACCTTGAAAAAGTAACATTACATAAGAAACTAAAGTTATTTGTGAAAATTATTCATATATTGATCCACCATGTACATACAAAATCTGATTTCTTGCCCTAGGATTATAAATATAATATAAATATACAATATAAATATATAAATGTAGTGTGTGCAGGAAATTTTCAGATGACTTAAAAGTGCTGGATATATGGTATTTACATTTTATCATTGTGACTGTTTAGCCTAACACTCACTCAACTGTCATTGTAAAGTGTGTGCACTACTTAGGGCACTTTCTAGTGACACTTGGTGGAGCAGAAACTATGTAGTTTGCCCTGGGGACAAAAAGCGACATCAGGTCAGAACGACTTTGCAAGTGTCACGAGACTCTTATATAATGCAAGGCATCAGCAGTGATGGGCTCATCAATTAGCAGACATTAATTCATTTCATGAGCCTTATTTAGGTCTTAGCCTATATAAAACCAGTGTACGAGCTTTGGGAATTCTTCAGACTTCTTGTGAATGGCTAACGCGTTCCAGTCCATGGGTAGCACCATCAGGTCCTAAACAACATGAAGTGGTTTTACTGTGACAATGATGGGGACCCCCACTGTCACGCTGTGACCCCTCCAGGCCAGAGTCTGGCCTTCATTTATCAGTCTGTCTCTCAATATGACACGGTGCAGGCGCTGGAGCCACAGCACTTACTGAGAGTAATGGCCCATGCGAATGTCAATGGCTACGGTCCATTGAAAATTCATTCTAGCTGGGTCAAAGGAAATGCGCCTTCCTGTTGGAAAAAACTGAGCTTTGGAGGTTAACCCACTTCTGCTTATGGGTAATAAGCCCTGGGTAATCATAAAACATTCATAAATCACAAAACTTCTCCAACTCGGCATTTCCCAAAGCCCGGCACACATTTCTAAAACTGACAAAACAAAGGACTTTAGCGTCTTTCAAGGATGCGCAGAAACTGAAACTCCCACTATGAACGGAAAAAAATGAATTATTTAATAGCTAATGCTTTTTAACAGAAACCCATAACTAGTGGTATAAGAAGATACATCTAAAAATGTAGAGAGTCCATTTTAATTGTAACATCGGTTGTGTCTAAAATGGGTGAACATTGCGTGATGGTTGGTCTGAAGATCAGATGCTTTAATTAGGTGTCTGGGCCCCCGAGGGGACGAAACCCCTATTGTATTTGTATAGATTCACTCTTCTGAGATTAATCCCAAAGACCCAAGTGCGTTTTCATGAATAAAAATAGCATTTTAAGCTCTTCCAATCATTGCCAGACTAGACTAGACAAGTGTACAGTCACGATTTCTACATCACAGAAATCGAATGTTAAAATCAATTCTACTAAAATGCAACACAATAAAGTCCAAATTACGACTCAAATTTGAACTTGTCTAAATTCTTAAATTACAATAACCTTAAGTATGCAAATTTGGTCTGTGTGCAAAGAAGACTGTGTGTGTACTTGACCGAGAGGTGCGTAACTTAAAGAGTGAGACGAAGAAAAAAGAAAATAGCACTTGGACGAATTTAAACTGCAAAATTGTCACACTCAATCGTCACACACCACTTTTTTGCAACAATCGTTTCGAAACCTGCGATTCATGACATCACGACAACTATCGATTTTAGGTAAAAATTGAAAAAAAAAAAAATAAATAAATCATTGGCATTTACTTTTCTCACTTTACACAGATTTAAGATAATGTGTTGACCTCACATCAGAGTGGCTACTTATCAAATCCATAACTACAGATCCAGAACAGATCATGTCCCCACCATGTTTGAGTCTTGTGTTAAAGGAAGTGACATCACAAGGAAGTGAAGTCACGACTACAATTCAAAAATGCAAACAGAATCCTAGATCATGTAGAATGGGATTTCTGCACACAGGTGAACTTGAAGAATATGAAAAACATGGAACCGGACAACCTTGAAAGTGAGGAAGTAGTCTACGCACACAACTTATCTGTACGTATTTGTAAAAAAATACGTTTTAATTGCTCTAAAATTCTGTGTCTCAAGACATAACCTTGCCCGAAAACGGCCACTTCTAGCCAGTCCTTACGTCCAATATTCATATGTTAAATGCAAAACGATTGTACAATAAACACAGGTAATTATCCAGAGCAGAAGCGTGTTTTCTGCTCGACATGATTGTGACTTGTGCAAGGGCAAAATGCCCGAAGGCCTGAAAAACTACCGTTCGTCGTTGCGTAACACACATTCCTCAAGTCTCATGAAAATCCTTGAAGACTCTTGAGAAATCAGAAAAAATGATTTTCTGCTCAAACTGACGGAGCAATACGTCCAGGCTCTGACTGACTAGAAACAAATAATTCAGACAGTGATTAAAACGACAAGTGACAACATCACAAAGCAAATCTTGGAATCAATCGAGACCCCCGGCTAGAGCGGCTACAGGAGACCATTCGCCACCTGAGGACCAGGCCGTGTAAATAAAATGGCCTTTTAAATTAATATTTAAAATAAATAAATTACAAAACCTTGTCTTTTATATAAGTTATACCAGACTCGAACCTTAGGAAGCTCAAGAGTAAAACTGAGAAACTTAAAGTAAATATAATAAATTGGAAACAAAAAGGTGAAGGTTATTAAATGTAAAAGAGAATGGATGGACGAAGTTGACTACATGGCTGGACAGACAGACAGACGGATTAATGATTGAGTGGAAGATAGAAAACTAGACTGTTGCATAGATGGACTGATAGATGAAAAAAAAAGGAATTGAGCAGGAGACAGACGACAAAGTCTTTTTTTTTTTTTTTTACAGGAAGCAACAGAAGGAAAAAGAGACTCATGCGAACGTTTAACGTTTCAGATGCTGAAGGAAACTCTTAAACTGGATTAATTACTAAATCCAAAAGCCGGAGCGCATGACTGATTATAATCCATCTGATCTGGGGAAGAATGCACAAGATCTGGTCTGGTGTACGGTCCTTCGGTTTGGGGTGAAGGCATAGGGGCATCTCGAATCCCACTGCGAGGCGTCGTTCCTCAGGATTTCCTTACAAAGTGTAAAGGGAAGCCCGGGCCGGAGAAAACAATGCTGTAAATCCACACAGCGACTTGATTATTTCCGCATAACCTCTATTTCTGGCAAATTACATAATGACCTTTTATTTAGGCCTGCTGGGATCAGATCAGCCATTTCATTGTTTTAATGCACGATTTAGTTACGGTTCACATGGAAGACGACACTCACATTACTCACAAAAAAACCCTTGTTTCACCTCACTTGAAAGCCATACATGCACATAAATAAGTCATCTTTTAAAGCAAGATTCTGCATTTGTGTCTCGTGGATTTTTGCTGAAAAATCAACTATGAAAATTATTTTGGAAAAATTTGCCACTGGATAGATACATTAATATGCCAAGATCATTTTACTGTATTGGTTCAATCCCATTGAGGTTTCTCGAGGATTCAATCATTTTAAGAACTTTAATTATCACATATGAGTTTCCGAAGATTCAATCATCAAAAGTACATTCTCTTATTTTACCTGCATANTTTTTTTTAAATTAAAGCCGCAACAGCGTTTCTAGCACCATGTCTTAAGGCTTGGCATCCACAAAAACAAAAAAATTACATTATTCCCTATCAGAACAAAACAACAGTGTTTTTTAAGCAACTCGTTTTCATCTTGCCTTCTCAAATCAGGCTACAACAAAAAACAACAGTTCTTCTAAACACTGAAACACATTCATTTGAGCATTTACGGGCGATAAGAGCTCAAACACGAGAGATTAAACACATTAAGATAATCCAAGCGGGGGATTTTAGGTGCATTTCTGCTTCCAAATATCCTTATTTCCGCCCGATAAGGGTCTGTTCTGCGCTCCCTCCTGATTAAAAGTCTCTAATGGATTGAAAGGCACTTTTTTTTTCTGGATAACTGCACCATTCTGAACACCGTGTCTCTGTGCGATATCCACATGGGAGACGCTTTCTATCCGCTGCTCTTCAATATGTCACTTTTTATGATTACACTGAGGTAGCGATTAAAGGCTTTGTGGAAAATACACCAACATCTGCTGGAATCTAATATACTCAACACATTAATCACAATAACAGGACAATATCCAGGTAATGTCACTTTAAAAGCCTGGTGCTGTACTGTAATTCCTCCGTCCCCAGACACCGGATCACAATTAAAACTGCATTAGGGGTTGAAAAATCCAAGATATTTCAGCAGGGGTTTCTTCTGAGACATTTAATCCAACTTTGAACAGGTCTCGAGCAACGCTGTGGCTCCGACGTGACTCTGCAATCCCACAATGCACTGCAAGAAAAAGCCATCCTAATTCCACTGTACTCAAAAGTTGGAAAACATTACGGAGTGGAAAAAAGTAGTACGAGCAAGCTTTGCTTCTGGGGCATAGCAAGAAATAAATCGAAAAGTAATCAAAATCAATATTTAGAACTTGTACATTTTGTAAACCAGGTCGATTATTTCCATTACTTTCCCTTGAAAAAACACTACTGCGTGTAGAATTCCATTTTCCATTCTGTTTCATACTCTTCGCCACGTTACATTATTCCAAATGACATGGTGAGCATGGAGAGCTTAGACACTGAGCAACAAGAGCAGCTTATACTAAAAAAAAATAAAAAAAAAAATAAAAAAAAAAAAGAAGAAGAAATAATGCAGTTTGGACACATTTTGGCTTCAGGATGGATGACATGAAGAAGTTGAGTGTATACACTGCCAAAAAAACAGTTTTGACTCCCAAAGACAATGTGACAAATATGTAGCTTTTTATCAAAAGTAGCTAGAATTTCTTTAGAAGAAAACTGCTCATTTTATACTTTTAATAAAAAAAAATTGAAAAGATTTAATTTTGTTTCCAAATGTGCAAGTTATTTATTTATTTTTAAGAACAACTAAAGGAAAATATAATAATAATAATAAGAATAATTGTTCATTAATCATACTAATCATACAAAAATTGCATAAACAATAAACAATTTAGATTTTAGGCCAAGTTGCCCAGCCCTAGTAGTAGCTGTTAACCACTTCATTAGACTGTACAACTATGCTGAAATATGCGGTTTTAAAAGTGCAAAATTAAGTGATTGTATTTTAGACTAACACAAACCTGTGAACTGAATTTCAACACATGTATTCCTTGACTTTAAGATGTGCTCATAACGCATAATAGCAGTGTTAGCTTAGCGACATGCTAGTTTATTCCTTACACCTACGCTCGGAAAAAGCTAAATGATTCTGGTTGGAAGTGTGGAAGCTTTTTAACTGGAACAATAAAAGTCCTATAAAGTAGGCTGCAGGACAAGATGTTTCTCCAGAATTTTCATCTCTAGAAGGAGAAAGGTTCGATTCGGCCACTACTGGACAGGTCCATTGAATCATGATCCGACCCTAAACTCCTCCGCACACTTGGAAGGCAGCAGAGCTCGTCTCCAGACGCTCATAAAGCATGTGAAGTGTTCCCGGCCGCTCGATAGCACTGGTGTGGATTGCTTATTAAACCTCGCAGAACAGAGGGAAGAATCGACTGGACGGCTGTTGCGATTCAATCACAGCTGTCGGTTTTCACACTAGAGACTTTTCCCGATAAAGAACGAGTCCAATTAATCTGCTCCCTAATGAATATGAACACCATCGCAGCGACTGCACGTTTCTCTTCTGTAAAACAACACCCGCTTACGTTTCCTATAAAATCACTTGTCAAAAATTCTACCCGGGTTTGATTTTTAATCTAATTCAAGTCAATC
>SOMO01000085.1:140156-154186 GCA_028128575.1 Paedocypris carbunculus
TTCTTGTTAGTTGTCGTTAATCTTAGCATTTCTAGGTATTTTGTTTGCCAGTGGTGTGTCATTTGAAAGAAACATGTTTTCAAGAGATCAGTGCAGATGATTCTTTAGATTAGTCAGCAGTCCTAAGTGCAATGAACAATGTTTTAGTTCATTAAAAGTAAAAAATACAAATGGCTGGCTTGGGGGAAAGTCATGCAGGTTGAGGGAGCTTTGGCATGTTTCTTGTACAGTATTCAGATCCACTGAATTGTGTGGAAAATACAAAATTATAATTTCTTAATTTAGGTAAAGTGAGTGAGATTGTCAATATGGCGAACCATCTTAAAATTGTGCTCTCCATTTAACCTAATCAGTGAAGTCTACATACACACACAAACCCGGAGCAGTGGGCAGCCTAAGTTGTGGCTCCCGGGGGGCATGTGAGTTTCAGTGTCTTGCCCAAAGACACTTAGTTAACCAGCCGTAGGGGGATTAGAACCTGCAACCTCTCGGACACAAGTCCACGTCCCCTATCACAACTCCCACAATTTGACTAAGAATAAAAATATTTTGTCTTTGAGTTACAATACGCTGGTAAAAGAGCTGTGTGCAGGATTTTGATGTGTGGAGTTGCTGCCATGCTAACGCTATCGTCTTAGTTCTTACGTTGGCTTTATAACAATGTTTTTTTCAACAAAGAGCTGTTTTGGGACTCCGCAGTTTTTGGACGTCTAAATCAAGGTGTGTACAGAGCGTTTGAGATTGTCTTTAGAAGATAAATAAAAGTTCAATTAACAAAAATGTTGTGCAACTAAGAAAATTATCTTTGGTAAAACCTTTTTATTCTCTAGGTAATTTCCTCAGCATTCCTTCTTTTATTCTCACCTTGCTTGCTTGTTCTTACCAATTTAGATGTAATGATTTTAAAGCAATGTTATTTACTCACAAGTCTGTTTAATCTTCAAAAAAAATAATTAAATCTTGAATGAAAACTGTGTGTTTGCTTCATTTTGAAAGGTATCTCAGTGGGACCGATGCTCTGAACTGGGTTTATTTTTTGCCTAGGTGTATAAAACACAGCTTCTGAAATTCTTGTCATAAAGCTCAAACCAATAGCTTGTACTCTTTAGGCCAAAGAAATAAAAACATAGGATCATCTTAAACAATTATTTGGATCAAAATAAGAACATAATGTCCTTCAGCTAACATCACAACTTTGTGTAAAAAGACACACAATGTATGTAATTTGACAGAGGTAAAGAGTGAAGCTATTTATTCAAAGCTATTCTTTCAGTGGTTGACAATTACTTGTTTAGGAATGGATCCTTGACTTTCCGACATGAGATAACTACATGAAATCACTGGGCAAACTAACCTAATATAGACAAACCATATAGATGTACGTATTTACTATTTTCATGGATTTCATCTCTTTGTCAACTTTGGCTGACAATTTCCAAACAGAGACTCACTGGATTGTGAAAGTCCATGTCTTGGCATACCATGACCTACCACTTCTTCTTTGACACCTGTATTATGTTCTAGTAGCTTGGTGCAGCTTTGGAGCACTTCAAGTTTTTATAGAGCATGTTGTGAAGGCTGTGAAGATGTTCGCTCTTTCCGCTGTTGTTCTTTTGTGCTTTCAGAAGCTGCAACTGAAGCAGATTTATGTCTCCATTTGCTCCTCATAACTTCCGACACTTTAGAATTCCATGGTGGAGCATCGCTGTAACTTTTTCCATTTAACTGGATATCTGAATAAGTGTTTTGGCATTTCGACCAGCCCATTTGGCATTTTAGAAGACCAGAGAATCTGATTGGGTTCTTAGTGTAATCACCAGGGTTGTACCGATTGGTTATTCGAGTTCTTCGCCTTTCATCAGTCCTATTGTCAAGGTCGAGATTAACAAGGCTGTTTCATCTACACATGATATGGAGATTGAGTTTCAAACCAAGCAGTTGAACAGATGTGTTTGTTAAAATCTAAAACTGATGATGTTACTTTCTCTAAAAAATATTTTATTATACGTACATTTTATTACATTTTTAATATTATGCACTTATCACAATCCAAATGGCAAAAAGAACTGAAAATTAAATTAATAAAATGCCTCTCCACAACACCATTTTTTCCATATCTGTCAGCTACATAATATTTACAAATGATACAAAAAGTAAGAAAGTCCCATGAAAACTAGCACACTTGTCCAACCCTCAAACAATCAAAATTGTAATCAGAAAAGCCATTGAGCTGATTCCATGAATCCATAGTTGTATTTCTTTACTGAACTCTCTGCTTATAGAACCAGCAGAGACCCTTTGTGAAGTTCCATCCCAGTGAAACAGAAAGAACGTAAAGGAAAACAAGCAATGCGAAGGGATACAGGAGCACCACTGTGTTCTTTAGGAAGGGAAGCGCTGAAAGACACACACCACACAATTAATGCTTAACTATACTGTAAATCACTTCAAATATGTACAAGTATCTGGCAAATTAAATAAGGACAATATTTTTTTTTTAAATAAAGCTCATTCTTACCACTATATCCCAAGAATGTGATATAGATGTAGTAACCAATGGCAATGAGCCACAAGGTGTTTCCTACAAAATAGCCCAGGAACCAGTCTGAGCTAATAAACACCAAATCTGTCAGAAACAAAAACAGAATGTGATAGTAAACTAACAACTAAAAACCAAGAAAAAGCCAGCCGTTTGCTTACGGTTGATGAAGAAGATCTGCAGAAAGTGCAGAATGACCAGAAGAGGGTAGAAAGCATTCAGATGCACATCAAACGCGTAGCCCCACTCCACATCAGAATCTCTGTTTGGTTGTTTGATAAGGTACTTATTTGTGACAAACCTGAAAGAGAAATTGTATGAAAAATATCAATGTAAACACATAAAGTTAGACTTTTGACTGAAGGTTTATTGTGGTAACCTACCACATAAGTGTGGATATGAGAAGTCCAACTCCGATGCAGTCAATAAAAACCACCCAGAGCAGCAGCTTCAAAGTCTCCACAAAACCCATTTCCAGCACCAGGCCAAAGCCCACGGTAGAGACTGCAGACAGTACAGATCACAATCCTTAAATAAATCAAGGTAAAAACACTACTGGCCGGTTTTCATTTGATTAAACCTTCTCACCACAAAGCCAGATGCTGAGCACCACTAGGAAGGCTGGGTCATCTCTGGCCCACTGGTCCTTTGTTTGTTTGCGGTAGTGGAAGTTTCGGTAGACCTTTTGTGGTGAGGTGAACAGATAGAGCATCTGCCACATAGCAAACTCAAAATCCATCTGTCTGAAATGCAGGAGTCGCCTTAAGTACTTGTAGCGCTTGGCACCAGCCGTGTGCCGGGCAGCATCCCGCACGTTCAGGCTGCCATTGCGATGGATATGAGGGGAGCTTGTCGGCAACATGCTGAAACTTGACTCCAAGATTGAGCTGCCACACAAGAGCAAAGAACAGATTGTGTGATGCATACACAAACAAACACACAGCCTGCTAAACTACACACGTGCATTACTGCTGAAAAACTAAATGCTATTGACTCTGTAATCCATCTACTGTACGTAACTACATTTACAATTTATTTATTATGTATTCTGTAAAATATTTAATGGAAAAGGAAAGATAACAAACTGTAATTAGGAACAGAACGTTCAACTAAATACGATCAAAATATAGTAAATAACATATTCAAATGAGATATTACTTTAATTACCGTATGTCAGAAGAAATAATAAAAAAAACAAGATAATTAAGCACATATATTTAGGAATCATCCGATGAAATATTGGATAAAAGATTTAGAGCAGGCGTGCTATTAGATCGGCCTCCATGAATATAATTGGTTATGATGCCACGTATTAGAACTATTTAACAATGATATTAAATAAAACACTTACCTACTGTGCAGGGGCTAGCAGCCCCGACTATTAAATTAATTATGGTTCAGTCAATTGACAAAAAAACAACGCAGCGCCAGTGACATATCAACTTCCTGACTTCCTTACACGTCACAATGTGACGCGTCATTCTACGCAATATCCGGTTTGTTTCGGGGTGGTGTTGTTGAGGCAGTGAAACTGACGTGTTAAGATAGAATGCAAAAAAATGTGCTTTTGTCGAGAAAAACAATTCGCTCGTTATCATCTCATTTAGTCTGTCTTGTTATTTGATTAGCCTCCGCTGTGAATGACGAACAGATGACGCGGTGTGCTGCTGGCCATCCCCATGGCGACGCTGACTGGAAAAGTGTCACACAACTCGAATAATGAAAGATAAATACCCAGTTATTATTATATTTAATGAGAAACGTTTATAAAATAAAACTGGAAATGGTAGTTTTGTTCCGATGACATAACACCGTACGTAGTTCATTATTCAATGTATTGGATTATCATAAATTAGTTTAACAACATCTCGTTCAGTTTGCTATGTACGTACAAGGCCTTTTATAGTTTAAAAGTCCTCCAAAAGTTAATCACATCTAGGCTTGGACCGTTAAGTGTGGGTTTCTATTTGTGTGCAAAAATCAACAGCAGATGGCGTTAAAGATTTCTTATTTTTAAAATACAGTAACTGTTTTCCCTAAAGAACGTTCTATGGCTATGCAGTGGAAAGTGATGTGACGGCAATATGGCCACTAGGGACCATACTGAATTGGTGCTCTGCATTTTACCCATCCAAGTGAAGTGCACATACACACAGTGAAGTGAACACACACAAACCTGGAGCAGTGGGCAGCCTAAACCGTGGCACCCGGGTGGCATGTTGGATTCAACATTCCCAAGGACTCTTACGTATGTAGCATACACAAAAACTGTGATGTATGTTTTTATTTGAGTTGATTAACCACATAAAAAAATAACACCTAAGTGTACTGTACAACAAAACTTAATGGTTAAAGGTTATTGTTATTGTAGGTTCATCTGACAATGATTGTATGAATTAAAGGTTTGTGTGCAAGATTCAAGTTTACTGCAAAACGTATAATAATGAAAAAAACAACAACCCACAAACCCTTATTATAAATATATTTATTTATAAATATACATTTCATAATTTCACATTTCTGTGGAGATGCAGGTTCGAATCCCCCTGCGGCTGGTTTTGCAACTACTGTAGTTGTTGCTTAAAACATATGAATCACTTAGACAGACAAAAAGCTTTGACATGTAGAGATTTATGTATTCATCAGTTCCTTGTGTTCAGATTCAATGAAATGTGTGAAAAATATAAAACATAATTTCTCAATTTGACTAAGAAAAAGTTTTGAGGTACAGTACACTGGTAAAAAGGTGCTGTGGAGGATCGACCGTATCATGCTGCTATGCAGTGCTAGGGGCTAGGGGTATAGTCTTTTTGGTTCTCACAACGGCTTTATATCATTGATTTTTTTCCACACAAAGTTGTTTTTCTCCAGTTGTTTTGGCATTCTGTGGTGTGTAGAGAGCAATTGAGATTGAAGTTGATGAATAAAAGTTGTTCTAATGTTAAGCAACTATGAAAACGTTCTTTGATAAAACCTTTTATATGTATTCACAATTTTCTCTGTTTAGGTATTTTCCTCAGGATTGCTTCATTTATTCTTTCCTTGTTTGCTTGTTCGTACCAATTTGCATGTAATTGCACTTTATGATTTAAAACCATGTTGTCTAGTCACATGTCTGTTCATGTAATTTTCAAAAAAATGCATTAAATCTTGAAAGAAAAATGCACCACTAGGAAGGCTGCACAAGACTGGGCCATAATGAGCCAGTCGTCCAAATAATTGAAAATACGGACTCCTCTCATCTTCAATGGTCTTAGCAGTGCATCCATACACAGGGTGAAGGAGCCAGCACGAGACCGAACGGCAACACCTTGAATTGGAACCAGCAACCTCTTCGCCGGTGGCGCAGGAAACTTCCATTTGATGGCAGAAAGGCCGATGGACTCGGTGAGGAATCCCTGCAACTTCTCGTCGTTGGCTACGTGATCAGGCTTGCCATCTTCCTTGGTGTCTTTGTCATCGTCGTGCCCAGACATGTCGTTGTCTTCTGGGGAATCGTCCACAGAAGCCACTGAGGAGAGCTCTCGCTCCAGCTCAGCTCAGGATCGCCAAAAGTGACAAACTCGTCTGTTTTGATGATTTTGACAAAAATATGTGAATGACGCTGTGCTGTCCATCCATTAGAATGACTCCTAATAGACTTTGGAAAATTGTCACACAACTCGAAACGTTTTGTAACAAGCATAACACTCAAACAAGCAAAACTACATTATTTACTAACTAATTACTACCGTGAAATAATGTTCATTACAGTAAATTAACTACACACATATTAAGCACAAATACATTGCGTGGTGTACAGAAAAAAAATCACAAGTCATTGTTATTATTGGTAATAAACGTGTTTAAAAAGAAACGGGAAAATATAGTGGGTTTGTATTTGTGTGGCAAAATCCATCAACAGCAGATGGCAGTAAAGTAAAGTAAAGTAAAGATTTCTTATTTTTAAATTGCTTTAACTGTTTTCCCTGAAGAACGTCCGTCTCCACGTGTACTGCCTAAAAGGTGTTTCCAGCTGCACATAGCAAACTATTTTAAGTGTAAAAAACCTTTCAGGTTAGTGACAGGAGAATGATGCTTACCTCCAGACTTCCGCATCATTGAAGCCAAGCACGACTCACCTGAGCGATAAACATACTGTATCACATGTGCTTTTACTCTATTTAAGGTGCTTTTTCCATTTAAAACCATTTTAAAAACACAAGGTTTTGGAGTCAATTCATATTTCTTTTATATCTACCACTCTTTCTTATCTTTCTTTTATATTTTTCATTATCTTGTGCACTGGGTTGACCCACTGAACCTGTTTTTGGTGTGTTGTGGAGCACTTTGTGCACCAAAAAGTTTCAGTCTTAAATTGTTGTGAAACACTGACACAGTTTTGATGGAGGCAGTGAATAAAACATTCCATCCATACAAATCCAACCATTCACAAAAAATCAAGCTGCCATTTTCTGAACCGCTTTCTCATTTCTGGGTCACGGGGAGATGATGTTCCAGCATCTCTGCATGACACAACCTGCATTGGTGGACAATCAATCGAAGAGCAGAACATACCGACCGACACACACATATTCACACACTCACTCACCCCTACAGTACTTATAGTATGTAGGCAATTTTCCGGAGTCCAAATCTTGTGCCTTTGGACTGTGGGAAGAAACCGGAGACCATGCAAACTTTGCACAGAAATTCAAAAACATCACAAGACGTGATGTTTTAGATATAATATGTAGATTATGTATATTATGAAGATTATATATGCATACTGAATTATATAGCATTCAAATGCCATTCAAATTTATGGTAAAACATTTTACTGTATTATATGTATTATTGCACTAAATCAATAATACATGTTCCGATCCTGGTCAGAGTACAAGTACTGTTTTTGGCATATTAATGGGCTTTTAATTTCTCTAAAGCAGCAGACCTTTGGAATGAGTCATGATGAATTGCTCAAAAACAGAAATATTTCCTCTGAGAGCAATAAAAGTCAGCGAGTTTCAGAAACTGAACAATATAGAGTGTCACTTCTTCTATGCTATTTGCTTTACTAATGAAGAGCAAGTCTTTAAAATTGAATTGTGCTGTTTTTGTTCTAATGTTTAATGATAGTGAAAGACACTTGTGAACTTTCCCAGGTTACAGTGTCATTTGATGAATGTTACGTTATATTAACATTTATCTCAGTTTGTTTATTTTGCGTCAATTCATTTTACTGACAATACCCACCATTGTTTTGTTTATATTGCTGCTAATTATGACTCCGGAAACAGCATTGAGTTTACTTAATTATTAAAAAAAACATCTCTATTCTTCATATAAGTCACGTTTCTTGAAATGTGACTTTAATGTTTTTTTTTTAAATGTCAGCACACATCAATGGGCAGTTTGATCTCACAGATTCTTTCTGGAGAATTCTGCTTTTGTGGTATTAGTTGACTAGGGTGGTGAAGATTAACCTACTTTGCTCATCGTATGTTCTGTGGATTCTCTTGCATTATGATTAATAATAAATCTGAACCATGTTTTACCTCAGGAAGAAGATGAACAACAATGGAAGATTCAACATCTTATCACATGTTTTCACACTGTGAATGTTTGCAAAAATAGTGTTACAGTTGAAAAAATGTTAAAATGCTGTGAATACAGTTTTTGAGTATTTTAGTTATGGGTATGAAAAAAGCATATATGTACTCATTTAATTTACATCTTGAGCCTTATATTTACATTTAATGTTCATTTCGACCACACATACTGTACTTAAATAAAAATTTTCATCTGACCTCAAAATGGTTTTATATTTAAACTGTACTAGTCTTAGACAACAACTTCAAAGTTTAACCTCACATTTACAGTATGTAAACTGTAAAAAGACAAGGCAAAAAAAGAACAGGGCATTACGATGACTAACGCACAATCTTTCAAGTCATGCAATATGTATGGGTCTAAGTGCCGAGGATGAAAGAAAAAGTGTGTTGACCTAATAATAATGCCTTCTGTAGCACGCGTCCCACTTCTGCACGCTGCCCCAGCAAACAAGTTTTAGCCCCACACGGTCATGAGAGAGACGTCCAGTAATCACCAACACGTCTCACAGCTGCAGTCCGTGCAATAATGGATTGCATCATTCTCTCTGGCTACAGGGCGATGAGATCATGATAATTACCATGACTCAAGTAATTTATTGTAATTTTTTCCTTCCATATTTTCTCTTGGCAGTGCGCTGTCTGGAACAACACACCCATAGTTTTGCACAAGCTTATAAAGCTTCTCGACACATGGGGCCTTTTAAATGTTCCCTCCTTTTGCAACCTTTTTCTTACACTTGAAACTACAAGTAATCATTGGTCCACTTCCAGGTAAGCATGGATTTGTTGGAGTACGCACTCGGAATTCCACATGCTGAAATGGAATACTAGATGAGATGATGTTCTCAAAGACAGTTTGGTTGAGTGGCGTTTAAAAGCTTTCAAAAATGCTCCTTGGAATTATTTTGTTCTTGTGACAGTTTCCCCCCATTTGCTTCAGTTTCTTTAGCAAATATGCTGTAGTGTATTTTTTTTTTTTCAATTACTTTTTTCAGATGTGTTTGTCATGTAATATTTTGAGCATGCAGTTTTGACTTTAAATTTTTTTATTTAAAGTCAGACTGTTTATTTAACTTTCATTTTTTCATTGTAAATTACATATTGGCCACAATGCCTTCGTGTTTGGCATCGTCAACATGCCTTAAATTTGATAAAATAACGCATTATTTCATATTTGTAACAGACTCTTATTGCTTTAGACATAAAAGCCCCAAACTATTTCGCCAACACAATTTTAATTGCCAATAAACGATGATGTGTCACTTCAACGATGATTGAATAAATAAAATATAAAACAAACCTCTTCATAAGCAACATCGCGCTCAATAATAAGATGAGCTCATTAATATTCATGAGCAAAGTGGCGGCGGCAGCAGTTACTTGAGGTTAGCAAGACTTGAGATGCCGGGAGATGCGGCAAACTCTCCGCTCACAGACGCCATGCATGACTGGTGTTTACAGGCTCTTCTGAATCTCAAACTGAGTTATTCCTGTGACCACGGAACGACGGAGGTAAGCTGTTTAATGCGTGATTGTTTAAAGATTGTGCGGAGAAACACTTTTAAAGACGGAGCTGTGCGCAGGATCGTTTTCTTCTTGCGACTGATTTAAGTTTTAGCGTTAACGTTTCTGCTGTTTGTTCAGTATCAAATATTACTCTGGCTTTCGAAACACTTTGGTTTATTCAAAGATTGACTATTGATTGTGAATTATGTGGTGTAAATAGTCGTAACTATCCACACCGCTAGGCGGAGACATACTTTTGAAGTTTTCTGTTACTTTTTAATGATGTGCAGGTATTGTTCAGTAGTACTGATACTAATAGTCAAGTATAATACTGTAGCAACAACATGAATGTGATATTTAGGTGTCCAGTAATCAATGTATTCTGTGGTTTATTTGACAAGATTTAAGTGATTTTAATCAAATCGTACTTTATTCTGTTTTACAGATTATAAAACGGGTAAATTAAATGTGTTCTTAATTGAACCCGTAGTTTTTTTTTATTAGTCGTCTGTCCTACACAGACCCATGCAAAGTCCGTCTCTGGAGCAGAGGTGCTTAAATTGGGTCTGAGCTTGATGCTTCGTTTCTGGTTTTGCAGCAGCAAAATCAGTTTCTGAGTTACTTAAGCGTTTAAAAGAATATGTTTTCTGTAATGTTGGCATCTACAGGAATTCTTTATGGTTTCTTCCACTAATGTAAATAATATTTAATAAGTTTCAGCACCACTGAATATTAAGAAATGGAGGTTTATGGGTTTTGCCATTCTCAGTCTGCTAAATCTGCAGACAGCCATTGTGCGATCTTGATTTGGACGTAGAGAATGATGAAGGTTTTGATGACTGTGCTTAGATACTAATTAATGGTTTAATTATTAATCATGGATCTTGTTGGTGTTTATTGACTTTAATATGGGCTAGTGCAGCGGTCACTGTGATCACATTGCTCAGTGACCACCAGCTCTACTGTTATCAAACATTTAAAAGTGCATTATAAAAGTCTCTTGCATCAATAATTGCTGCTGTAAGAACACAATCATGAATGTTTCATGTTGGTTAGACTAAGCGGAACTGACCCCAGTAATGGTTACTAGCATAAATTTGTCGCCTTTATTTATCTTTAATTTCAGTTTATGTATGATTTATGAAAGGTAAAGGTAACAAAATATTTACAATGTAATCAATGTCTAATCCTTCCTTATAAAATTCAGAGTACGTGAAAATATGTCAAAATTACATTTATTGTTGAAATATCTTGTATAACTTGCAAGTTGTCATTTTTGAGATATTTGAATAGTTTTCTTTGAATTTAATGTGGAATTTTTAGAGTACACCGTTTAAACGGTAATAACCGCAACTATGATAATTGTGTTTAACTTGTTGAATTTATAAAACATGTACAATAATTATTGGTACTATGATAGTATTTGGTATTATGGCTACTTCAGTTCTTGATTGGCAAATCTATCATTTCAAATAGAGTTATTTTAAGCCCATTTGTCTATTTCTATATTTTTATTAACTTATTTGACAGAGCAGCTAAAAACGCTCTTCATATGGACATATCAGAGTGCCAGATTCCGGTGTCGGACATTAAATCTATAATCTGTACAAGTAAATACATACTATATTAAGAGTAAATGGGATGCGAATGGGATGAATGAAAAATAACAAAGTTTATGAAGTGAACCCATCTGTAAACAAGATTCAACTATTGTTTTGATAACAGAATGGATCAAGTTGTTTTTATCAGATGTAGAATTGGACACTCCAGAATCACTCATTTATATTTNCATCAAAGACCATAATATAGCCATTGGTGCTAAAAAATACGTTCATTGCTTCAGGTTTAGATATTTTTGAGCCTTTTAACCAATTTTATGACACCTATTTTCAATCTCTAAACCTCAGGTTAGCCCAAAAAAATCACACTACCAACACTGTTCTTCACTTCAGTCTACACAGCTTGAGGTCAGGAAGTGAAGAGTGGAAATAGAAAGCAATAAACTAGGAAAAACTGGGTGCAGGTCTATACCTGTAAAGAGGAACTGTGGGTTTTCCAAATCAGCTGTCGCAGGTTGAGATGCTGAACGAATAAATGGCTGGATTGTGGTGTAGGTAGGTGTTGCATTAGGGTTTGTGGAGTGAGACTGGAGGCTTATTGTGATCGATATCTGGCCTCGGTAAACCACACAACCACTGCAGTGGGACTCAAGGGGCTGGTGGACAACACTGCCAAGTTTGTGCAAAACGGGTCGAGCTAAAGGTTTGAGATATTAAAGCAAATATTGCTGTTCCCACTGCCCCGGGCTGAACAGCAACATGCTTTGTCAGACACAAGAGAGTCATTGATCCCACTAGCCAAGGTTGTTAGGGGGGATTGAGCTTAGAACCCCTTTAGTAAAACTGTTAAGGTGTTTAGAAACCCAGATAAGATGAGGAATATGGTTCTCCTACTCATATAGTCTCCAATCTTTTCAGTATTCACACTGGAATTTGTGGAAACAGTGGAACAACTTGTCGGAATACAAGCCAAATATGTGTCAATCACATTTTATATTGTTGCATTTGTTTAGATTATAGAATTAAAAATNCTGAAGTTCTCCATCACGGTGGACGTTCCTCACCTGCCGGTCTGCTGAGGCTGCAGGACGTCCATCAGGAGCTGCTTGACGTCACTGGGAGACATCTGGTAGATGTCGTGAGGAGGCAGGTCTCCGGCGCGGATCTTCAGCTCGTGCTTCATGGCTTGAACGATCCACCTGGAACCCACCAGCAGCTCCATCAGCACCTCAGGGCCACAGGAAGAGGAGCACGGGTCCTACCCCACACGGATCTTCAGCATTCCGTTGAAGAGCTCGGGGTTGTTGGATATGATCCAGCCGATGTGAATGACCAGCTCCTGCTGCAGGACGGCCTCGCGCTCGCCGTGCGGGCTGCATTTGCTGTAGATGATGTCCTTGATGACCCCTGGTGACAGCGGGTTGGAGATCACAATCTCCTCGTGCCCGAAAAGCCCAAGGGTCACCTGGGAAACGGGAAGCACTTCAGCGGACAGTCTCTAGGTAGACGTCGATGTCTATTTATAGTAGCTTAATGACTACACTGCAAAAAATGAATTCTTGACCAGCCGAACGATCTTGAAATTACACAAAAGATCTTGTTTTTTTTTCAGACCAGATAAATGAACTTGCTTAGAATTAAGAATAAAAGATTCATCAGAATCAGAATCAACTTTATTGGCCAAGTTGCAAGTAACAACAAGGAATTGCGTTTGGTCTAACTCCGCCTTTCCCCCTCTATTTCCAGATAACATAAATATATAAATAAATAAAAAAAAAAAAAAGAAAATTTGTTTTAAGAAAATAGGCCTTGTTTTGCCAAGTAAAACTTTCTCAACTCATTGGCTAATTTTAGCCAATCATTGGATAATTTTACTTGATTTAAGTCTTTTTAACTCATTTAGTTTTTTATTTTTTTTTTTNAATAATTCTTAACAATTCAGTTCTATAAACATTTATGGGAAGAATTATTTTCAGAAAACATTTGGCATAGTAAGTGTAATGTGAGTGAATGAGTTCATAAGCACAAGCTGAACTTTCCATCTGTTTACACAGTGGAGAAGAAACTCCCAAAAATATGAACGTTGGCTTTCTGGTCATTTGACTAACCAGTCAAGTTTTAGACCCTAGTCTTTAGTTTAGTTTTAGTCTTTAACTGACCCACTCATCCCGACCATGGTCGTAAGGGAACGTCCTTAATACTAATACTATCAATCTCCATCAATATAAAGTGTCTCTGAAATCCAACATTTGAATCCTAGTTTCAGTCTCACCAAAGTCTGTCAAAAGACTAAAGAAAATCTTTTAGAACATTCTACTCCACATTTCTCTGAAAAGGAAGATGAGCATCATTCTTGCTGGTAAATTTTAAGGGTCACAAAAATG
The DNA here is from genome assembly GCA_028128575.1 of Paedocypris carbunculus. Taxonomy (NCBI): domain Eukaryota; kingdom Metazoa; phylum Chordata; class Actinopteri; order Cypriniformes; genus Paedocypris; species Paedocypris carbunculus. Next base: position 153,739 of record SOMO01000085.1, read on the forward strand.
AGTGCTGAGTGGAGCGACTGTGACCACCTGCATCTGTCACTTTTGTGCTTGCTTCACCCCAGCCAAGCCCAACCTGTGGCCCACGGGCCGGAAGTGCTGCATGTGGCCCCCTCTTTTATTTCTAAAATCACGTATTAATACTTATTTACTTTATTTTGTTCATTTGTTCAGGGTTTATGACTATAGGCTAATAATAGAATCAAGTTCTTTTTTGACGTTTCTGAAAATCAAATAAATAAAAACAATCAAGAGTTTAATGCTGAACTGTCATCACTGACTGTTCAGAATTTGCAAACACCTACTGTACAATTGTGAAGAAACTTTCTCCTGGATGAAGATCAAATCTTGGGTCAAGTTCACACTTTTCACATAATTAATTTCATTCTGTGCTGAGAATCAGACACAAATCTAGTTTCTGAAAAACAATTGCAGACCGCACTTAAAAAAA
>SOMO01000085.1:163116-187804 GCA_028128575.1 Paedocypris carbunculus
AACAACAATGTACAAATGCCGTTCATTGAATCTCATAGAGATTCTTGATGTTCTTTTCTTGATGGTCTTTTATCATGTACTTCTGAAATATCTTCATGAAAGCACAAATTCAGACTTGTGACTTTTTCTTTGTCTTTTTCTATCCATACATTGATGCAATCTCTCATACCTATGTTCTAGGATGTTTTTTATGTTCAGTGAACAGACGCAATGGCATTATATACAGTAGTTATATACCATAATATACACATTCTGTGGTTGTTGCAGAGCACTGATTGGGGTGTGGATGAGAGCACTCGAAGGTCCTGTCGGAGCAAGGGAAAGACAGAGGTGAGAGCTGGAGGATGCTTTTGTTGTGTCATTTTTCAAACAGTTAAATACTGTTACTTTGTAATAATGTCCAAATCCACTACATCTTAAACTTTGTCCACTTTCTAGGATGAGTGTCAGAATTATGTCCGTGTCCTTCTGGTAAATGGAAACCGTCTGTTCACCTGTGGCACTAATGCCTACATGCCCATTTGTACGACTCGACCCGTTTCTGACACGGCCAGTGTATTGGACTCGGTCAGTGGCGTGGCCCGCTGTCCCTATGACCCGCGCCACAACTCCACGGCCATGATAACCAACAGTGGTGAGGTCTATGCAGCCACAGTCACAGACTTTTCCAGTCGAGATCCCATTATTTATCGAAGTCTGGGGAGCATGCCACCGCTGCGGACCGCTCAGTACAACTCCAAATGGCTGAATGGTAACATTTCTTTCTTTAGTTATTATGGAAGTTATTATAGAAAACTCATCTATCCATTTATATACAGTATACCAGTCTTTGCCCCCATTAACCCTTTCACTACGAGATGTCTTCAACTGCCCTGAAATTCTACTAGATTTGGATAAAGTTTTTTGTCATAGCTCAGTCTACTTGTACAGATTTGTATCTATTGATTTAATGGCAACGGAATTTTTTGGCTAGTAGCAAAAGCTTAATTATAATCAATGAAAGTACTGTATAATAACCATTTTAATTTGTTCATACTACTACTGCTAATTTTTATTATTATTATTATTATTATTATTATTATAACAACAACAACAATATGCATTATCATTATTATTAATAAATACTTATTATTAATTGTTAATTGATTGATGCATTATTTTGTACAGTATCTATAGCCTTTCTTTTCTTGTAGTGTGTCATCTACTAAATGAAAGTATTCTACATTTTCAATATCTCTACACCAACTATGACATTATTTATATCACTCTACTTTGAATGTAGTTTGTCTTTGTAATTCTCCTGATTAGATTTCTCATGTTGGTAATCCATTTGTCTTTCTTCCAGAGCCTCATTTTGTCTCAGCATACGAAGTGAACCGCTTTACATACTTCTTCCTGAGAGAAAACGCTGTGGAACAGGATTGTGGGAAGACGGTGTTTTCTCGTGTGGCTCGAGTGTGTCAGAACGACATCGGGGGACGCTTCCTTTTGGAAGACACATGGACAACATTCATGAAGGCCCGACTTAACTGCTCTCGATCTGGAGATGTTCCCTTCTACTACCATGAGCTGCAGAGTACCTTCTACCTTCCTGAGCAGGATCTCATCTATGGAGTCTTTACCACCAATGTGTGAGAGCAACGAACCATACAAGTGTAGAACAAAGCTGAACTTCAGTTTGTCACAAAGTTGTAAAATTTGATTTATAGCATTTTTCAAGAATTGTAATTAATATATTGATAATGGTATTGATACACACACACACACACACACACACACACACACACACACACACACACACACACACAATTATACTGTATTGCATATAATATACATTTATTAATGATGACTTGGTCAATAAAATTTGATTCAGGTTATGTATTAGATAGATAACATAGAAATGCATATACAAGGTCAAATTTAAATATATCTTATGAAGTAGCTGTAATTTATATTATTAATATAATATTGAGCAAATTAATTTAAGAGTAGGACAAAACATGTACGTAGATAAATTGTACAGCTTTTATGGTTTTTTATATTTGATTGGCATACTATTGAGATTATGGTCTTTTTTTCACAGAAACAGCATTGCTGCATCGGCCGTATGTGCATTTAACCTCAGCTCAATCACTCAGGCCTTTAATGGACCCTTTCGCTATCAGGAAAACCCTCGGAGCAGTTGGCTTTCCACTCCAAACCCCATTCCAAACTTTCAGGTGCAGGTTCCTCTAGTAATGACTTAGCCAGATCCCAGTACTTGGCCCAAACCTGCTCTATTCCTACAAATATTGTTGCAGACCATTTTTTATTTTTGACCTTGCATCTGATCTTCTCTCATGTGCCTTTCTTCCAGTGTGGGACGGTGAACGACTCCAATCCTGGTGGTAATCTGACGGAGCGCAGCCTTCAAGACGCCCAGCGGCTCTTTCTCATGAGCGATGTGGTGCAGCCCATCACTACAGACCCTCTGGTCATGCAAGACAACATCCGCTTCTCCAGACTGGCAGTGGACATTGTGCAGGGCAGAGACACGCTCTACCACGTCATGTACATCGCCACTGGCAAGTCTTGTATTGTCTTGTATTGCTGTCCGTGTTTACTTAAAACCTTTGGTGGACGCTTTAAAATAAAGTATGTAATTATGCAAAATATTACAAAACGACTTAATTTAACTTGGTGTCTAAATGTTTGTAGGACATGTTTGTACCTAATTCACTTTATGTACTGAATATATTTTGGGTTTTCCGCCACTGTCCTTCCTATCCGCGCATAAAGTTGAAAACTATATTAAAAATTTTGGTTTTTCAAGTCAAATATAAATTTTTCGTTAAGTCAAAATTGAAGTTGTGTTTTTTGTTCCACCAACAACCGAGGTCTTTTTTATTTCCTTTTTTTTAACCCCCAATCAGATTATGGCACCATCATCAAGGCTTTATCAACCATAAACAAGAGTTTGCGTGGATGCTACCTGGAAGAGATGAATATTCTCCCAGAATCCCTCCGTGAGCCCATCCTCAGCCTCCAGATCCTTCAGAGCGACAGATCTCTGTTTGTTGGACTTCCCAGCAGAGTGCTGAAGATTCCTCTTGAGAGATGCTCACACCACCACACCGAACAGTGAGTCTCATACTCACATCTTATCGTCTTACAGACTGATTGTGATTGGTGGAGGCATGTTTGGACATGAATGTAATTTATTTAGACTCTTACTTACTTAATCTCCAGGTAATTATTGTCAAGGTAGACAAAGACAATCAGATTTTACTTTACTATTATTTTTTTTTTTATTTTGGACATTGACATTGGACATGAAACACATTAAGTATATGAAATTAGTTTTTATCTGATTACCTTGAAGAACCCATTTACAAAAGGGATAGTTTTGATTTTGACCTGTCTCCAGTTCACAACAGTGCTGTTCCAGTTTTCATGTGGAGTGCACAATTGAAATATAAGTGAAATTGCAGGAATAAACACAACTTTGCAATGCACATTTTTGCAGATACTGTATAAGCCTTTGCTTGACGAAGATTTCTAAAATTTCATGTTTCCAACCTGATTTAAGATTTTTCTAATTTTCGTGATTTTGCTTTTAAAATATAACGTTTTTTTTTTTTTTTATTGACTATGTTTGTTTAACATTTAATTTCAATGTATATTTAATTCATTATTAATGAACTTCATGTAATTACTTATACTCTATAGTTTTATTTGTTAAGAGCTGCAGCCTTTTCGTTTGTATTTCTCTCTTCCAGACCATTGAACTGGTGTGACGTTGTGTTGTGTGTCTGTGTAGGGACTGTCTAGGTGCCAGAGACCCGTACTGTGGCTGGGACCGAAAGCAAAAGCGCTGCACTACTATTGAGGAATGTTCCAACATGAGCCAGTGGAGCCAAGACATCACAAAGTGCCCGGTAAGCAACAGACAGAGGTCAAGCCCTCTGAGAAGAAGCCGACACAAGTCTCTTCACCTACTAAACCTCCAGACCTTTTTCCATGATTATTGTGCATGGAATGTTTGGAAAAATCAGTTGTTTGTCCACCTCCAGGCCTCTTCTTTCCAGTTAGTTTGTCAAATGAACAAGCATGAAAAATCTACTTTCTGACGAACAGGCTTGAAATCAGGCTAGATTCTGAGCTTCCATCTGACAGCGTCAATTACACGCCATTGATTGTCACGTCCGTATTTCTGTGTCATTCTCTGACAAAACGTCACAGCATTACCAGAAATTCTAATGGATTCCACAAACACGAATCTCTTTTCATTCTGCTTTGGGTTTCAACTCATATGGAAACTATTCATAGGATATGGAAAATGTTGATCGCCATTACGCATAGTTTCTATAGTAATGGTACTAACAATCAAATGAGGCATTTTGACCATTCATTTATGCATCAGTTGACAAGAATGACAATAATACTTTCAGACAAACTACATTTGCTTCCTAAAAAGTACCATAAATGTAATAAACGAGTAGAAATATTTCTTTCAATATTCATGAAATGATTCAATCCACAATAAATGTTTTAGCAATTTGTTGCTTTTGATTGGGTTGAATAATGGTTAAATATTTTAAGTTGTGGTCCAGTGGTAGGGGACTAGGTTCCAGGTTCGAATCCCCCTACAGCTGTTTCTGCAACTAAGTGTCCTTGGGCAAGACACTGAACCCCAAATGCCCGCCGAGTGCCACGGCTTAGGCTGCCCACTGCTCCAGGTTTGTGGGTGTTCACTGTGTGTGTTCACTACACACTTCACTGTGTGTAGGTGCACTTCACTGGATGGGTTAAATGCAGAGCACAATTACGATATGACTTGCCATATTGACAATGTCACTCACTTTACTTTACTTTAAATGTCTTTTACATTGTATTTTAATTTAAAAAAAAAATTGGTCTCAACTATAGGATTATTGCGTAGGTCACACCAAATCAATTGACTGAAAATGTAAAAGATTCACAGAGCCTTTTTGTTGTTTTGACCTGTAGGAGCGCAACCTGACCCAAGATGGCGGCTTTGATCAGTGGTCGTCATGGCAGCCTTGTAATCATGACGATGGAGGGGAAAGCACCAGCACATGTCAGTGTCGGACACGGTCCTGTGACCAGCCCCGACCCCAGTGTGGCGGCCAGAAGTGTGTCGGGACCAATATTGAAGTGGCCAATTGCTCTAGGTGCAGTATGATCACTCTCAACTTATGTCTCATAGAAATTTGAATCGATGATAATGGGATAAGTTGTTGGATGATGTAAAATCGACCAGATGGATGTCTGCGGTCTAATCTTTGCGTATAATATAAATAATAAAATAAAATATTATATTATATTATTATTTAACATATAAATACAAAGTAATAGATTTTTTACATGATAGATTACATGTCATCACAATTGTGCATTCAGTCAGCTGCTTTTGTCGTTTTTGTGTGTTTTCCTTGAGAATCAAACCCATAACCTTGGTATTGCTTACCTCAACTGTACTGTATGTGCTGCATTTGCTATTTTTTTTTTTCAGAAATGGAGGTTGGACTCCCTGGTCGACATGGTCTGAGTGCAGTACCAGTTGTGGAATTGGTTTTGAAGTCCGCCAGCGATCCTGCAATAACCCAGCACCACGACATGGAGGCAGAGTGTGTGTAGGACAGGCCAGAGAGGAGAGGTGATCCACAACCAGCCTTGCCATCATCACGGAACACCAGTCTGACCCCTTCCTGTGTGATTCAGATTGTGTAACGAAAAGAAACCCTGTCCAGTTCCCATGTCCTGGGTCTCCTGGAGCGCATGGTCCAGGTGTAGCATGGCCTGTGGCGGCGGCGTCCAGTCACGCGTCCGCACCTGTGAGAACGGCAACACGTGTCCCGGGTGTCCACTGGTACGGCCATTGTGTGATCTCAACACACTTGTAAGTCCTATGAATGACTGAGAGAGTGTGTGTGCAGGAGTACAAGGCGTGTAATCTGGAGGCGTGTGCCGAGGTGAGGAGGAATACGCCGTGGACACCCTGGTACCCGGTTAATGTGACCCAGGTGGGCGCGAGACAAGAGCAGAGGGTCCGATACACCTGTAGGGCTCTTCTCGCTGATCCTCATGAGCTTCAGTTCGGGAAACGCAAGACCGAGACTCGACTCTGTCCAGCCGGCGATGCAGCATCTGTCTGTGGGACTGATGGTACTCATTGAAGACTTACATTTCTTTCTGAACTTACATTTCTTCTTTCTCTCTCTCTGACAGATCACTTTACTTTTACTCTTCCTCTTGTTTCTTGTTATACATTTGGCATCTTTCTTTCAAATTTATTTTCTTCTTTCTTCTACTTTTTCTTTTTTTCTTTTAAAGAAGTCTTTCTTATTCATCAGTTTTATTCCCTCTCTTTTTTATTCTTTCTTTCTTTTTTTATGTTTCTTGACACTTTGCACTAACAAGCTTTCCACAATTAAGTGATGTCAGTGAGTTTGTCAGTTGTCTTTATTCACACTACTGTATCCTAATATTTTACATTCTTGTACAGGACAAATATTCTTGTCTTCACTTTTTTGCATCTCCTCGTATTGTACATTCTACGCATTTTATACATTAAGGGTTAGGGTTAGCACATTATAAATGTGACATTTACATCTCTTCTTTTCTTCTAGTAACTTCTTTTATTTGGCCATTTTTGTCTGTCTGTGTTTCATATTGCCTTATATTGTATTCGGTATTTGCATACGGTATATATGTGTACGATAGTGTATGTGACCAATCATTTTGAAATATGCATATGATGTATGAGCAACCTTCACGTTTGAATTTCTCGTTTGTAGATCTAGTGGAGAACTTGTTAAGAGTGAGTCGTCCCACACCTCGAGTGCAAGGAGCGGCCTGGGCAGTCTGGGAAACCTGGTCTGCATGTTCTGCACCATGTTCCAGAGGTTTCCGCACACGCAAGCGCTCCTGTTCTACGCCTGATGGCAAGAGCACTCCGTTTGCCTGCAGCGGGATGCCAGTCGAGTATCAGGACTGCAACATTAAGCCGTGCCCAGGTAAGAGGATTCATTCTGCTGTCAGCTGTAGTGTGGTGTGGTCTTGTCCTAGTGGGCTGTCGACACATCAAAATGACCAAATTACTTTTTACCAACCAAATTTAACGTTGCTTATTTTCCAACAGCCAGAATACAATGATACATTTTTCGCTTAGATTTTCCATCTAGTGACGAAGTTTGTGTTTCAGTCAAGGGGGCTTGGTCGTGCTGGTCTTCCTGGTCTCAGTGTTCTACTTCCTGTGGATCTGGGCTGCACCAGCGCTCCCGGACTTGCTCCAATCCCGCCCCGGCTTATTCTGGAGAGATCTGTGTGGGTCTGCACACAGAGGAAGCTCTTTGTAACACACACAGTTGTGAAGGTAAGACCTATCTATTGTTTTGTGAAGGCAAGACCTATCTATTTTAGTAAAATAAAAAACAAAATCTGCTGTTTCCTTATTCTCAGCAGGTTGCTGGGGGGTGTGGTCTGAGTGGGCGGAGTGTAATGACGAGGGACTTCAGGTTCGGGGACGGACTTCTGGTTTAAGTTTAGCCTCCTGTCCAGGGAACTCCACTGAGCAGAGACCTTGTGAAGAGAGCTTAGGTTATTCCACTTTCTTTTTCTTCTTTTGGCTGCAGTACTCGCGAACACATTGAAATTTCTCTTTCACTTATTTGTAGTTCTCTCGAAAGGACAGAAGAGAAACTACAACTGTGGAGGTACTTCTGACATTCATCCTCAAAATGTTCTCTAGGAGTCTCACTAAAGTCTTGATGTGTGTTTGCATTCCCAGGGTTCTCCTTGTTTCACTTGCTGCTGACTGGCTTTTGCTGTTTTCTGGGCGCTGTGGTGTTGTCCATACTGGTGTATGTTTACTGTCAGAGACTACGCAAACCTCCACAAGAGTCGGCTGTTATCCATCCCAGCACTCCCAACCACCTGCACAACTGTACGGCCAACAATGACTTATACACACCCATGGAGTTCAAGGTATCAAATCCTGCGGGAATACACACTGTAGATACTGATATAAAATGCAATTCATAGTTTTTGAATGTGACAATACTTTATTAATCAATAGTTCGAAGAAGAAAGAGATTCTTCTGTCTGATTTATAGCTGGCGCTTTTGTTCAGAACTACTTTTTACAAACAAAGTAGTTTGGAACACGTTTTCTCTATTAATTAAACCTATTGCTTTCAGAGTTTCAAACACCAGCTTATTCAAAAAATCTCTAAATTCACTTTCTAGTCAAATCAGGACGAAACTAATTTTGATCGTAGTTCAGAAAAATAACAAGTTAAGATTACAAGAATAGTTAAGAACAGAAACACCAGCTTAATCTTGCCTTTTTGTTTGACATGTTTTGGCCTTTTGTGCCAGATGGCAAGCTACTTTTACAGTATATACCTAATAAAACCACAGCAGCAATTCACGTTTTTGGCCTCTGTCGGAACTTTCACATTTGCTTTTATTGGTCATGTTATTTCTTATTTCTTCAAGCTATAAAAAACCCCAACAACAACACAGTACTGTATTACTGTATTTTGTGTTATCACAGAGTTGCAGTAAACTAAATTACAACTAAATATCAAACAATTAATTGTTTAAATTGAAAATAATATTTTACGAGTTCTGCACTCTATTGGAAATAAGATCATTACTGCACCTTTTTACAGCAAATAAAAATATATTGAGCAGATTTCTTCAGTACTTATAGTGTGATAACTTTCTCTCCACAGACTCTGAACAAGAACAACCTGCTTCCCCCTGATGAAAGCTGCAACTTCTTTCCTTCACCTTTGCCGCAGACGAACGTCTACGCCACCACGTATTACCCATCACCCCTCGGCAGATACGACTACCCCTCCATGGACTCGCCCTGTAGTTATATGCACAGCTGATTCACCACATGCACATTGGGTTTTCCTCTGTGTGCCCCTGGTTGCACACCCCCATGCGTCCATGCAGATGTTGTTGAAGATGGATGAATCCACAGGAAGGTTGAGCTCCAAACCAAAAGGAAACTGTCACCTGATGGAGAGATGGTTGAATTGGGTTTCACTGGTCATTCAATCACGTTTGCCACGAAAGTTACTCAGTGATGTTGATGAAGCACACATCTTTCTTAAACTCTGAAAAGCATTGTAAATTGCTCCACAGTGCAGAGATGTTTGTACGCACCGTTGTCATTTAGTTTGTTGTTTAGTAAAACAATTAAGCGCATAAAAAGACTGTGAATCGAGCACAAAGGAAATAAGATGTAAAGTCCCAAACGTGAACATCTGTTTTTCTTCATTTCTCTTTGCGTCTTGCTCCAGGACCTTCACTTACGGATGTGGATTAGGGCTTGGGGTCATGTGACTTTTTGACCTCTGACCCAGAGAGTTATTTAAACTTATGCTGGAGCAACAAGAACATCAAGGTCTTCTGGGATTTATAAGGGACATATTACCTACACGTCTTTCAGTCACATGACCTTTGTGACATTTCTTAATGGATTTAAAGTGGTTTATGAATTGGTTTGGCAGGTCACATGTTCATTTTTTTTTATTCTTGAAGGTCATATGATTCATTTTGTGATGATTGCAAATGTTTAGTGACTTTAACTTTTAATGTCTGTGCAGATATTGCACATTTTGTAAACTTGAACATGGAGTATTTTTTTCAATGGAAATTGAAGAAAAAAATCTTTTTCAGAAGAAGGAATCCCTAGAAATGAACTTTGAATCAGTGACATGGGAAACTGAAGCGGCAAACATACGTGTAAGGGAAGAATTGGATGAAGAGGTATTTGCTGCTGCTTTTTTGTATTTATAAAAAAAATCTTTTACATTGTTTTACTTGTGTATGCACAAACACATGTTTATATGTAAATACTACTGTACCGCTACTGTACAAATTTAAAATTTCCAAAACAGCAAATTGTTAATAAAAAAAAATGAATGCAACTATTTCCTTATCTCACAAACTCATCGAAAAGTTTTTTTCATACATATAAAAGAGCTTCACAGTGTCTATCAGAAGTCTAGATGGACAGATCATCACTAAGTCCCTAATTTCTGCAGCATAAAATTTTACCAATCCTTTGGGTGTGGGATAAGGTCTCTAACTGTAATTTGTTCTTATAAATAAAAAGCTTAAAATTAAACAATTACTTTTTCCACACTGGGAACTTAACTTAAATTGTCAGTATCAGATTTTAGGATATTTCTAGATTATAATTCTAAATAGCTGATTATATTTGCTGCAATGGTGGATAAATGTGTAGTTTTATTTTTTATAAAGAGAAGTGACTAAATTAAGTAATTTTCTGTAAAAGGCCACTTTAACACATCCTGTGAAGATACAAACACTGTGAACTGAACACACACAAACCTGGAACAATGGGCAGCCTTAAGCTGTGGCACCCAGAGAGCATGTGGTTCTCACTGTCTGGACCATAACTGCCCCTTCTGGTGATCATTCACTCCCCAAAGAGCAGATAAGCTGTATGTCAGTGACATTAAATAAGTCCAGCTTTTAAAATACTGTATTATCAGACAATATTTGAGGAACGTTATTTGATGATTGCTGACTGCTGGTTATATGAGACTTTTTAGTGTAGGGTTTTCGCTGCAGTAATTGTAAAATATAGCAAAACTAGTTTGACAGTTTAAAATGAGGGTTTTGGTCAAAAGAAACGTGCCGTTTAATCACGCCTCATCGCAAATTGTGTACAGTATTGAAAACATCTGGATAGAATTGCTTCCTTAACAGCGCCCCTGGATGCAGTTTTCAGAAAACTACTGCTTGCTTTTTGTTCAAAATTCATCACAGTATGAGTTGACTAAATGTTAATTCACAATACTGTACTAATAGAAAAGTAGAGATGTATGAGAAATTTCTCGACTCAAACTAGAGATGCGTCAGTGGGAAAAGCATCTCTATAATTTTAAAGTGCAACCCTGCCCCCTGCTGCTCAACATTAGTATTTTTATTACTGTAATTATTAATAGTTTTCTACAGTTCGTTAGAAAATGACAGAGACGGATAAACGGCAGACAAATAGATAAACGTCACTGCATATCGTACTATTTTTAACTCAGGTGAAATGCATCTGAGGGAAGGATTCAAAAACGGTTTCTTCCCAAACCGGCTCAGCAAGTTTCCCAACCGTGGCACCGGCCAAACCGGAGAGACAGACAGACAGAACTAGACTTACACGGAAACCGTTGCTACTTCTCAAATCTGAGAACGTAGTGTGTGGTTTGTATTCGCAGTATTTGTTTGGTTTGAGTTTACATCTCAGAAAAGTTTAAAGATGAGCGGCCGCCTGTGGACTGAAGAGCAGTTTAACTGTCCAGTGTGTCTTGATATTCCCACGGAGCCCGTGACCATCCCGTGTGGACACAGCTACTGCATGGCCTGCATTGAGGATTACTGGGACAACGAAGGCAAGAAAAACGGAACCTACATCTGCCCGGAGTGCCGGCAATCATTTAGCCCAAGGCCTGCCATCTGCCGGAACACCATGCTGGCCGAAGCGATGGAGCAGCTCCGCCGCGGGACCCTCAGCACCGCCGGGAGAGAGTCCATCAAGAGCGCCAGGCGCGCGGCCTCTTCAGCCTCTGAACGCGCACGCGCACGGAGACGCGCATCCCCGAAAAAGCTCCCGGGCTCAGCCGTGCCCTGCGACCGCTGTCCCGAGCCCAGAGCCGCAACCAGGACGTGTCTGGTATGTATGGCTTCGTTCTGTGAGAACCACTTGAAGCCTCACAACACGCAAGCGAAGCTGAAGAACCACGAGCTGATCGCGCCCACTGGCGACCTCAGTCAGAAGATCTGCCCCGAGCACAAGTACCTGAAGGAGTTCTTCTGCCGCACGTGCCAGGTGTACATCTGCTGGCTGTGCACGAGCAACCAACACAAGGGTCACGAGACCGTGTCCACTCAGAGCGAGCGCAACGAGAAACAGGTGCTTGCCAAACATCCATTCATCCATCCATTCATTCTTTCTTTTGAAACTTAAAAAAATTGTGTGTGTGTGTGTGTGTGTGTGTGTGTGTGTGTGTGTGTGTGTGTGTGCGTGAGAGTAAGAGATATTGCATTCNCACACACACACACACACACACACACACACACACACACACACACACACACACACACACACACACACACACACACACACACACACACACTTGAATTATAGTTGTGTGATGGGCTGTGCTTATGGGCGGGTCCATCTGAGATAACCTACTCCTCAAAAACCACATTTATGGTAATAAAAACCATCTGAAGATGCTGAAATACAGTATTGATCACAGATATTATTCTGTAGCTACAATAAGCTAGGAGTGAACAAGTCTCCTACTGCAGAAGCTCTACACAAATCCTGTCCAATCAATGCATCCGAATACGATTTGACAATATAGGTCTTCATGCAGGCCCTAAGAAAAGCTCAAAATCTGACTGGTTGAACAAAAAGTCTCAGCATTTCTGTGCAACAGAACACAGGCTGCAGAATTAAAAGTGAAGGCGTTGGGGGCTGGGCTCCGTGATAACATAGCAGGCTGTTTATTTGCATCGCTGAAATATGATTGGTTAAATGCTATGAAACAGTAAAATGAAGAAGCTGGAATTATTTGGAATGATTTAATGAGTATGTAGGACAAAAATACATAATCAATATCTGTTTGTGATGCAGACTTTTTTAAGGGTTCTGAAAAGGCTTTGAAGGCCTTGACAGACTGAACTGAAACACTGTGTGTTTATCTGTTACTCTGTTGCGTAGATCTCCTCCGACACGGTACAACTGGAGTCGGACTCCTGTCTGTCGGAGCTCCAGGAGTCCTTGCAGCGGATGCTGGAGCTGCTCCAGAACCTGATGCTCTCAGCTGGGCAGGAGAAGATCAATGAGGCCCAGGACGTCCAGAACAAGCTAGAAACTGAAGTCAAAAAGCTGAAGAAGAAAGACGAAGAGCTGAAGGAACTGATTAACTGCCAGGACAATATTTATTTCCTCAAGGTACTGTATGATTGTGATGTTGCTAATGAAAAGAACATACTGTATGCTGTAATTGTAATTGACCAGTGTTGCTTTCTTCATCTTTCTCCCCAGTCGTATCAGTCTCTGTGCTCGCCGCTGGAAGAGGGAGATCTAGGCACAGTGAGCATCAGTCCAGACGTCTCATTTGACCCAGTGAAGACGGTTGTTCTGCAGCTCAGGGAGAAGGTGGAGGACATGTGTGACCAGGAGCTTGATAAGATCAACAAAGCAGGTGATAAGAGGAATTCACAGATGTGCGTCTCCAGAAATGTTTTTCTGTCAGTTTTGTCAATGTTTTCCTTTCTGATAGTGTACAACACCTCTGCCTTCACTGTGACTGAGCGCTACGGCCAGAGAAACACAGGGATAAGCAAACGTGAGTCATCCTCTCAACTATTAATCCATCCATTTTCTACCGCTTACTCCATCTCTGGGTCACGGAGAGCTGGCGCCCACCTCAGCAACCTTTTGCAGACAGAAACACAGATTCACACTCTCACTCACACGTGTGGTCAAATTTCGGAACAATAAACGGAACATTATAATGGTGATGTTTTTTTCCTGTGTTTCTAGTGTTTTCTGGAAAGGGAAGAGCTGCTCGCTCACAGGGTAAGATGATCTCTGAGTGAAGCAGAGCATTGTGGGAAGGTTTGTGACGTGAGTTCTTTTCTTTAGGTCCTCCACCACTGCCTTCTGTCAGCTCACGTGGGCCAGGTGATGTTCGCAAACCTTCCTCACAGCCACGATCCCCATGTTATAACACTCCTGCTAACTTTGTGTGCTTTGTCTTATTTTTTAGGGGCAACACGACCTATAGCCGCCAGAAACGGCAACGCTCGAGGTTGGAAACTTTACTCTTGGAGTGTGTCTTTTAGTGACTTGTGTTTTAAGCTGTTTATCTGTGTGTGTGTGTGTGTGTGTGTGTGATAAATTAGTGAGCAGCGGTGTTACAAGCTCTACACCAACCTCTCGACCTCAAAGAGAAGAAAGAAACAACGGTAAATCCATGATTACATATCATGCTGTTACATAGAATTGCATATATTGACATTTTTTTAATGAAAAACTGCATTTTTAATACTTTTCAAAATAATGCTTTTTACAATATTATTTACAATACTCCTATAATTCTTCCTATAATAAGAAACGTATGCTTTGGGTTTTATATAAAAATGTTTGTTTGTTTGCACTTAGTCAGGGGTCAGAGTCCAGAAGAAGAGGAAGAAAGTGGTGAGTGTTCTTTCGATTCTTACATGCACTTTTGATTCTTAGCATCATGTGTCAATACAGTTTCTCTTTTTCTCTCTATCTCTCTCTCTCTCTCTCTGTGTGTGTGTGTGTTGACTGAACAGACAACTGGAGTGTGAGCTCAGTCAGATTAAGTAGGCGATCAAAAAAGGAGGAGACTGAGCAAGGTGAGACCCCCACATACACACATACAATACATGCACACATGCTTATTTCTGCTTTCTTGAAATAAAAGAATCATAAAAACTCCTTAATCTACACATACTGACATTGATCCCTTAATGATATACATTACTCACAAGTTTGGAAGATAAAACAGTTGTATGTGAGGAAATATTGAAACAAAATTTGTTTTTTTATATATGGACAGATAGTTCGAGGCGTTCTGACTTAGCAGAAACAATCCATATTCTTGTAATAATATAACATTCATTTTTATTGTTCAATTGATCATAATGTTTACAAAAAAATATTTAAAATAAATATCTTTACATTTAGCTTTTTAAGGTTTTTTTATTAGCTAGAAATAATTTTTTTATTATTTGTAACACCAGAGAAAATATCTAATTCTACTGTAAATGTCTCTTCTGCATATGTTTGAAAACACAACAAAAGTTTCTTTGACTTGACCTTGTCTTTGATTTACGTAATATATAGAATATGCAATTCTTTCTATCTCATGATCATTTCGATCTTCCTCAGCTGATTCCCGGAGCATCAGATCATCCCGTGCCAGTCAGTCAATGAACCAGAGAGAGCAGAGTGAGAAATGTCACTTTAAAACATTACAGATAGATACATATTAAAAAAGTCTCATTTTGAAATATGATAATGTGTTGTTTTCTTAGCTGATCGCTGGAGTTTGTCTTCGGTCCGATCACAAGCGAGAAGTGACGACAGAGAAACAGGTGAATATATCCTTTTTTATTTCAAAGATGTTTTTTTTATAAACCTTGAATAGAATGTAATGTGCATTAATAATTAATCCTTGAGTATTATACAGTATATTAATAACAAATTATTTAAATGCAGTACATATGATTAATTGAGTAAAGTTAAATGTTCACAGACAATGGAGAAATTCAGAGTCTTTCACAACAGAGAACAAGTGCTGCAGATAGACAACAACCTGCCAGACAGTGTAAATAGCACACACACACACACACACACACACACACACACGCTTGCGCGTATTATTGCATTCATGTGCTTGTTTTGTTTTGTTATTTCAGCAGATAGATGGAGTCTCAGCTCACTCTTACCCAGAAACCGAAAGAAGAAACTGGACACAGGTGAACAAATAAAATATACATTTATAAATCATCTAAAAACTATTTGTATTTCCTCGTTTCATGATGTTGTAAACACAAATTATCTATTTAAAATGTATAAATCATTACTTTTCCACAATTGTTAATATAAATCTTAATAAAGCCTGTTCCATTTTATCAATTACAGTCAAAGAGGCGGCGCCAAGCATCCAGGAGGCGGAGTCAACAAGGACCCGGCACAACTCCTCTTCAAGTATATGTAAGTACATTTTTCAAATTCAGTAACAAAAAAAAATTGAGAAATATATTTGCTGATTTGTGTGCTTTCATTTTAGGGGGAAAGGCTGATGAAGGTAATGACACATCTGACAATGAGCTAAATACAATGACCTGTGGTGTTGTGTGTGAATAACCCTCTGTTTCTTTCCAGTGAACCCGGGTCTGTTTCTCGACTCACCCACTGACAATCCCTTCACAAGTCCTGCTTTTCCACAATGTCAGTGCTTCACTTTTGCTTTACATCTAAATCATTGATTTAATGGCATAAGTGCCAAGCTTTGTTTTAACGCTTAATGTGCCAGTTAGCATGTGTAAAATAATAGTGTATTGATTTAAGTATTAGTTTTGCTTTACTTTGTTACTTTAATTATTTTTAATTATAAATGTTAAGTACTGTATCATATTTTAAAGATCCTCATTTGAATAAGATCACACATAATAATTTAAATGACGGAGATATTTGCAATAAGCCTTTTTTTATACAGTGAGGGAAATCAGCATCGACATCTTCCGGGCCCCGGAACCCAGATGCAGAGACGACTTCCTGCAGTGTGAGTCTCTCCAGTTCAGGTCCCCGTACACTTCAGTGGGGATCATCCGGTCTCCATTTATGTGCAGATGAATATAGAATTTGTTTTCTTGAAATGTTAATAAATTATTGTAAAAATGGTAGAAGTTCTAGTTATAATTTACAAATACGTAGTTCTGAGCCGATTTTACTTCACTTTAACATCATTTTGCACGATTGCTCACATTATTTGTCTAAATGCACACTTGGAAAACTTTTTTATAATTTCTTCATTATAACTTTCATTGTTATTTGTTTGCAATTTGAACTTTTCTGGCTAAAACATTTCTGAACTTGATTTCATACATTATATTAAACATAAGTAGTAATTTAATGCTCCTTATAATAAATGTTCAAACTGCTGATGTTTTCACTAATGAAAAGATGGACAATTTCTCTCTTTCTTTTTCTCTTTTCTCACACACAGATGCTTGTGATTTGACGCTGGATCCCAGCACAGCTCATCGGCGCCTCCTCCTGTCGAACGGAGACACTGTGGCGACGCTCCAGCAGACCTCGCAGGACTTACCTGACGTCCCTCAGCGCTTCAATGGCTGGACGCAGGTGCTCTGCCTCCAACCCCTCACTGCTGAGCGCTGTTACTGGGAGGTGGAGTGGAGAGGGCGGGGCTCTTCTGTGGGCGTAGCTTGTAGCTCCCTGCCACGCAAAGGGGCGGATGCCAGTGCGGGGCTGGGATACAACAGCCAATCGTGGAGCTTGGAGCTTTCAGACATGTGCTGCGCAGCCATGCACGGCAATCAGAAGGTGCAGATCCCGGTGACCTACAGCCCCCGGGTCGGGGTGTATCTGGACCGGGCCGCAGGGTCTCTGACCTTCTACAGTGTGGATGACGAGCTGGTAGCGCTCCACACCTTCACTGGGTCGTTCCACAGCCAGCTGTTTGCAGGATTCGGGGTGGGCTGCGGAGTCGGAGTGGGGCTGGATTTCGCTATGGGACAGTTCAGCTCCACACCAGACAGCATTAGGGTTTGCTTATTGTGAACAGTGAAAATGTATTGTTAAAAAAAAGGTTTTGAGTAACTTTACAAATGTTTTCACTTAAACTTGAATTTACATGATTAAAAACTATTATTTCTAATCAAAGAAAAAACCTTGTTTACACTTTTAGCAATTTCTATGCAATTCCATTATTTAATTTATATTAGTTTATTTATATTATTAAAACGATCTATAAGTCTTATGTAACTTAGTGAAACTGTCATTCACTTGACATTATAATTTCAAATAAACAAAACAAACAAATGATCAAATTGTTCATTTTATTATACACACACACACGTATTAAAAAAACAAGGCCAATACACACAAACACAAAACACATCAGCTACTGTAATCAATTAATTAGCACATCAAAGGTTGTGCTTGATGCCACAATTCGGGTCATCATCTTCAAGCTTTGACCTTTAACCTGAATGTCAAAAGGCTGTTTATGATGTCAGAGGGATGTAAATAAGGTCACTTTAAAATGAATTAAAGTACAACGCGTTTCCGCTATTGAGTTTCAAGTCAAGCTTTGTGTAGCTTAAATTATTCAGAAATAATGATTTTCTACGACTGTATGTAATGCATATAAACTATAAAACACAACACTATATTTAACCTTTGACGTACAATTTCAAACATTCGGTTTGAAAATTTCAGTCCCATCTCAAACAAAAGACACACTAAATATACTAGGATCTCATTCTTACAATAACTGAAATTAGTTAATAGATAATAGATTCGTTAATATTATTTAAGAATCAGTACAGTGTTAGTATTTAGTTTTCACTCTAATTTGCACTTCTGAGTGTATTGTTAGATGGCTATATCGGGCTTTAAAATGATAATATAAGGAATGGCTGCAAATATGGTCTTGAGGACTCAGAGGTCAAAGGTCATTTTCAAGTGCTACTTTAGCAATAAATAAATAAATGCGGTACAGAAACAAATCTAAAACCAATCTGTCACATTAAATTGGTTGTGGAAACTAAACTTCATTAAACATGTAAAATCTGTTTTTAACGTAACATTTAAAACAGTCACACAACCAGAAACCCCTTTCCCTTGAAATCTGTTCCTGAACAACAAAACATCAATAAGACTGAACAAACGTACACAGAACCGAGCAGAATCCTGAGCAGTTCCAGAAAACACCAGCATTCAGTGCAAGACGAAAGAAGCTGATATTGCGTCACATCGGTGTATAAGGATTTTTACATTTTTGGTTTAAAAAAAATCTTTACACGTAAGCTGTAACATTAAAGCACAAGCAAGTTGATATTCGTTACGTTAAATTTAGTTTTGCAAGACGACCCCTGAACCTGAGGCTGTGGAGACCCTCTGCTTGACTTTCTTGTTGCTTTCTTCATCCCTCTTCTTCACACTCAAACCATCTGAAATAATCCCCATCAATACCTGGCAAGATCCTTCTGCACTACATCATGTCACAAGTCCACCCACCTCGGAAGCCATTTATCAACGCCTGGATTAAAAAACATGCAGCGCTAAACAAAGGCCCTCGAAACATCATAGCGTCTGCATTTCACAAACAGTTGTGAAGATTTAACACAGAAGACTTTTCTCCACAGCTCTGTCCATCCTGCATCCCGCTTCCTGCTTTGAGTTCAACGCAGTTTGGCTTTTAACCTGAAAATTTCCATCACAGCCACACAATTCTAAAACTCAATCGTCTAGCACGTCTGGTTCTAACATCCTCAAACCTTCATCACGTATGTCTTCCTCCGGCTAAACCATTCCCACTCCACAGCCTCAGGGTTTGAAGCAGAACTCCGGAGCGTTACAAAAAAAATAAGTAAAAAAAAAAATACAAATATGGTATGGAAACAAAGAAGGTAAAAAATGTTTCCTCAAGTGCTATATAATCCCTTAATAACTTCATACGGCAACCGGAAATTGTGCTTTAAAGCCATTATGTCTTTTGACTTCTTTTTCTGTGGTGTTAGCTCAATACTTTTCACTAGGAGTTCTGTCGATGGGCGGGGACTTAGGAAGAGTCACAGGCCCCGCCCACGTCTGTGTGGGCAGGGCCAGGGACGTAGGGTGAGGCGGAGGCAAATTAAAGGATGGACTGGAGACAGAAACACTCCGCCGACCAACCATGGCTGGGAGACTTTGATTACGCCGAAGTCCGTCCAGCAAACTCCCACATCCGGTTGATAGGAATGAAGCAGCTTCCTGGGAATTGCTTGAGTTGACCTTTGAACCTCGGAGCACTTTTTTATCCAAGCCTAGCTTGCGTAGATGCTGCAGGAGAGTTACAGAAGAGTGAGAGTCTGGACTGGCTGACTCCTCTTGAGATGTTTGTTCAGGGCTCAACAGATCCAGTCGGGAGGCACGACCGAGTTTCAGCCCATAAACATCTTGGAGAAAAAGCTCAGCAGGACGGGAGGCCAGGAAGTTGTCGGTAGAGGTGGATCGGGACTCGAAGGGCACTGGAGAGGGGCATGGGGAGTGCAAGGGCGAGTTTGGAGGGGTGCTGGGGAGACGACGGAGACACACAGGCTTGTTGGGCCCAGTAGCAGCAGTGGATCCTTGAGCTGAGATGCCTTTCTCTAGTACAAGCTTAGCTAGACCACAAGGGAGCGCTGCGGGGCGGCGAACAGGGAACGAGTCACCGAGACTCAGCAGGCAAGGTGTGACTGGAGTACTGGGTCCGGTGCGGAGAGAGCTCGGAGTGTTTGCGCTCGCCGTCGCGCTGCAGGCAGAGCTGAAAAAACACACCATCACAATCAGGATTTATAATCATCAACATTTGAAGAACCGCTTATAGCCAACAAAGAACATACCGGCACAAGGTTAACACACAAATAAGTACAAATGCAACAAGCATGTAGGACAACTTCAAGTTAGCTGGAGTTATCTTAAAAAGTTATCTTAAAAAAAGGAAATAATCAGCCATGTGCACCTAAAAAAATACAGTACGGTTTATATATAACTGAGAATACATTTTCTTTTCATTGTATTAATGCCTTTTGTTTTGTCTTTTTGAGCTGCCTGGTGCACAAAAACCATTTCCCCTTTAAATCAGGTTATGGTTTTGTGACTAGACTGGTTGCTGTTACCTGGGTGTAACCTGTGTGCTGTCAGTGGGATGCAGGATTCGACAGGTAGTGAAGGTGTAGGTGGAAAACGTGCTGCTCTGGTACTTTCCAGGATTCACACCTAAATACATGCATCAATTTCATCAACCAATATGCATTACAATAGGATTGATTAAAAAGCACTTTTTGTGCTAAAATATAATAGAAAGCAAGATCGGCGATGTGATGTAGCTTGTTTAAAACAACTATTCACCTGTAGAAGAGCTGAGATTCAGGTGTAATTGGGCAGAACTGACAGCAGGAGAAGCAACTGTTGTCGATGTAATGGTCGCTGGGACCGTAACTGTTGTCGATGTAATGGTCGCCGGGACGGTAACTGATGTTGATGTAATGGACGCTGGGACGGTAACTGTTGTTGCTATGGATACTGGTGAATTTCTGAGAGATGCGGGAGGAGAAGCGACGGGCCTTGACTCGTTCTTTACTGGAGTTGAGAATAATCGCACATGGAATGTGATTCCTTCTTCCTCGTCTTCCACCTCATCATTCTTCTGTTCATTCTGTGGCTTTTCCATTACCCATGGTGCATTTTCCTCATCCTCTTCTAGGTCGGTCAGGTGATATATGGCATCCTGTGGTAATGGCTGGAAGCCTTTGGTCACAACACCTGGATGGGGGTCCAGAACAGAGGCCAGGTGCGGTTTGGCCAGCTGCTGCCAGTGATGGAGAGTCAGAGAGCCTGCAGATATTAAATAGATATTAAAAGATATATTATATATATATACTAAAGACTGTAAGAATTATATAGGTGCACATACCACACATAGTTTACAGTGGTACCAAAAACACATTACATGCTAGCAGTAAGAAAAATACTCCTTTTGTATCTCCAAAAAATTTAAAACTCTAAACAAAAATNGCAAATGAAACAAACAAATATAGATTTGTTTTTGGGCATCACCACACATTATTGGCAACATTACTCACCCTCCATCGGCTTCACAATCTGCAGCTTTTCTGGAAGGAAAGTCTTAAAGTAGCTGGAGGAGAGAGAGAACTCTGATAGGTTGCTGAAAGAAGAGACAGCACTGCCCATTGGTGAACTACATCCGCTTCCTGCTTTCTCAGACTCTGCCGCTTCTAATTCATGCAGCTTCCTGTCGCGCTCTTCCTGGAAGAACTGTCGCTCACAAAGGAAGTTCTGTCTCCGCAGTGAGAGCCGCTGTAGAGCTGATGTGAGGTCACTTCCTCCTGGAGATCCGGGTTGGCCAAGGTGTGACGGATCTCTATCAATCACAATGACATGTGACAAACGTTCAAAAAGACAGAATGTGTAAAAAGAAAACGACGATCACACTCACTCAGAATGATCCTCAGTGTTGGGTGTGTGTGATCGAAAGGCAACTGGGGTCATGATGATGGCATTGGAAGCGGAGCCAGGGATCGGAGGCACTGTGTGAGCTGCTTTCATCTGTTTCACACACCGCACCGTCTGGAACACACGCTTCTGGGCCGACCTTTATTCACGGAGACGGCAGGAGTCAGGAAACAGTCAAGAGAACACGAGAGCAAAGTGACTGAATCAGAGCCTGACCTCTGGTCCTGAAAGGCACGTTCTTCATCTACACTCAGCTCTTTTCTCATTGTGCCTTCAATCTCCGCAGCTAAAGAATCCTGCAAGACAAACACATTTGATCATTTCACCAATTATTGAGCTAAAAAACTTTGGGATGCTAATAAAACAAAATGTATATAAACAGAAGAGCAATAACAAATAAACGGAAATACGTCGTCTTTATTCAACAGACAACTTTGTGTCCTCTTTTCTTTCTTTAAATAATAGTTCTGAGGTAGACATGGCCATGTGCTTAAATATGTGTAAATACTGTATATTTTCTTTACTAAAATATATATATAAATCATACATATATAGCAAAAAAATACATATGAACTAAAAAACACTAAACAAATTCAGTATACACTATTTGAAATGTTGTGCATTTGCTTACGGTACTATAAATAAAGGTATATAGTGTTATATATATTTATAACATATATATATATATACACACACACACACACACGACTCACCATGGGGTGGAGCCTGTAAGACTGTCTGCGCAGACCTGCAGATGGTGAGCTTTTACTGCGCAGTTCCTTTATTTCATCCTGAGACTCGTGTAACATTCCCACACACTCTGCGTTTCTGTCCGTCAACTCCTTCAGCTGAAACACAGAGAGCCTTCTTTTCCAAAAATTCTCCAATGCATAATTTAAAATTAACATTTATTTTAAAATAAAGTTTTTTTAACAATTGATGTAGACATATCACAGTTATTAGACATTAGATATGCACTTTTATATACAGTTATTTACACAACTCAAATATTGTGAGATACACAACTCAGAATCTGCAATGTACAAAGCAAATACATATCTCTCACTCACACACACACACGCACGCACGCACGCACGCACGCACACACAGTATATGCAACTACTCATTGTGAACAGTGTGTTCTGTAACCCGGTGTTATTGATGAAATAACTGTCACAGATCTGAGATAATGGTCACATGAGTGAAGTCATGCCAGATTACAGTTTGTACAGTCACAGTGACTGTGCAGCTTTGACCCAGTGTTCATACTGCATATAGGGTTCCACCTGTAGCCTTCAAGCTTCATTCCAGACAACTGAATCTTGAGTTATCTTCATTTTCATTTGTGAAATTCTGAGCTGCATAATTTATGATAAAAAGTAAAAATGTGATTGTTACACATTGATTTTCATGAATAGAAATCTAAAGCAAATCAACAGATTGTGCAACCATTACAGCAAAGATGGTTAGAAATGACTTTCGCTTATGTTTTTTGTCAATGTCCTGCTGAAGAAAACATGCTGCGCTTCATCAAATGAGCTTGAACTTGAAATCTCAGTCTGCTGTGAAATCTTTGTCTTTTCTTCATCTCCTTGTTGATACAGTTTAACTACTTGAGTCATCTTGCTGTGCTCAATCTTGCCATAGAACCACCTTTCACAACTTTGTGACATTTTTTCACAATTGCCTAAAATTTTTGCACAGTCCTGTACATATATTTAAGATAGTTTATATATTTTATACTTGTTCAAAAAAGTATTTCTGCAGATATACAAAAAACACTTTGGATTTGCATAATTTACATTTTAACTCTATAATCACCTAGTTTTACACACATTTTTAATTATTCGTATGTGTATTACCTCAGCCGTGAGTTGTCGTTGTGCTTCCTTTGAGGCCTGCAGATGAATTCTCAGCTCTTCTTTCTCCAGCGCCAGCTGTGAATTCAGATAATTAAAATAAATTCTATTGGATTTAAAACAATTGACGACTTGTAGAATAAATTAATCATTTAATGATATGCATCTCTGAAGCTACTTATGTGTGGTTTTGCTCTGACCTCTTTGAGCCTGTGCTGGAGCTGGACGATCTGTGACAGGAGTTGTGCTATCTCTTCCTGATGTCTTATCAAATCCTCACTCTTCTGAGAGAGCTCGTTTGTCAAAGAGACCATCTGACTGTTGGACTCCCCTGTCAAAAACAAAATCACTTAAATGTAAGTGTCTTTAATGAACTTTAATGTATTTGTTTGCAAGGTGTTTGTAAAGTAAGCTCACGTAATTCTTGAACACAGTCATGCACCAGCTGCTGCTCCTTCTCCTCATATGTGCTGGTGTCTTTCTTCAGCTGACAAGCCTGTAAGTATCACATGGTTATCAGCAGCTCTGTAGCGTTGAGACAGTACACACAAGATACGATTCTCACCTCTGATCTCAAGCTCAAGTTCTCGTCCTCCAGCTCCTGAAGCTTCATCTGCAGGGCATTCAGCTCACCGAGTGGCAGAGAGCCCCCTGTAGAGAAGACCTTGCGCAGAGGAGTGGAGCAACTGGAGTCTGTCTCGCTCTCCTCGCTGGCAACCATTCGAAATAGCTCATCCTTCTTCACCAACTCATGTTGAAGCTGATGAATCTAAAAAAAACAAGAGAAAGTGTGTGTCAAAGTATGTGCGAGTTTAGCATTTATATCTTGTTTACCCATTTACTGTGAAATTGAAAACTGTGAAAAGAAGTCTTATTTAAAAAATAAGTTAGAAAAATATCAGTTTTTACCATTTCAATTGTAGACATTGTATAACACGTTTAAAATTGACAAATAAAAAAGCAATTACATTATTTTAAGTAATGTAATCAAATAG
>SOMO01000085.1:187897-197902 GCA_028128575.1 Paedocypris carbunculus
TCTGATAAATCCAGAATGGAAGTGAGTATTTGATTGACAGATGTGTGCGTCTGTACCCGGTCCACAGCCTGTGCCAGCTGTTCCTCCAGAGAATCGTTTCTCTCCTGTAACACATGGTTTCTCTGCAGCAGAGACTGACCAATCCGAGCCGCAAGCTCCAGATCCCGATCCCTCTGTATGAGAGCACAGCCAATGACAAAGCAAACTCAACTAAGCACTTCCTTCACAACTGACAAATCACTGGACTCACCTCAGACAGCAAGTGGGTCACCACCTCAATGTCATTGTAGGTCTTGGTCATCTGTTCCACTCGGTCAGCACTGAGAACTAGCAAGTAACACATGGAGGAAAAAAAGACAATCCGTTAAAACCAGCCAGTACACAAATACATCTTTTATGTATGAGAACAAAACAGAAAGTTGTACGTGCACTTGTACACAACACACATACACGCTAGCTGAGTAGCAACTAAGGGTAAACAACTGCAAGCCTCACAACACATAAAAAAGAAGCTTCATAAACATACACACCATGCATGCATGTTAATATGTTTCTTAATAGTTTTCACTACTGTGTAAAATGATCAATTGAACAGCAGTTTATAGGCACCACACACCACTGTCTTATATGAAATACAGAAACAGAAAGTGAACAAAAAGTCACCTTTAGAGCCCTTATGAGGATAAGAAGAGCCAGCGGCTAGAAGGGCTGCTGAGAGAGACGTAAAGATAGACATAAAGGGGTAAGAGAAAGACAGAGACAAAGGAAAAAAAATGAAAACCGACAGGAAGAGAGAAAGACACAAAGACAAAGACAGTGATAGACCAGGAGAAAGACAGAGACAAAAGAAAAAAAGAAAGAGAGAAAGAGAGAGAGAGAGACAGAGACCAAAAGAAACATACAGCGAAAGAGACACAGAAACAAAAACAAAAACAAAAAAATAAGACGAATAAGGAGCAAGAAAGACAAAGACCAAAACAGACAGACATTGAGAAAAAGAGAGAGACAAATAAAAAGAGAGACATAAAGGGAGAAAAAAGAGAGACAGACAGAGCTATCAGATGCTACAAAAAGTGAAAACTGAAAATGCAATATAAATTAACATAAAAGAAAGAAAAACATTATATCAATAGTTTAACTTAGGTTTTTATTAACCATGAAATTCACACTTTTTTATTAAACGTAAATGAATGAGTTCATACACCTTGTTTTAGATGAGCTGCAGTAAGGCTTCTGGAGCAATGACGTTTTGAACTAAATTAAGTAGTTTTAATATATAGCAGAACTTTTGCACGAACACAGATGCCCTTTTTTATTACTATCTACATTGAGCTTTTAAATATATTCTCGCAGTAGACAGAATTTCACACAGATCCGTCCTTACCTGAGGTAAGAAAATCCATCCACCCCAAAACTCTGACACAAACTTATTCTCTATTCATCCTCTAACCTGACATAAACAGAACGTATCTAAACTAACAAGGGTGGAGAGACTAAGAAAGAAAGACCTTTGCACTTTAGTTAAACAGCAGACAGTTCCAGACCGATCAATCCGCTCACATTCAGTTACAAAACAACCCACCATAAACAATCGGCACACATGTATTCATCATAACCGATTTCCGTTTAAGAAGTTTATGATTGTAGTTTTTATTCTTAAGGTGTGATTGTGTATTTGTGAGCACATTTAGTATCTGAAGTAAAATATTAATGATAATAATAATACATTAAATTTTATTTTTGTGGCGTCTTTCGAGACCCCCAAGGTCGCCTTACAGGACACTACATTCACACGCACACCAACACTCTGCGCCAGCGTTCACTCTGATCCGGGCATACACACACGCTCACACACACAGCCAGATTAGCCTGAAACGCATTTTTTTCAGATTGTGGTGGAAATCGGAGCACTGGGAGCAAACCCACGCAAACACAGGGAGAACATGCAAACTCCACACAGAAAGACCCCGGCTGGCCTCGAACTCACACCTCGAGTCACAATCGGAACCTTCTTGTTGCCGCCATAGTAGTGTTGAATTTGTGGTGCGCACACACACACACACACAACCATACACCTTATATTATTAATAACAGTCTTCATCTTATTCCTGCACAAAAACGACTGAAGGCTCTGACGCTGATCGCACTTATCTCTCATCACACATATTTGGCTTTTTATTTTTTTTTTTACTAAATTATTCCTTGATGATAATCATTTATTCACTCACTCACTCACTTACTCACCTCACTCAGCATTTACACTTAGCCAGTAGGATATTCTGAACAGATTTCTACCACCACACTCATAAACACGAGCTTAATTGTGCACAAAGAATACGAACTATATCTGTTGACTGCCACATTCAGGTCTAAGTATTGTTCACTTCCTCCCTAAATATGCTCTACTTCACTGTTCTAAATATAAGGCTGAAATGAACTCCATGCCCCTCGTTTTATTTTTAACATCAGCATCATCCTCCAAAACTAGGTCAAAAATCCCCGGCGTGTCCACTCTACCCCATCTGCCCCTCACTCATTATACAGTGACCTCTGTGACCTCAGGTGACCCTGACAGCAAGTGTTAATCCTGGGCTGACTGCAGATAGAAATCAGTCATTATGATCTGCCGTTTAAAAAACAAAGCCATCAAGTGCAGGACAAGAAGAAAGCCCACCACACAGTACGAGTAGATGACAACAAAGCTACTCCATCTTTACAAACATAAAATAATTAATGTTCCACTGTTTTACTTTAATAAAACATACGTATACATGCACTTTCTATATTACCGTTTGGAATTGAAACAGTGCACCACCTTCTACAAACAAAAGCTTTAAAAGCAGAAAGACAAATACATTTTAAGACAAATTTAAGGCAAATACTGTTTCAAACGTTCAGATTTCACGACATTCTCATCATAAGATTATAAATAACTAAGAGCTTGGCTAAGAGATGCAGATACACCTAAAACAAGCTTTCTACAACATTATAACTATACATAGAACACAGCAAACATACACTAAGTTGACCTTGGTTGACCTGTGGGAGCAACCACACACCTCCAGAAAAGAAATTGAGCAGATACACAAATCTATCATTACAAATCACATTTTTCTCTCACCTTCCATTGCGAACTGCTCATAGAGCTCGTGGTGCCGTGTGTTCAACATTACGGCACCTCTACCCTTCATCCTCTTCCTCATGACCGTCTGGCCTAAAGCTCTCTCTCCCTCGCTCAACCCGCTCTGCTGTCAGCTGCACTTAAGAGACGTGACCACTGAATTCCTGTGTCTTTGCCAGGGACGGGCAGAGCAAGCGCATGTGCCCGTGCTGTGAATCAATGGAAACTTTATCTATTTTAAATCCCAGCTGATCGGAAAATGCTGTAACTACCTAATATTCCTGAAAATAAGACAATGGAGGATTTGAGCAGCTCTGAAATATAAGACCGAAGTACGTAAAGATCAGCAGTTTAACATGAAACTCAGCTGAGAAGCTCATGTGAACTGTTGCTGCAGGGTGAAGCGTTTCATAACGTGATAGACATAATTATGTCCCGTAAACTACAAGTTAATTACAATACTACTCAAAAAAAGATGAACACATATTAGCTGGAATTGAGAAAGAACATCTGCACGTGAGAAATGAAAACGGGGAAAAAAATGATCTGCCTTTTCATCAGCAAGCAGTTGGAACTTGAAGAATGGCTTATCGCCATTCACTCGCTTGTCCTGGTTTCGCTGCACATACTGATCAGAAGACAAGTTTGTCTTCTGAACTACGCCAATAGTAGGTGTAGCACTATTTTGTGTTGTTAAAGTTCCTAAGAAAAATGCTTACAAAACATAGAGTGATGAGAATATTTAGCGATTCGACTTCACTACTAATACATTTATCTGGCAACATGTGACTTGTCTTAATCTGGCAACTCACTAAAGTTGATCATTTACATGCAGAGTTAAACACTTTATTGACACAAACAACACACATATTTACAGCAAAAACAAACGGTCCAACAAGAATCAGGGAGACAACTCAGTCGAACACAATGCTAAGCAGCAGCCACACTAACTTTCTAGTGTCAAGAGAAACTGTTTAAAAACACAATCATGTTTCTGCAAAAAGCAGAGTAATAATTTTTGGAACTATATAAGTAAACACAAGACGCAAACAACAGCACATATTTCTTCACAAGAATAAACAAACAATTCTGTGTCAGTTGACAATGTAAAATAACTTATTGACAAGCAGTGTGGAATATTCTTAAATTATTATTTAAAGTATGTGCTATAAATGTGCAACACAAAATTTAATTGTTTTTCCTACATTTACTGTAGATTAATAGTCTCAAAAATGTATTGAAAACTAATTATAATCTTTTATGAGGAGGATGTTCAATCAAAATAATATAAACTGGCTGAACTATGTGATGAGTCATAAAAAATTGACAATTTCCACAAAACATTTTAACCAAGATGTAGTTCTATATATGTGCTATAACTCTAATAAAAAGGTTGTTATAAACTTTAACAGTGTAAACTTTAAAATAGGTTCTTGCAAAATGAGGAAGATTTGCTTCAGTGTGTAGGCTCGAGACTTTTGTGTACTAGTGACTGATTAAGCTTCCTGGACACGGTAATCCTAACAGAGCTAAAAGGAAAACAGTCACGTGTTTGTGCAAGCGCACCCTGGGAGACTCACTCATGTAGCGGAAGGTTTCCTCTGCCAGCATGGGTGAGATGGCACTGGGCTCCTCGGGCGAGATTATCCAGTCCTGAGTCTCATACTGATACAACAGATCGTCCCCACTGATCTTGACCCCTCCGTCGCACTGACTGCTCTCATCTATAGCACACAAACAAATCTGTAAGAATGACAGTTGCTGGGAAATCCAATATAATCCAAGATATTTCATAATCTTTGTTCAACCTATGAGTGGGAGTGGTCGCTCTACGTACTTGAGCAAAGAGTTGGTTAAGTGAGTTATACATTTAACATTTATTTATTCAGTAGATGCTTCACTCTGAATTGACGTGAATTGGATTTTCATTAGTTTGTTGAAATAACCCAAAGCCAAACCCAAAATATCAAGCTCTATAAATTAATTTGGAAGATTATAAAAGAAAAGTGAAAGTGAGTTACTCAAAATGGCCACAAGGGACTATGTTGAAATTTTATTCTGCACTTAACCATCCAGTGAAGCTACACACACTCCAAACGCGGAGCAATGGGCAGCCTTATGTCGTGGTGCCCGTAAAGCATTTGTGGGTCAGTGTCTTGAACAGGACACTCAATTGTTGAAATCACATGTTCATTGAATTTAATTTATTAAGATATAAGTTCTCTAACTGAATTTGCTGGATCCTTACAGATATTACAAATCTTTATTCTTTATAAATTATTATAAAAGTTCTCTGACAATGAAATACCTTTTCCAGCAGCAGTTTGATCCTTCACACTCATGGGCTTCACCTCAAACATTCTGATTGGTCAGTGGAATTAGTGAGGGCGGGTCTCCTCACTCATGCTCACACCACACAAGCAGGCAACTTAAAGGTGCCGATGTCACATCCTGTTTTGGACTGGTGCACCACTAGGATGCCATCTTACACCTGAAAGACAAAATAGGCACATTCAGATATGTATATAAAATACACTTAAAATTAATCTTTTATCACTTAGTATTAATCCTCTTCTCAAACTAGGTCTCAATGTCAGACATCATGTCTTTTATTTTCCATATTCTCTGACTAATATGACTCTCTGTCATTCACAAAACCATCTTTCTATTTTTCCTTCTGACTAACCCGTGACCATCCAGCTCTATTTTTATTGGACAAGTGGAACGTCCAGCTGTTTGGGAGATTAAACCTGCAATGTGGATTAAAATGTGTTTACTTGACAAAGCGAACAAGCAAGCGAGAAAGAGAGAAAGAGAGAAAGAGAGATAGAGAGATATGCTTATAATGCATGATAATAGCAATATTACATGATTTAAGGGTCAAAAATATTAACAAAAGAAATGTATAATTCATAAATAGTTTTTGCTTGTTAACAAAAAAATACCAAAGAATATTGAAACAAAACAAATTAGATAATGAATATATCTTTTTCAACTAATATAACACATACATTGCTACATAATCTGCTTTATAACATAAATCAAAAAACCCAAATACAGTACTGAGAGTAAGACTAATGTATTTTTCAGGATTGTGGCTCATAGCTTTTTTGTGATTGTTTTCACTGATTACGAGTGTCATTTCCTGTGGCTAAGAAAGTCTCCAGAGGCTTTTGAAGCAGCACAGTAAAACTTCCTTTGCTTCCTGTAACTAACTCAGGCACATGTAACAAACATTTTTACACACAACAATATGTACCTCAATTTGTAATATCTCAATTCTGAACACTTTAATCCATAAACACGTTCTACTGCCTTAAAGTTGTACCATGAAAGCACATTTACAATTTGTGTGAAGTTGAAAAAGTCTTTCTGCTTCTCTTCAGGCAGTTTTACAGCAACATAATCTTTACAGCAACATATCACAAGGCAAGAAATCATCACAAGCCACAAGGTCACAACAATAAATCACAAACCAACAATTCGTAATTATGAAAACCAACTAGACTATAGTTTACAATTTCTAGGCATACATGTACAAAGAAAAGTGGCTTTATAAAACTGATCGATTGCAAGGTCACGTTTATTTATAAAGCCCTTTTACACTGAGATGTACTGTACTAATGCCACTACACAACACCACAATATACAGTACATATCGACACAAAACTTATCACAAACACCTAAAAAACCTTTGTTTTATAAATACACACACGCACACACACACACACAAACACACACACGCACACACACACGACTATGTTAAAAACGACGGTCCACTTGACATCTGTTTGCATCAGATTTCATAATCCCGCAGATCACGACAGACGCCTTGTTTTTAAAGGCACGTCGTTTAACAATTCAACAAAAATGTAGACACATGTTTAAATATAGTAGTAATACACAGAAATTGTAGTAAGTCGAACATGTGCAACACTGATCATCAACAACACATTGATGTACACCGCAATTGCTAAGCGCAGCATGAGCCTCCGCCGCTCATCCGCGATTTTATTTGACTTGCTGAGTCGTCCAATAACTTATAAACAATAGCTAGAAAATATTCAACACAATTTCTTACCTTATATTGGCTTTAAATATGCCGTGGGAACAACTGACGCCGCATGCATCCACACACAGAACGTTATCACAGACAAAAGCGAGAAGTGAATTTGGGGAGGAGTGATTTGGCAGTAGGGGCGGGACTGCGTGGCCTCACTGATGTCATGTAAAAAGTCGCAATGACGTCACAGTACGTAATAAAGCTGCGACGATTACTCTGTCTGTCTGTCTGTCTGTCTGTCTGTCTATCTATCTATCTATCTATCTATCTATCTATCTATCTATCTGTCTGTCTGTCTGTCTGTCTGTCTCTCTATCTATCTATCTATCTATCTATCTATCTATCTATCTATCTATTTATCNTAAAAAGATTTGAAATAAACACAGAAGAAAAATTGCTATTTATAGAAGCAAAAGCATAGATTTATATGAATGAATGAATAAATAAATAAACACAATAATAAAAAAAAAAAAAATAAAAAATTATAAGGGTAATGACAGGATGAACAGTAAAGCAACACAAAATTACAAACATTCAGGTAAAAACAGTGTTAAGAAGGCATAAAAGATGATTTTTAGCTTTTAGGGTTATAGACCAATGGATGGACTTTTAACACATGCACGTTGCATCTTCCGCAAGTAATGCGTGAAGTAGAGACTTTTATTTTGTAGGACTCTCAAACACGTCAAGCGTGACGTTTGATCAGCTGGGACTGTGAAGAAAAGCTCCAGCAACTTGAATATTTGTATAGTATTTAGGAGCTGCGGTGTGATTTTTCCTTCCTAGAAATGAAAGTGCGAGTTTTCCTATTCAACCGACAATGACTGGAACATTCAATCAACGGAAGGTGCAACGATGAAAAATCATATTGTTCGGATGAATTCCTAACAACATGCAGAACAATGGTGAGTTTGGATAAATATGCGAGTGGTGTTATTTTTTAAACATTTTCTTGTTCATAGTATAACGCGTTGGTGAATTTTGTTTTGCGCGATATTTATCGTGCATTATTAATGTTTAACCACGTTATGTTACAGTTTGTTGTACCAGTAGCTTTTAATATTCGAAATACGTACTAGTTAAGTGAATGTGGGGAAAAGGTTTTTCTGCAAAAATAAGTGTGGATTTAGTCCAATATAATAAGAAATAGTTTGCAATTCAATCAAAACAGCTAACCTACATTGAATCATTGTCAAGGACTAGGAAGGGCAAATGCTTTTTGACCCACAGTTAATTTCATAATTATAAATTCATACTCATCCAGGATTGTTTGGCGTTTATAGTGTATATGTCTTGTGTGTATCATACATCAGTGTATTGTTTTTATTTGTGTATTTCAATTTTTTGTATACAGTGTCTATTGAAATAAGACCTGGGAGGCGGGGGACTTCCACATTTGGGACTGATGTGATGTGTATAAAATGTAAATTGTTTTATGGGAAATTCTATGTCCAACCATTTTTAGATTTCCTAAATGTGATTGATCAAGTTAAATGTGCAGCATTGTGTAAGGTTATTAAATGAAAAAAGTAATATGTCAGTCAGAATCAGTTTGATAAATTTGATTTTGTTTTAATTATATGATGCATTTTGTTCAATTTGTGGAAGAACATTTTTGTCAAATAAGCCATGAGGATTTTTTTAAATGAACTGTGTTTGAAATCATTTCAGCTTGTTCGTTGTGTAAACAGATACATTAAGTCAGAGCAATTTGAGAAACCCTGAACAAAGCTGGTAATATGCATAAGTTATTCTGCTTTTCATGTTACTTTTTTCCCCCTCAGACACCAATTTGCACGGGCTTTCCAGAATTGGATAAATTAACTCCATTGAACCATCAACGGAGTTAAACACACCTCATGTCTTTTCTGGTGAGAGACAAATTTAATTGGTATATTAAAAATAAAACCACAATCACTGTTTGATTTTGCTCTCCAATTGCCAGAATTTGTGACTAGTACAATTGTCAAGGGCTGAAGACAAGTTCAGTTATTTCGGCCTGATTTCTCAGCAGTCACATGATATCAGCACATTTATTAATAAATGTCCCCATTATTATCCTTCATTTGCCAGTTATAGGTCATTTTATCTTTCTTTTTAGTGGAAGAAGTGTATTTAACCTTAATGAATGTGAAATATGGGAAATGGTATTGGAAATATTTTATACACCTGTTTGTGTTGGAATAAAAGATGATGGTATAAAGTTTTTTTTCAAATGACCTGACGCGAATATCAATTATTAAATAAGTAGGTTTAAATACTAAATGTAATTTGACTGTTTATGTACTGATGCAGAGTGTAAGTTATGCACAAATTCACTATTTTCAATAACATTTCTATCCTTCAGTAGTCTATGCATAATACATTCATAATTCATATTCATCTCCATGGTCATTTGTGGGGTTGGGAGGGGTGTGCACCTCATATCTCCTTCCCTTTCCCCTTCAGGACTGCACCTGTATCTCCTCCCACTCACATGTCCAGCCAATCAGCAGCGAGGAACAATATGAAGAAATCAGTCGTCAGTGCTCGGTCAGTAGAGTCCATTGACCTTGGAGAGCAAAACCAGCTAGAGTGTTAGAAGCTTATTTTTAATCTCATGGACTCTTTTTTCAGAAAAATGAGCATTTTATTGTTTTTTTCATATTTGTAAATGTTACTGTTTTCATGTCTGTGTGATTGTGTATGATATTTCATCATCATTACTTCATGTCATATTATCTATGTTTTACTGCATGTAGTAAAAGGCTTGACTGGCTGGAGTGAAACAAATCTGCCAGAGCAAGAGAGAGCATTCTTTCTTCATTCAGTCCTTGTTTTA
>SOMO01000085.1:208922-221157 GCA_028128575.1 Paedocypris carbunculus
CAAATGTTTCCTATAATGTAAGCGAGCTAAAATGTAATGTCCGATTTCATTCCACCAATATCGCAAAACTTTCCCTCAAAATGATAACGTTTCATTTTGATTGTGTTTAGGCATAGCTTTGAATATAAATTGTACCACAACTCTATGGTGCTGGACAAACCAGAACATTGACCTTTCAACTGACCTTGACAATTCTTGAAAAGTGCTTGAATTTAATCTTTAAGAAAGTGTAAGAACCCAGTTGTCAGCATTACCCACTTCACCAGCATAAAAATGTGTTGGTAAAATTTCGGATTAAGAAGCTACCATGAGATGTTGAGTCACTCAGGGCTTGAGAATCTTTACTGGAGCTTATTTGTTAGGACAAAGCGGCCAGTAATGAATACCAGGGGTCTATTTCTGAAGGGGAAAGGTTTGCGAGATCCGATGACTGAATGCTTTTGTGTGTGCTGCAGGTTGGAAGACACGCCTCCTGTCATGTCGCTGCTGCCCGATAACATCCTGCAGGTTCTGCGCTTGCAGCTGCTCCAGTGTGTGCAGAAAGCATCTGATGGACTGGAGGCTGAGCAGCAGATGCTGGCCCTTCTTCTCCTCAAGTTCCTCATCGTCATCTGCAGGTCACGATTACTGTACTTTTTGTTCGCTTTGGGTTCCAAGCAAGCCACTTGCCCATAAAAAAATGACTTAGTTTCGCTATTGGTACACAGTCACATTTTATAGTAAATTTCAAAGCTTATTTAGACACAAATTTGTAAAAAGTCATAACAGAAACCAGACACTGTGTTCCTTTTTAATATTTCATGGTGTCATGAGGGATCAGCTGCTGCTGCTCACCAAGTGGTTTCCACTTTCAGCTCCTTTCCTCAACATTAACATGACTGATGGTTCCCTTGATGCTGAAGGAAATATGTAGCTAGTCACTCCTGAACAACGGGACTAAAATGCCAAAGTCTTCTACCAAAACTAAACGGAACACACAGCTTTAGTTACCGTTGCTTACCAAACTGTTTATTTTTGACAATTTAGCAAATAGATGGATGGATGGATGGATAAATAAATATATAGATATGAATGGATGGTCAGACAGACCATCGACATGCAAAACAAAAAGATGGAGAATCTAATTAATTAATTCAGGAGGTATAAATAGAAGATTAAGGCTCAACAATAATAAAATCCCAACACGACAGTTTGTGCTGTTGTCTGTATTTTCATTGCCAGCCACTGATAAACATGACTGTGTAATCCAAGTGTCTCAAAAAGCCTTTAATGCTTTACTGTATGTGCATAACATGCATTATAGAGCAAAATGTTTAAACACAATTGTGTCTGTGTATGCATTATTTATGAATTGTCGGTTGCTGATGCGTTGTCCGCTCGGATGAGTGAGTGTGATAAATGATGAGTGGAATTGCGCAGGCAGCTAATATTAATTGCCCTGTAATAGCGCAGTATTTTCTGGACACACGTGTCCTGCTTTCTGAATGTTGGGTTATTTGTGTGGCAGGAACCTGTCAAACGTGGAGGAGATCGGCACATGTTCGTACATCAACCACATCATCCACATGACGACACTCTACATCCAGCAGGTCTGACATGATTAGACAGTAATGATTGTTGTGTGATTTCTATGCTAATGAAGCCCACTTTCCCCTTTTCAGTTTTCTTTACTTGCTGTTGGTTAGTCTTTATTTATTTATTTATTTATTTTTTTATTACCCTTAAACACAGTCTATTTTGGACAATTTTGGGACTATGGGGCTCACCACAGACAAACATCTATTTCCCTATTTCACTTTTTCCCCGCATAAAAAGCACTAATTTGTTTCATATTATAAGGCACACAGTCTATTTGTTAGGATTGTGCCTTAGAGTCTGAAAATATTGTACTTATAACCAAAGAATTTTTCGATTAGGTCTGTTTTTCTTATTGACTTTCTATTTTTCCTGTGCTATTGTGCGCTTTTTACGTTATTGTGTTTTTGTCTTATTTCTTTTAGTACACACACACACACACACACACACACACACACACACACACACACACAAACACGCACACACACACACAAACACACACTTGAAATTTTTCAAAATGTTTTTGCTGTATTTTTTTCATTTAGCTAAAGAGCAAGACAAAAGAGAAGGAGCTGGCTGATCAGACGCAGGCAGAGGAGTTTGTCCGTCACGCTTTGGCCTTCTGCGAGAGTCTGTACGATCCTTATCACAACTGGAGGCATCGTGTACACGGGTGAGTAATGTCCTCACCACCGCTGAGGCCAAAACACACATGCACTGTTATATTTGTTTTTGACAACCTGTCTGATTTAGTTACTTATCTACAACTTTTAAAAAAATGCCATGTATGTTATCGTCACATTCCGATCATGCTTCAGCTTTTGTATTTTGAAACCCATCTACCGTTCACCTATAACAAAGCACTGATAAAAACTGACAGCTCTTATTTAGTTGATTATCAGAAGTTTTCAAACACAATCAATACCACAGGTTGTCCCTGAACAAGAATAATGTCGATCTCGCTGGAAAATTATTACAGATTGTCATTTTTTAGGGTGACATAGTTGTTGATCAACGCATGTATTCGCTGTGTGCAAGTATATTAGCTAAATGAAACTGGTCCAGTATAGTTCCACCCCACAGATTGCGAGCGAACCTAAAGTAAAATATAGAGTGAAAAACACAGCTGTGTTTGGGCAGTAAACACACTCGGTCCGGTCCAGCAAGTTCTGTAGAGCTGCCTACTGGCCAGGAGTATGTTTGAGAATATTATTAGGCTTGATGAATTGAAACACTTCAAACTAAAATCTGCATTAGGGCAGGATATATTAATAAAATGTAAGTAACTTCACAGTGTGTGTAAATTTACTAGATGGTTAAATGCAGAGCCCAGGTTTGATATGGGAGAGGCCATATTGACAAACTCACTTACTTTCTAATACATTACAACCTGAAAATGGATATAAATATTTTCTTACAGTGTTTTTTTTCAAAGATAAACCAGTTTTTCTGTAGTGTCAAATGGTAATAAAAAATATAATAGAACAGGAATATAAGTTGACTTGTCTATATGAAGCATTTTTTCTCACATCAATTAGATCTTAGATCTTGTTGTGAACAGACTCTAAAAATGTGAAACTAGAGAGTGACTTAGACTTGAACTATTCACCTTTTTAATTGTAGTTGTGAACAGCTATTAAGATGTTTGTAAAGCATTACTATATTTTAGGTGTGTTTGTGTACTTAGTGTGACATCGTCCCACACTATTGTACACACACACACACACACACACACATGTACACAAATTGCACAAGGCATCATCGCACTGATCGTGTGAGCACATCAATCACTATGAACATTATGATGACAAACTGGTTTCTGTCTGTTTTTGCTTAAACACTATACATTACTATTGTAGGATTCTAATACACAGATACAAGAAATTGTGCAGCTCTTCCTCTAAACCTAGTCAAGTACAGTAAGGGTGATAATTCGCAAATTGTCATAGTCAAAAAGAAGCATTGATTTTTTTTTTCTCCCTTTTTTCATTACATTTTAGATAATTGCAGACTAAACTTCCGCACGCTGTCTTGGTTTCAGTTTCATTCGGAGGAGAGTAGTAAGAAAAACGAGTGACAGGGAAGAAGATCAGAAGAAGACAGGTTGACGTTGTTGTTGAGACAGGCTCGACATCATTTGAAGCAGAGCAACTTGTGCCACCAAAAACAGGAAACACCAGAAGTCTGTCTCATCATTTAAAGCAATGTCATAAGATTGCAAAGATGCGGTGAAATTACAGTAGCGTAGTGTTGGTGATTGTGGAGTATCTACAAGCCTTGACGCAATTACATAAAATGTCTCAAATTTCCCACAAATGTTTCAAATCCTTGGAATTGGCAGTTGGAGTGTTGTTATAATGGCGTATACTATTATATCTTTTTTTGATATATATAAAGATTCTATAAAATACACAGTTAGAAAAATGATTAAAATACAAAAATATTCCAAAAAAATTGACAAAATGTGTATACATTTTAAAGAAAATAATTTTGTTTATATATATATAAACATTAAATAACTTTTATAATAATATTATTATTGCCAGTAAAATTGCAATCTGTAATGTACTGTAATGTAATTGTTGGGATTTGTTGGGAAAATATTTTTTTCATGTTATACCAAAACTGTACTGCAAAAATTTTACATTAATCGTGATAATTGTCGATATCAACTGTTCTAAAAAGGTATTGTGATGGTTTATTTCCCCATGTCACCCAGCTGTAGTGTAGTACGAATTATAAAAAGGGAATTTGTTTTCTGTGTGTGTGTGTGTGTTGCAGACAACAGCTGAGCGCCGTGGAGAGAAGCAGACAGAAGTTTAAAGCAGCTCCGCTCACTGTAGAGTTTGTGCCCTTCTTTTACCGTGAGTGTCTCTCGCCCGTGGCCTGTTTGTTTAGGCTGATAACATCAATCGTTATCATTTGGCCGTCAGTGATGACACATGAAAACAAAGCAGCCTCAGTGTGTCTGTGGTTAAAAACTCCCGAGTTCAAGATGATCTACATATCTGTGGGCAAAGTTACCACATGATATCACACTCCTCTGCACCTACTGTTCCTACTGTACCTGTACTGCTGGTTTAAATGTGTTGCGCAATGGATGTGACACTGGGAATGCTGATTCCTGAACGTTTACTTAGACAGTACTTCACACTATTTGCTAGGAAAACTTTTCAGTATTTGCTATATTAACAATGAATCCTATGAATTCCGACTTGGTAATAAATGCATTATCAGTTAGCGTTCATGAAAAGGGAATGATGAAAGAAAGCAGGCAATTGAAAGGTTTCTGTAACAGAAAAATACTCCATGTAATGGTATTTGTTACTTGACACTTTGAGCTTGACAATTATTAGTAATGTAAATATAGAAACATTTTGGATTTTATTTTGTAGCAGAAAAAAAGCTAATAAAAATGTTAGCATAAATAAAATAATGATACGGTTCAATTCTAAAAATGACAAATACATTTGCCAAATAAAGTCAAATACATAGTTTATATATACCGTATAGTGTATGTACTGTATATGCCAGGTAAGCAATGATGCATACTAATGCAATAAGTGCAGCAGATTGTTTAAAAATTCAATCAGAATTTTAATTTACTTTTAACTTTGCAGAGCATTTAATTTGCAATTTGATGAATTCTTAATTTACGAGAGAATGCTTTCGGTTAAAACTTCAAGCCATATACAGTCTAAAAAAAATAAATTTAAAGTTTAGTTTTACAGTTTTTCTCAGTCGCTTTAGTACAATTCTCAGATCAGAATTAAAGTTTGCAAATCTGTGTGTGCATTTCTCAAAACAATTTGTACAAACAGCAAAGCACTATGGATTTCTTGCAAAAACCTGTAACTTACTCAAAATCTTTAGTTCATTTCTCAAAACTAAGTCTTTACGTCATTGAACATGTCAGTGCTATCAGAATGCCAAGTCTTTGTGTCATTGTCTACGAACAAGACAGTCAAATTACTTAGTCATGTTGTCAATATAACTGTGTACTTTAGAGGGAGTTACTGATGTAAACTACGGCTAAAGATTTGATGACAATTGTAAAATGTAAGTTACACCTTTTTGTTTGATTGCAAGAGGCCTGACAAGATTCACATTTACACTTTTATTGTTTATATTGTAATTTGTTGACAGACTATGTCATACCAACATAGAAAAAACACACTCAAACTGTAAACAAATGGAAAATAAAGATAGGAAAATATTCTGTACAACAGTACAGGCAGTGCAGTAGGATTTGGTTCTCTCGACAAAAGGTCTGAATGACACAGTTGTATGTGAGAGATGTATAGAATTATGTTTGTCACATTATGACAACTTGATCAACCATTACGCAGTTAATGACTTTTACGATGAACTAATGACTAGGTGTATTGAGGAGTAAGACTATTGCACAGTGAACTATATAATACATTTTGATCAACATGACATAAACAATTGAAAATGTATCAAAGAGCAGAGAATTGTGCTTTATCATTTGCATGATATACCAAAGCAATTGCATTTTGTTCAAAGAAGTGAGAAACTACTTATATGATGTACACAAGTGACATCATGATGTGAAGATTGAACAAATAGTTTTGAGAATTTCAATTCTGATCTGAGAATTGTACTAAAGCGACTGAGAAAAACTGTAAACATGAAATAATAATCGTGTGAATATACTTTATGCTGTATATTCATCTTTTGGCAAATTTGTCCCATATTGTGTCACCCTGCAGTACCAGCTCTACCTGAAATTTTACTTTTATAACACTTTACTTCCTGTTGCTGGGTGAGTGTTTGTAAAAGAAACATCTCAGTGAAATTGATTTTTATAACTGGAAATATGTGTTTTCCAGAATGCTTTCAGGAAAGTGAACATCTGAAGGACAGTTTGAAATGTTGCCTTTTACATCTGTTTGGTGCTATTGTGGCAGGAGCACAGGTGAGGTCACTCAAGGTCATCAGGACACATGGTGCTTTAAGGCTTTTGCTTCTCTTCATCTGTTAATTGTGTTGCCTATTAGTTGATTTATCAAAACTGAACTACATAATGTTCAACATAGATTTTTTACAATGCCCTTTTTCATTTGACATTCGATCCACATTCTTTCGTTGGATAAAGTTGTGAAGGGACTTGCTCTTCATAAAACCTTAGATGTTCTTGTGTGAATATGTTCTGTACTGCCAATTTACTTTTACATAGTTTAAAACTTTCCAGCACTTCTCATGACCTATGACTATAGTTAAAAAGTACTCCTCATCACGTTTTAAATATTTTATTTGTAATGAACATTTTACTTCTATTGAAGCATAACAGGTTTATTTTCTCTGTTGTCAACAGCGCAACGCTCTGTTGGCCATCTCTCCAGCCACGATGGAGGTTCTGGTGGGAGTGTTGGGTGGAGGCGAGTGTCTCAGCGGCAATGGGGATGGAGAAGACTGGGACAGTGAGGCTACGGACAGGAAAGCTCTACTGACTCTGGGATGTCTAAGGGAGGTGGTGCACAAACTGTTGGCCAGTAGCTCTGACCAGAGGCAGGTGGAGATCAGCTCTGTGCTAGAGAGCTACTTCAAAATCCTCAACTCCGACCCTGCCGCCACAGTCCAAGTCAAAGGTTGTCTGCATCCTCCTCGCTCCCACCACTGGGAGAAACGCTTCGTGGCGTTGCAGGTGAACATGCTGGGTAAGTAAATGGCATTTACATGGGTACGAGTGAGGATTTTGAATTGCATGCTTTGGACTGAAGCTCTGGTTTGGATCTGTTTTCATGCAGAAACCATTCAGGACATGTTTGACTGCAGCGACCGACCCGTTCTTCAGGCCATCTTT
Source organism: Paedocypris carbunculus (assembly GCA_028128575.1). Lineage (NCBI taxonomy): Eukaryota > Metazoa > Chordata > Actinopteri > Cypriniformes > Paedocypris > Paedocypris carbunculus. Next base: position 216,325 of record SOMO01000085.1, read on the forward strand.
CTTAGCAGCAATTGCTTTGAACACCTCACACGTCTGCTGCAAAACAGTAAGGTGAGCTACTGGTGGCACTTTATCGTGGTGTATTAACAAGTGTGTTGTTGTGTGGTTAATAGATATATCTGTGCCTATAAGCATAGATCAAGATGTATATGCATATAGTAATGCCTTAAAACCCTGCAGATTTTTGATCCAGAACCTCGATCCAGAGTTTATTTTATTGAATAAAATTGCTTGAAATTGACAAATTTCTCTGGTACATTGTACAAATGTTGCATATCGTAAAAAAAATTGTATTCGCATACACGTACGTTTGTGTATAAGCTCATATGCAGAGATCGAATTGTGCATTTGTGCATTTGTGTGTCTTTCTACTTTGTAAATACAATTTGTCCACATTTGACATATTCACAGAAAGTGTATTTATTATCGGTACAGTGCTACCTTGACTACCAAGATGAATCTTTATTTTCGAGATACCTGTGTCAATATGTCATTTAATTCGTTTATGACATATGAACTGTGACGTCACTGCGCCTCCAGCGTTTTTCTCTGGTTCTCTTCACATGGATAACGCTGTGATTTTCTGTGCTTGCGTTTTATGCTTTGAACCCCCAAGAAAATAGGTGCTAGTGTGTGACCAATGTCCAATGTAGAATGTCCATTGAAATAAAATGTGAAATCATGAGAAACATGAACAAGGATTATGTAAAAGACTTGATGTATGAAATTGCTTGGGCTTTTATTGTCAGCCAGAGAATTTTTATTATTTTTTTTTTTAAATGCACTGTTTAAAACCTTATTTCTAAAACATTGAAAACTAACTTACACCTACTTTTTTTGAAAAACTTTTTTTGAAAACTGGTACATTTTACATACTCTTTCTTTTTTTTTTATTAAAAATGTTTTTTTTTTTTTTACAAGAAAATGTTTCCTTTATTGAATGACTTGTTTAAAATAAAGGTAGTGTCACTTTGAGGTTTTGATTAAACACATTTTAATTATTTTTAATGGAATAAATTGACTTGACATCCGAACAAATTCAACTTGTTAGTCAAGGTACCCCTGTTGTTGTGTTGTTTACGTACAATTGTTGGATATCACGTGTGTGTTTGCTTTTAGACACAATGAAGTGAGATTTGCGTGCACTTGTTTTGAAACGTTTCTCTGCCTAGCGTGTTGTCAGTAAAACTAACACGCAACTTGAGTTTATAGTTAAAGCATGTTAACTATAAAACACTTAGAGACGTAGGGTACTTCCTCTTGACCTAACCCTTTGCACTTCCTCTCACCGGTTATCTGTGCTCACCACGTCGGCTCCATCCGACAGCTGGTTAACGCTAGGTGCACAACTGCAGACAAGGACCAGAAAGATTTAACCAACAGGTTACTGACAGGAGAGAGTGAGATTCAGGTACCGCCCAAAATGTTGCATGTTGCCCCTAATCCCACCTCCACTGCTCACTTCAAGAACACTCTAGAACAAGATCACATGACAGTCTCCTCTCACCCGAGCAGAGCTACTGCTCAGTCAGTTTAGTCTAACTAGAGCAGTGCTTACAATGACATTTGTTAAAAAAAAAACTACATTATATCGTGTGTTAAATAAATAATAATGACATTCACCTGTACAAACTTTATCACGAATGACCATAAATGATTCATTAAGCATAGATTTAAAACATCATTTTGAAAAGTACTGTATCAGTTTCTTGTAATCTTTAACAGACTATAGTAGTATGAATTAATTCAGCATTATACGATTATACATTGTGTCAAAAATAGAATTACATTAGTATTACATAAATATTTTTTTCCATCTTAGAATACTAAATATACTATACAGATATGAGGGGGAAATGTTTATGATACATTATCCACCAGAAGGTTTTCCTAAGATACTGGGATTTTTTTTTTTTTTAAATATACTGTACTTCACATTTAGTCACTGATGTTTCTGAATATTTCAGAGGTTTCAGCACACAATACTACAATAAATCTGATAAGTGAAAGGAGATTTGAAAACTCAAGCTTGTAATAGAGTGTTCTTTTTTATCACTGTTGTTTTTTTTTTTTTTGCCTCTGATAGTGGCTTTCTCAGTTGATGTTGCTTGGGTCATTTGTCTTACTCTCACTTTTGGCATGTAAACATTGGTTCAAGAATGGCTTTGGAACGCTTGTGGAGGTTATCAGCCTTTAGCTGCCTGTCATGTTTGTTTCTGTTCCTCGTCGAACACTCTCCTGCCACTTTTCCTCATATTGTTTCATTATCAAAGCTTATTTGGTAAAAAAAAATAAGTGAACAAAACACCATTCACATGCAAATCTACATATATGTCTTGACGTATCTACCTCTCGCCCCTTGTGCTTTCGCAGTTTCTTTTTTCACTCTCTTTTTTTTTTTTTTTGCTTTACGTCTCATATGAATTATTTTCAAGAATCTTCCTAATTTTGACATTTGTCAGGAGATTTGATTCTATGGGTCTTACCTAATGGAGTTTTTTGGCTGATGGAGTGGGCGAATTACCCGTTTATCTACGCGTGTTTTGGTGTGTTTTGGGTTAGCAGATGTGGAGAGGTTTATTTTCAGCTTTCTGCTCATGAATGTAATCCAAATCCAGATGTTTGGAGGAAGTCCAGACTTTTAGTTTCATATTTACTAATAGTCGACTGGTTTAGATTTCTCGAAGTGTTGAAAAACGAAGTCTGGACTAAACACTGGTCTTGGATGTCTTCTCCATTAGTGTCGCAGGACAGCTGTTTTTTGTTTAAAACCATATCCAGAATGCTCTGATTCTCTTCCTGTCTGTTGATCCGCCATAATGAAGTCAGTCTCTCAGAATTTACAAGTAAAAATATAACAACAGGACAGGATTGGATTCGGCCGCAGATGTAACTCTGCAGCCATTGGCTGATACCATTACGTGACAATCTTTTCATCCAATCAGGTTTTCCAGGGCAGACTTGACTCTCTCGCTGTCGCAACCATCAAAACTCTTACAACTGTGATGCACAAGTCTCCAGCCGCAAAGGTCTGTTTCAATCAATTTTAGCAGTTTGAGTTTTTTTCATTTTGTCAATATTTGTTTATACCGTATTTTCTGGACTATAAGCCGCACCTGTATATATTTTAATTAATATGAAGATATTGATGTTGGTCAAACAAGTAGTTACAATTTTACCTAGACTTGTACATTTGAAATGCTTGTTTTCGTAAATACTCTAGTTCATCACAACAAAATTACTTGTGTGTTTTTTTTTTTTTTTTCGCATTTTTAAACTAATTCATTCCTGCATCCATTTTTTTTGTTTTTCTCACAAATTGCAGATTCCAGCTATTACCTTGCAACTTATTGGTCGCTCATTATTTGGAATCCAGTTGTAGCTTTAGCTTAAAGGCATTTATGGAAGATGTATCTGTTGTGAATTTTATTTTTATTTAAATATATTCATTTAAAAAATTTAGGTATTGAAGTTTGAAAATGAATTTCGCAAAACATTGGTGCTTTGTCTGGTTGTAGGAAGGATTTAAAGAGCGGATTGGCTACACACACCTTTTTGAAGTTTTGCTATCACTGGGTCAACCATCACGACACCTACTGAAGGAACTCATGAACATGGTGAGATGCTTTTAGTTTTAGTTAGATAAACAATTTAATTCTGGCTCAAATTCCTCTCAGGTAACTGAAAGAACATATTCCGGAAGTTGGAACAATGCGCAAAAACTATACCAACTCTGACATGGCAAACAACTTCCTAAGTCATGTGTGTGTGTGTGTGTATGCGACCTTTAAAAAAACAATACATCTATTCAATTAATTTTTTTGCTGTATGGTGTAGCCAATTAATTCCAATAATAAGGTAAAATCTAAATAATCCAGCCACGTACAGTTATATGAACATTAGTTGTGTTTGGGGATAGCCTTTGGGACTGTCTTGATTTCACGTCTCCACCTCCATTTCACTTCCATTTTCTCACAGGCTGTGGAAGGAGAGCATTCCTCTGTCGGCATCCTGGGAATCAGTAACGTGGACCCTCTCCTGCTTCTGATCCAGTGGCTTCCAGAGCTGGACTCTGCTGAGTTGCAGATCTTCACTGCCAATTGGCTCCGCCGCATCTGCAGTCTGAACCGTCGGACACGGGCCATCTGCGTCAACTCTTCCATGACCCTGCGGGTGCTGGCGGCGCTGGAGAGGCACGACCGGCTGCATCGCACCTGTGCTGAAAGTCTCGTGGCTCTTCTAGGTTCCCTCGGCAGTCAGTCCTTGAGTTCCACCGAGCTCCAGTATCTGCTAAGACTCTTGCGTCAGGACAAACCAGGGTGCGCTCATCCATACGTGGGTCCGGTTTTGCGTGCACTCCTCGGGATGGTGCGCAAGCAGGGTCTTGACAGTGCCATGCAGTATTTTGATTTGTCTCCACCCATGGCTGGCATTGCTGTGCCTACAATCCTCCGTTGGCCTGGCTCCGCCTTTAGTTTTTTTGCTTGGCTCTCATTGGACCAAGATCAGCTCGGTCCACCCAGTAAAGGAGAGAAGAGGAAACAGTTGTACAGGTGAGGACTGAAGCAAGCATACATAGGCAATTAGATTTAAAAAATTTGCATGTACAAATTCAAAATGAGTCAAATGTGAGATTTTCACTATGGCTTTGTTATATTCTATTTTATAGTATAGTTATAGTATGTTGATTTCTGCAGCCAAAATGTAATGTTTATTTTAATGATTATTGGAAATAAAATTATGTTATGATGATACTTAATAATATTGCATATTTAACTATTTTACAATGCAATCAAGGGAAATAGTTTGAGTCATTCTATTAATTGTTATGTA
>SOMO01000085.1:234009-252249 GCA_028128575.1 Paedocypris carbunculus
ATTTGCTTTGTTCTGGGTGTAAGAATAAGACCCGCAGGACGTTCTCACCTGCATCTGTTCTCGCTTCTGACAGACATTGTGACCTGCCTGGCTACAGATCATTTTGGGATTCATCTGATCTCCGGTTCTAGGGACACTACCAGTATGGTGTGGCAGGTCCTACAACAGGTACATTAAACAACATACTGAGTTCATATTCACCCAGTGTTCAAGGAGTTGGACTTTTTTGTGGCGAGTACATTCAGGAATAATAGGGTTGTGTTGTTGGTGGTCTGTAGGGTGGTGCCCCAGTGGGACTGTCTCCTAAACCTGTGCAGGTGTTGTACGGACACACAGATGAAGTTGTGAGTGTGTGCATCAGTACAGAGCTGGACATGGCCGTTTCTGGATCTCGGGTCAGATATGCATTCATCACATCTCAAAAATATACCTTATGCCTGAGGTTCTCAATCTTTTTTGGTTGCGCCCCTCTTCAAACCGTTTAAAAATTTTAATGTAATTAAAATATTTTTTTTTTTTTTTTTTGTGGGTATGATGCTGTCTTACCTTTTACAAACGGAGGTATCTCCAATACGTATGTGTCATTCGTGGGCGATTAGTTCAAAATGAACTAATGTTTTATATGACTCGAAATAAACGAATGACTTATATGACTCATCCTCTGACTGTAAAAAATGAACAAAACAAATAATTTACTTTACTGATTGAGAGTTAAATATCCAATCTTGCCATCACTAGTCACCAATCCTTTGGCTGTTTACTGTTTTATTGAACAGTATAAAACGGTAAACAGTTGGTTGGCACGCCCCTGTTCTGAGAACCACTGCCTTATACAGTATATTCTTTATACGTGTGTGCAAAATAAACTCTCAAATTGTAAAAACTGCTTGTTGTTCCTCCTGCAGGACGGGACAGTGATCATTCACTCCGTCAGGAGAGGGCAGTATATGCACAGTCTGCGGCCACCATGTGAGTCCTCACTGCCCCTGTCCATCATGAACCTGGCCGTGTCTTTGGAAGGACATCTAGTGGTGCACACGTGTGTTGAAGGCAAAGCCACTCTCAAGGTGACTCGACACACTCAACCTGCATTGAAAACCATCTGCTGGTTTGCTGCACTTGACTATTAAATTCATAGTATAAATGTACAATTTTTTATTTTGTTATTTCTTACACTTTTATTTACTTAGTTTTAAGGTGCTTTGCATAAGAAATCGAGAAGCACGTACAATTGTTGTTAAATGATTTTACAATAAATTTAATTCTAAATTCAGTAAAAAAAATGTTTTTTTTTTTATTTAAAAAATACTTAAAAGTTTTTTTTTTTTTATTTTTATTTGAATAACTATCATAAAATTAGTGTTAAATATCGTATAATCTTGCTGTATCATATTTTGACATTTACCTAGGTTATAGGATGTTAACAGATTGTGGACTGTGGGAATAACGTCTATTCTTCCCATTTTACTATTATAGTGAAATAAAAAAGAATGTAAATACTAAAAGATGAAATAAGCTTTAGAAATCTGCCTGCATGAGTAAATGAGATAAAAACATGTTGATGTCTCTGTTTTCAAATTCTTGAGAATGATTTTGATCTGTTAGAGACACATACGATGTGTTTTTACAAAGAGATTTGTTTTCGCCTTTGTGTTCAGGACAAGAATGGCCTGCACTTGTACTCTGTGAATGGGAAGCACTTGCGCAGTGTTTCTCTGAAGGAGCAGCCGACTGACATGTGTGTCTCTGAAGAATATGTGGTCATGGGCAGTGAGCAGGGCTTCCTGGCTTTCAGAGACCTCTACAGGTTAATACATTTGACTTGTTGACTGTGAAAACGTATATGAACTACATAAGTTCTACATAAGTAGTACATAAAACTACACATGATATAACAATTTGTGATACACAAAATATACATACACAAACGTTCCAGCATTATTTATATATACAATATATGTAAATGTATACTCACACACATACACACACACACACACACACACACATACATATATATCATTTTTATTGGCTTATAGAGTTCTTTAACATTTCAAAATATGTATCATCTCCAATTGTAGATGTGTACTTAAAATTACAGGGTTTTTTTTGTTTTTTTTTTTTTCAATTGAATAGTTTTTCTGGTGTAGTATTATTCAGAATAGTTTTGTTTGGATGACTTCTGCCTGTTCTAACGTCCTGGCACCGACGGTCTTTGTTTCCGTGGCAGTCTGGGATTGTGTGTGTCCCCTATGGCCATGCGAGTGCCCATCCGATCCGTGTCTGTCACAAAAGAACAATCGCACGTGCTGGTGGGACTGGATGATGGCAAGCTCATCGTGGTGGGAGTTGGAAAACCAGCAGAGGTAAAGAACTCCTTCAGGAACTACATCACTCAGAGGATGGAGGGTTCGCCCCTCATGAATACGCTGAGGGTGCGATCTCCTGCCCGCCTGCTTCATCTCCGAGACCAGAACACCTTCAGCCCAGGAAGCATCTGAATTTCCCACACATTACCAAGAAGTTTAGTTTCTGCTTCTTCACCCAGAGATTCCTGCTTAGTGTTACAGTGGAGTGGAATTGGGAATGGAACACACAAACTTGATGTTGCCAGCACCATGCTTAAGCTCAGTCAATCAAGCTCAGTCCAAATGCAGTCTTAAAATCATGAAGAAATGTGTATTTTATCATGCAAATGATTGAGTACCAGGGTAATATTTAAATTTATATTTTTTCAGTAGTTTTATTTTTTATTCTATCGAAAACACTGTTTTACACTGTTACAACAATGTTCTAATAACATTAGCATGCTTAAACACGCGCTATGACTAAAAACCTGTCGACACTGGATTTGAGGAATCTGTCCGAGTGGACACTGGACACAGTGACCCTGTGGTGTATGATGTGCACATTATTTCTTTACGCTGAAGCACTGATGGCGAGAAGAAGTGGCGATTTGTTCTCTTGGTTCAAGACCAAAAGAAGGCGGCAGTGCTCTCTTGTTGTAAAGAACAACAAAAATCCGTAGCTGTGTCACTGGTTTGTTGCTTCTAAATTTTTAGTGCTGTCACATAGCATTTTAGTCACAAAACCCTCTTAACTAAACTTAGCTAAGTTTAACTAAACTCGAATGACTTTGAAACTGGGTTTTCTTGAGTTTACTAGTGTGTCGTTTGCATGAGTGCCAATCATCGTGACGAGCTGTGGCTTTATTTTGTTTACATACTTATATTGAGGCCTCAAAACCATTTGTACTTTAGATGTGTAGCGGAGAGGTTTTTCCTCAAAAAGACTACTACAGTACTAAATTCATAGAAAACCATCTAAGTGCATATTAGAATGGTTTATGACCAATTGCATGGCCATTAGACTGGGATTGGGAAGACTGAGATCATCATTGTTCTGTCATTTTTAAGTTCTCAACTGAAGTCGAGCCTTTGTTCTATTCACAGACCATGTCATGCACACTCATCACTCATCCTTTTGTTTTCTCACTCACTGTTTTCTCCATCTTTATCCTCCCCTCCCNTGCAGGCACCATATAGCTAGTCTGACAATACTGATGTTGACCACCCTGAACCCCCCTTCCACCTCCTTCCAAATATCAGAATTTCTTATTCCATTTTTTTTACATTATTTTAACAGGTTCCTATCATTTATTTCTGTTTAGTGCCTTTACTTCACAGATGTTTTTTGTTTTGTTTTATCTATGTATGAGATCATAGCAATTTTTTTTTCATTCATTTTTTCAAAATATCAGTACAAAAAATGGACACTGTTCTATAATCAAATTTGATTATTTAATAACTGACCATCATTACTTGAAATGTGTAGTTGCTTCAGCGTGAAGAGAAAGACAAGTTTCACTGCTGTTGTTCATTTTACTACAAATTGTGAGCTATTTAAATTTTGGGATCACACTGCGTAGCTGCTGTAATAATCTTTTTATAGATTAAACAAAACAACGACAAATTTCTAAGGGCTTTATGTGTCACTACGCAATACATACAGTACCTCAGATTCCCCGCAGTCTTCCTTGTGTCAAAACAGACACCACACAGAATATCACTAAAGCCAGTGCTGCATATTTGAATATACTGAATATCTTTATATTTGATTTTGCATTTTATAAGCCATGTTTACTATGCAGGTGAACTTACTGGCCGTTTTGACGTCTGAATGCAAGTATATTCACCGCTTCCTATAAAAACAATACTATCATACTGTAAATGTAAGTTCCATACAAATTCCTTACTAAAATGATTAGAGGTAATTGTTTCTATGTAAAAACTAATATTTTTGGTGATTACATCTGTTATATGTGGTATTTTTGAAGAAGATATAAATATTTTCATGTATATTTGGTGAAATTCATTCCTTTTTCCTGACAAACCAACCATTGTGGTTATAGTGTATTGAAATGCAGAGCAATATTACAAATGATATCACCAAATCTAGGATGTTCATTTCTCTAGTGTGTGTTCTTGGTTGACTTTGAATTGGTGCTGCCGTCTGGGGAAATGTTTCTTTTGACTTCCAATGGGAATGTGGTTTATGGTTTACTTTCTGTCACTAATGCTTCCTGTATACACACACTATTGATATGTATGCTTTAAATGCTTATTTTTTTAATATTATTTTTTACAATTTTTATTAGAGTGCCTTTTTAGTGTGTTGAACGTTAGAAGTCCTTATCCAAACGCTTAGAGAATATATGACTTTTTGTGACCCCTATGGACAAGCCACTGTTTTCAACAGCAACCAGAAACTTCAACATTAACCCAAAGCCAGACTTAATGTGACTTAATGAGCTGCTTAAAGTGTGTGTGTGTGTGTGTGTGTGTGTGTGTGTGCGTGCGTGCGTGCGTGCGTGCGTGCGTGCGTGCCCGCTTATTTATAAATCTAGTGTGAAATTAATTGTAAAGCATAAGTTTTATTTGTCATTTTTCATTTGCGTTTTTGAGGTACAAGCAAATGTTACGGTTGTTTTAAATGTATTTATCTGCACAGAAAAAAATGCGTGGTGATACAGTACAGAATGATTTATGATTAAAGGTTGATTGAAAATACATTGTGATCATGAGTTATTTCTGTGTGTGTATATGTGCAAGGAACACTGCATACGTTATACATATAGCTATCTTTGTATTTGAATGTCATGATTAATATAGTAAAGATGAGATGATACAAAAGTGGTCATTGTGATTAACAGGATGAAAACGTTACATTCAAGTACAAACACCAAAGCGTGTGTGTGTTAATATCAGGTACATTTAGACAATTTAAGTCAAATCCACATTTTCCAATAATTCCGTTAAAGTTGCCCAGAGTAGATGTGAAGGAACGCTTAGACGGCCACTTTAAAAATTTGCCCGGAAGTAACAGTGAATACATCTCGCGAGATCGGTCGCGAGAGTAAACAGTCGCCATTTCTCGAAAGTAAGAAAGAGCAGTAAGTGTGGCGTCTGGCCGACAGGTCGTTCACATTAAAGCTGCAACCGGAATCAAATATTCCGGGGGAATAAAGCAAACAAACGCGCATACGCAGACACTGAACGTCCTGGTTCTTCCACACCTGCGCAACTAGCCTGAGTTTTATGAGGACGGTGAGTGTAGTGATTGAGGCCTGACAGTAGAAACAAACCTCAGCTTGGCTGCACCATAACTGCTCTGCTTGATCTTTACCATAGGGACATAATCGCAGGAAGAACAGCTCTGCTGAAAAATGTTCATTGACAACCTTGAGGCCTTTAAGACGTGGCTTTCCAAGACTCTTGAACCCATGTAAGTGATGCCGCTTTTGCAATGCTGCACGCACGTGCAGTATCTTTTCCGTTGCGTTGTTGCGTACGTGGTTCTAAAGTTTTCGTATGTATATATCGTAACGAATTACTGCGTAGTCTTTTGTTCCTAATGCTTCGTGTTTCTATTTATCAACAACTTTTCACATTTTAGAGTAGGACCGATAGTTGATGTACTGTCACGTGACCTGGTGTTGCATTGCTTCCCGTTCACGCGCACGCACTCACGCAGACGGACAGACTAATTTAACTAAATGTATTAACTAAATTAATACAAAAAAAGGAAGCAATTCCTGAATCAATTGGCGTCTGAGTTCTTAAAACGGTTTATTGTTAGCATCTACATAATACTTGGTGAACTTTTGCACTGTGGTTCTGTTCAGTTTTACACGTCTCTTGGCAGTGTCCAAGTCATTGTTTTTGTTGCTAAAGATACAACCTTTCCTTTTGGTCATGTGTCCCCATAGGCAGCCATTCAAAAAAGATGAAACAACAAGGAATAAAAATAAACGTAGAGGCCGTTTTTTCCAGGATAATGAGCAACTAGGAAATGAACTAAACAGAAAGTTTGCAACTTAACCCAAAATAGAATTCAATCGAAAATTTTACAAAATTCTAATTTGGATTTTACGTTTTCAATGGATTAAGTGGAGAAGTAGACTACTACTTTTCCTAAAAGTGGAGTGAAGATGGTATCAAAATTAAACGCTGTGTTAGTCCTAATAATTGCATGAAGTGTTTGTCTTTGTCTATCAGCTGTGATGCAGACCCATCTGCCCTTGCTAAATATGTGGTTGCCTTGGTGAAAAAAGACAAGTCTGAAAAGGAATTGAAAGCACTATGCATTGACCAGTTGGATGTTTTTCTGCAGAAAGGTGAGTTTGGAGTGTGTTTTTAGTAACAAAACGCACTTGCAGTTCATGAAATGCTGAATGGTCTCCCTTATCCTTTGGGTATGAATTATGGTTACAGATACACAACTATTTGTGGATAAACTTTTTGAAGCTGTGAACTCAAAGAGTTACCTACCTCAGCCGGAGCAGACATCATCTTCAAACCGGCCTGAGACTCACCAGCGACCAGAAAAAGAAGAATCAAAGCGGGAGGAGGTAAAAGAGGTAAATGCGTCATGAAAAAGGACATTAAAAATCCTAGTTTGTGGGTTAACACAAGGTGGTTCTGGAATAGTTAAGTATTTTTGCATGAATGCATTAGATGACTGCACACGTGTGTGTTTGTGTATAAATTTTGCTACATTTAAACATATTTGTCCGTTTATTGTCCTTACCTAATTTTTTGTATAATTTTGCCTTAGCAGCCCAGTCGAGATGAGGATAGAGACAAGAAATTCTCTCGTAGAATAAACCACAGTCCTCCATCAAGCTCCAGATACAGCAGAGACAGCAGGTGAGAATTCTGCTTCTAAATACATCTGCATGTACAAATCAACTCATGCATATATGTGTGTGTATATGTATATGTGTGTATAAATATATTCTAAATAAGTGCATTTAACATGTATTGCTCTCACTGGTCAGCTAACCTCACTTCTTTTTGTTGAAATGAAATAGAGACAGGAGAGTGGACGACCGCAAGAAGGACGGCCGCACCAGGAATCGAGATTATGACCGTAACCCACCGAGAAGAGACTCGTACAGAGACCGCTACAACCGCAGAAGAGATCGCAGTCGCAGTTACAGCCGCAGTCGCAGCCGCAGCTGGAGCAAAGACCGCCCTCGTGAACGAGACCGAGACAGAGAGAGGGATCGCAGCCGCTCACGGTCTCGCTCCAAAAGCCTTGATAGAAGCAGAGGTTTGATCCCTTTGGACTCTAAGACCCCTTAAATCATGTTTTGAAAATATTAGTCAACGAGTCAACACAATATTTATTAAACATCTTTTTTTTTATTTTACAATCCCACTAAATTATATTTATATAGTAGCTTTAGTCTAAAGGCTAAATACTATCACCGTTTTCTGTAGACAGACGTTTTAATTTCGTGCTTTGCTCTTCAGAACGAGACTCCGGAAAGTCAAAATATGATCACACTCGTCCGGATCGTCAGGAGGGCACAGCTGCCGATGGCTACCCGGTTCCTCCTTTGCCTCCAGGAAACTCTTCTGCTCACTTCCCCGTGCCCACCCTCAGTAGCACCATCACAGTCATTGCCCCCTCTCACCATGGTAACAACACCACAGAGAGCTGGTCTGAATTCCCACCGGACCACACACCTTTTGCTAGAGTAGCCCAACCCAGGAAACGTTGTCGGGATTATGATGGTACGGATGTGGAATTTCAGATTTTAAATGCAATACTGCACAATGATTAATGACAATAACAATCTGAATATTTACTTGCAGAGAAAGGCTTTTGTATGCGAGGGGACATGTGCCCTTTTGATCATGGAAGTGATCCAGTGGTGGTCGAGGACGTCAATCTGCCCAACATTCTTCCTTTCCAGCCCCCACCTCTTCCTGTCGTCGATGGCCCTCCTCCACCTGGCCTTCCTCCGCCTCCCTCGCTTCTGGCTCCTCCTGTGAATCTTAGACCACCCGTACCACCACCGGGCTCCATGCCACCCAGTTTACCTCCTGTAGCAGGTATGACACCCTAAGCGTCATGTGTAGATGAAATGGTTATAATTAGAGCTATAGAACTATTTACATTGAGTCTATCATTTATAGCTGCACAATATACAATTTTGTCCTGGCAAAAATGTATCACATAATAATTATTGTAATTATATTAACGATAACGCTATTATGCTCTTGCAATATGGTGACATAGTGGGTAGTGCTGTGGCATGATCCATTTTAGACTCTAGTTTGACGGTTGAGGTCCTTTCTGTGTGGAGGTTGCAAGTTGTGCTTGTGTGGGTTTCCCTAAGTTCTCCAGTTTTATCACTTCCTTCAAAGTCCAAAAACATGTTTTAGGAAAATCTGTTTGACAATTCACTATATTTGTGAGTGCTTGAAAGTGTCTGTGTTCCACTTTGTAATTGGTTGTCTATCTTTCTATAACATATCCCACCTTCTCTCCTCATGACCCAGAAATGAATAAAATTCACAATACTGAGTAAAAAGCCTTTCTCTGTCTTTGCATCAGGTCCTCCTCCACCACTTCCTGCACTCCAACCATCTGGAATGGACGGCCCTCCAAACTCGATCACTAGTTCTATGCCCACCATAGTCCGGCCCCCTATTACCCAGCCACCTCCACCTCTCTTCACTCCAGGTGTGTTTCTACGGGCACCGGTTAAGATATAAAACAATTTTATAGTTGGTTAATTTAATAAAGGATCATGAGCCTAAAAATTGTGAAATAACCTTTAACTATAAAGTGTTTTAATGAAATATACTAAAAGTTATGCTCTGTCTATGCTCTCTTAAAACATATTGTGCCTGTGTCCAAACTAGGATCAGCCTCAGAAAACCCATTTCCTGGATCAGGATCGGTTTAGAATGGCTGTGGTGTAGTTACATGAAGTGGAACAATGTTACACCTAAAATGTCTTAAGTGTGTTAATACAGAGTTTAGTGTGCTATTTATGCTGTTCTGAATGTGAGAAGCCATTAATTATGGCTTTTTAACTATAATTATTGTAGTAATATTCCTGCCTTGTGTTTAAGACTTGTAAATTACCAGGTTTAAATAATTAATGTAGCAGACATCAAATTCTTGCAAGGTTGTTCTTATCCTATAGAATCAGATTAGGAGACATGAGTTGGTGCTGCTCATGGAAACATTGTAAACAAACCTTGTCTTGCTTTATTTTAAACTGCAAGTTGAAACAACTAAACAGCGACTCTAGCTTTGACACATCTGAACACATCATCAAAATAGCATCAAAGTGCATCAAAATAACTGCTTTTCAGTAATAAATTAACTTGTATACTAAACCACTGGTTTTCAAATCCACAGACATGTTCGAGTCTGACATGTACAATCCTGAAGCCCCCAGTATGACTTCGAGGCCCATGTTCCGGCACAGAGTCAATGCCCGGCGATCAAATCTGATCGGCCTCACCATGGGTGAGATGGGTCAGCCTCCTCGAGGTGAGAGTCTGCATGGATTTAGAGCTTTACTAGAAACCAATGTTTGCAGACCTTCTCATCACCTCTGCAATTCTTCTAGAAAATATGTTAAACAGTAATAGTGCTCGGATCGTTTTGGAATCAGACTCCAGGAAAAGAGGACCTGTACTCCACGATGGATTCATTCCTCCAAAGAAACCATGGTTTGACAAGTAAGAGTTTTTTGTCTTTTATAATGTTTTTAAGCTCTGCACTTTTCTTTGAATAACATTGTTCATATTCATAGATGACATTGCTTCAGTTCATGCATCATTATTCCTTTTCTGTCTTTTCCTTTTCCTCAGACCGATTTTCAGCAATCCAAACCATCACGGGTTTCACCGGAAAGTTCCTTTTTTTTTCAACACCAAACTATCCATCCGACAGATTCCCCCCGAGCTCAACAACATCAGCAAACTGAACGATCACTTCAGCAAGTTTGGCACCATCGTAAATCTCCAGGTACAGGAGAGGAAGTCAAACTTCAACTTTGTTGTGAATTTTATGGTTGGGAAAAACTATCTTTAAAAGTAAAATCTTTTTTTGGTAAAAGGTGGCATATAATAATGATCCAGAGGGGGCGCTGATTCAGTTTGCCACTCCTGAAGAAGCCAAGCATGCCATAATGAGCACAGAGGCCGTGCTGAATAACCGTTTCATCAGCGTTCACTGGCATAGACAGGACGCAGTGGAGCATTTGCAAGCCGCACCTCGCATGGTACAGAAGCGTCCCGAAGACCGTTCGCTAAACCGCTGCATTATAGTCCAGCTTCTCCGTAACACTAACTTTGTGAGTTGTTTTTGCAGAGCAATCCTGCAGTGAACACACTGAAGCAGTCAGTAAAGGATCGGCTGGGACCACTACCCGCAATCCCACCCGAACAAGCCCCTCAGGAGCCTGGTGCCACTCCACAGGTGACTGAGGTGGATCTGCTTTATATGATGCGGTTTTCTCATGATGGCAATATTAATGTCTTTTCTGTGTTCAGAATGCAGCTAAAATCCCAGTGAAGGAGCGACTCGGTGCGTCAGCTGCTGGAGCTGAAACAAAGGTGTGTGTGTGTGTGAATTTTTTTTTTTACGTAGTCTGAATTTTTGACTTCTCAAGAACTACGTCAAGCAATTCAGCATTTCACAGGTTTTGGTCTCTGTCTAGTTCTAACATTGGGTTAATGTTACAGAGTTTAAAATACTTTTAATAATGTTCTTTAAATTGTCCTTTTATATTGTCATTTCACTAAATTAGAAACTTGTACACAAAACTTGTCTGCGCCTAATAATGATTTCAGAGATTAACTGTTTTGCTTCTGGACTGTAAGTTTGTACAAAACCAAAGACATGAAGTTATACATTTTCAATGTTTAAATTTTCAATGTGTCCACTTGTGACTTTTGAGATGAACCCTACTGTTGGTTTTCCTGAACCAAGACACTATGTTCATTCACCCAATTTGCATTTTTCTTCTTTTTATCGCTAGGTTTTCTCAACATCCACGGGTTTGACCAAAACAGTTTATAACGTCTCAGCAATCAAACCATCCCAGAAAGGGTCGACTTTTGCTACACACAACCCAGAAACTATTCTAAAGCGGAAACTGGTTTGTGTGCACAAAACCAACTCTGCTATGTTTTGTTTTAGCTTTGAGATTAATGATTGTACACTTATCCTTATTGTAATCATCCACCAGGAGGCGCTAAAGCTTCAACAGGACGTCAGAAAAAAGAAACAGGAAATTCTGGAGAAACACATTCAGACACAGAAGGTACACGTTTATTTTTATATTTAGTTGTAAGTGTACAAATAATTTTGATTAGCATCATTGTTAAATGTTTATAATACAATTCTGTTCAAATTAAGTCTGAGGGGGGGATATAGAGGGATGTAGTGTGACAGTGTGTTTCCTGTTCAGCTGCTGATATCGAAGCTGGAGAAAAACAAAAGCATGAAAGCAGAGGATAAAGCTCAGATCATGCAGACCCTCACCACCCTGACCAACAGCATTACCAAACTACAAGAGGAAATCAAGGCACTGTCCAGTCCTAATGTCCAGAAGACCACACCCAAGAGCAAAGCCCAGGTATGTTGAATTTGTTAAATCAAACTGACCAGTACTCATATGTGCACCATTTTCATGTATTATCTGTGGTCTGGTTGTACATGCATTTTGCAGAAATGTAGCTCCAACATGCTTTAATTTGCATTACTGCAAAGCATCAACCATCTTCATTGTTTATAGTCATGTTGTGAATGTTAGATGTTTCAACTGTTGTACATTTACTGTTAGTTTTTTTTTTTTTTTGGTGCCTTTGAAGAAAGTGTTTTTGGTTGCAGGCACAGAAGGAGCTTCTGGACACAGAGTTGGATCTTTATAAAAAGATGCAGGCAGGAGAGGACATTGCTGAACTGAAGATTAAATACACACAATTACAGCTAGAGGTGTGTCTCTACTTAATTTCAGTGTGTGTGTGTTTGTTGAGGCAAACTGAAACTATAGGACATTCATTAGATATTTAGAGATAAATCCTTTGTGAAATAAACATGGTTTGCTGTAGATGGATTGTCCATTGCTTTGATCTGCAGAGTTATTAAAACCATTCCTTACATCTCACCCTTTCTAATAGGAGTCGTTTATTAGTGAGACTGATCCAATACTCACACACCATCATAGGCACACGAGTATGCAAAAGACACAAACACTCGTTCATACAGTTAGTAGATCAAAACACACTTGGTCACAAACTCGGAGCACCATGTCAGGCTTATACGGTATTGTTCCAGATAAATGTAATCAAACAAATCTTTTTGTGTTTGTCAATATCAAATATTCTTGTTTAGTTTTTTTCCACTTTGAAATACATTTCCACACTGCCGACATTTTAGGTGTGATGTGACACCAATCTTTCACACATTTGCCAGAAGTCAAAGCTGCTTTAAGAAATCTTGAGTGAGAGAATGTATAGAACCAGAAAACACACAGATCTGTTTTTCAATTTGCTCTGAGATTTTTCATTCAGGCAGAAATTATTTAAAATGATTAAATTCTTCTCTTTTTGCAATAGGCTGCCAAACGTGGGCTTCTAAACCCAGGACGTGGAAGAGGGGTCCATGCCAGGGGTCGGGGGTCCCTGAGGAGCCGGGGCAGGGGAATGCGAGGGCACGGGAGGGGTGCTCCATCACATGCTGTGGTGGACCACCGGCCTAGAGCTTTGGAGATCAGTGGCTTCACCGAGGCAGATCGGGTCGACCTGCTGCCTCACTTTGCAGTGAGAAACCTTTCAAAGAAGGAGCTGCTGGGCCGAATGAAATGAAAATTAAAACCGGTTTTCTCATTCTTTAGCAATTTGGGGAAATTGAAGATTTCAAGATGGAGGACTCCAGTGTCAGTGCCATCGTTACGTACAGAAGTCGTGCAGAGGCAGAACAGGTTTGACCACATTTGTGCAATTGATTCATTGTTGAGCTTGAGTTATTTTGTTTTATTTTCTTTTAGACCTTTACATTTGTCTCTTTAAACCTCTAGGCTGGGTTTGATCTTGGTTTATAGTTGCTCCTAAGGGAGTTTAAGTTTGTCTTAAGAATGTCTTGGATGTTCAGTTTTGGCACTGTCTTGGTAATTTAAAAAAAGCTTAAAGTGACCTGGAAATGGTTGTAATATTATGTTTCACCACAGTAATGACTTTTCTGTGATTGTTGTTTTGCATAGGCGGCCATTCACGGTGTTCGGTTCAATAACTTGGAATTGCATTTGGCTTGGCACAAACCAACAACCCTTCTCAGCACAACAGATCCAGATGAAGCTGAGCACGATGATGATGAGGTATATTGGTGTCAATAGTGTGTGTGAAACAGTTATCTTATCTGCTGTCTTATCTGCTGCAGTTTGTGGAGAACTCGCTTGTGGACGATTCCCTGCTGCAGGACGATGATGAGGAAGAAGAGGACAATGAGTCACGCTCATGGCGCAGATGAAGATTTGTCTGTCTGTCTGCGTGGGGTGCACTGGATTTTCACTTCCTATTTCCTTTAAAATTGTTGTTTTTAGAAACTAATTAAGAATTTGCCTTTTTATTTGACTTGTTAAACTTGAAACATACCACATTTGACAAAGAATCATTTTTTTCTATTGTTCTGTATTGTCAAAACCATTTATGACTTTTGATGATTTTGTTTTTCTTTGAAATGGCTAATTTTGTTTACCCTGACATGTCAGTAAGAGATTTCAGAATTACAGTAGAGTATTTCAAAGGCGTCATCACAAAACACGCTTTCCTGAGTGTTGTCAGGCTGCAAGGATGTCGCTTCACTGTACATATTTTATGTCTTGACTTTTAATGATTTGTATGAATTCACTTGCATCTGGATTCATATCATGGCTTTATTTTGAATTGTAAAAAAATAAAGAATTGAAATGGTCTAGACAAAAAAGCTGCAAAAAAGATTTAAAAAAAAAAACAAGTTCTGCTGCAAGAGCAGTGCTGATTAAAAAAAAAATAAAGCAGCTGAAAAAGACCATTTCAAGTCCCAACCCCCCAATACTCACAAAAAGAGCAAATTCTCTAAATATTTTCAACATACCAAGAGTGTGTGTAACTGCATACAACTGAGGTAAGCCTTTTTCATTATTAATGAATTGTTTTCTATACTTTCATTTGAACACTGTTTTGCCTCTAGGACTAGGTCATGTGCGGTACTGCAAAACAAAAAAGGTTGAAGCTTAACACTCCTCATATGGGTAAATATGTTTTTCTGTCTTCGTATTGCTGCATTTAGGACATTTTCATCGTCTACCTCAACTCTAGTGCCAATATTTGACCCTTCACGCTATTTCACACACAACCTCATTTGAGCGTCTCATTTGCATTGTGCAGAAAGAATTACCCAATCAGAGTAGTGGCAGTCAGTGATGCAGGTCCCACCCTGGTGCCTGTCATGAAAACTCGGCTAATTGTGAAGAATTTGATTTGCTAAGGCGTGTGTCGTGAAGTTTAGCTTTACCCCCACCCACCGAGCCTCGTATTGCCCAGCGAGGGGCCCTTAAGTGGCCACGATCCCCTCTTTCTTATGCCCTTATGTGGCAATCTTTACTCCTTCAATGCTTAGGCTCTGATCTGATGTAGACCCCTCCTCTCCTTGTTAAAACCTGACCTTTAAACTCTGGTCCATCGTAATATAACATTTTAATAAGCTTGGCTGGTTTAGTTGGTGTGTATTGTTGCGATGTAAATCATTGCTCCCTAAATAGAGCTATTTAATCTGGGCTCTGCTGTGCCATGGACCCCTGCTGCCCACCCGACTACTTTAATGAAGTGATGTATTTGTTAAACCCAAACTCACCACGATTCCAACGTGTCTTCTAGAAAACAAACCGTATAATGCGTTTAGCAACGAATAATCCAGCTAACACATTTAAACTCGTCAGAGCATCTCTGCTAACTTGTTTACGTCTCGCTTGTCATTTGTAAAGACTCCTTAATCTGTAATTTATGTCAGCAAGATAAATGAGCCGCTTGCTTAACTAGTGTAGTAATTGAGCTTTACATAAAGGGTAAGCTATGTTCATAAAGGTATTTAAGGGGCAATTTTGAATCGTTCCTTCCTTTTATAGTCACATAAGTAGAGACGTCTGTTTCAGTGACTGGTTTGGGTAGAAGAACCCGCTAGCAAGTTGCTTGTGTGTTAATGGCCTGAGATGGGTGTTGATGGCGTCTCAGTCTGCCCGTCCTGAGAGAAGAGAGACTTTAATAATTGATGTCATCACAGGCCTCTATAAGCAAATTTCAGTCCCTGGCAAGTTCAGCCAAAGCATGATTAATTTAGTGTTTATCCCCACATTCTTAAAAAAAAAAACGCCATCTTGCAGAGCTCTGTTAGAGTCGAAATCTTTATCGCTTCATAATACAGCCTTCGGTAGGAAGCCCTGATCCAGTTGAGGTAGATAAAGGAAAAGAAACGACATATCAGTTGAAACAAGTCCTTGGGTTAATCTGTCTGTCGACTCCTGGAATACACTGCACATTTCACTACATCTACACATGGAGTTTCTGTCTGTCTTTGGCCTGTCTTATCAACTGAAAATCTAACTTTACGTTCCTACCTGTTACTTTACTGAATTTTTTTATCAGTGATTTATGTGAACGTCAAGAACAAATGAATAAAAAGGTGAGCCCAGTTTGTCAGCATGGCCATTAGGGACAGTATAAATGTTGCATCAGTGAACACGCACAAACCCGGAGCAGTGGTCAGCTTTAAGATGTGGTGCCTGTGAGAATGTTGGAGTCCGTGTCTTGCTCAAGAACACTTTGTTCGGTGGAACTCACCCGAATGAAAAAAATAGCAACTGTGTGAATGTTTATGTAAAAATACAAACCAATACGCTGAATTACTTGTTTCAAATCTGTTCACCAATATGATTATAATTGTCCCTGCAATTTTTTGGAAATCGGTGATCCATGAATTTGATGCACAATCAATACATTTTCACAGTTGTGAACCATAAATAGGTAAATACATTTAACATAATCATATACATAATCACAGGTAAATACGTTTAAAGCGGGAAACTAGTTGTCTGGTCCAATTTTGAGTACCGCATTTTAGTTGGAACAAATGTGACATCAAATCGTGGAGTTTTATAATGGTGTCTAAAATGTTTTTATTTAGAGATCAATAAAATGAATGCGTTTGTTTCTCCCAACAGCTGACGAACACGTGCGTTTGCAGTGACAACATGTTGTTTTACAGACTGAGCGTTGGAAAAAAGCAGGTATTTGAATGAAAAATAACATTCCTAAACAAGCTCCATCTATTTTCCCTCAATTAGCTGCATTCCATTTGAATGAAATTTCAATGAAATCATTTTGATTGCAATCAATGCATTTACTTGCATGTTGTTGATAGAAATTATCATAAAAATCATATTTGTTACAAAAACACACAATTCTGATGTGTTTTCTTTTAAATGTAGTATCTAGAATTCGATGCATTTACTTTGAACTTAACATTACGATCATTTAATTTTTTTTTTTTTGTGAAGATGAAACTGCATGTGATTATAGTGTTCGTCTCATCGGATTAATAGCGCTGTGTTTTTTTATTTCGTCCATTTCTCTCCCTTCTTCCTGGGTAAGTTGTGAAGAGTGGCGTAATCCGTCTCACTCTGCGGCGGCAGGAAAGGTGCTGACTGAAGCTCCGGCTGCTTGAACTTTACTGTGGCCTTGTCATGCAGACAACTGCCCTCAGCTGAACCACAAATCCCAGATTCCCCAGCAACACGGCAAAATTAGCTCTATAAATCAGAGAGGCTTCTGGGAATAGGCCTGGTGTTGCCAGGGGCAATGGATCATCGCTGATACTGGTGTCAAGGGCCACATGAATCTCAGTGCCACAGGAATGGAGACCGCGGGCAGATCCAGCCATCGCTTGTGTTAAAAATACTCCAATGAAGTCGGAGAGAAACCCGGCGGGAGGTGGTGCCAGAGGGTCCTGTCAAATTAAATGTTCACAAGTATGTCTCCTCACGCTTTTCTGTTACCGTGTGTAATGTGGAATTCATTCGGATCAGATTTATACCTGCAGTGTAGTATGATCCAGGAAGTAGTCGTACCTTCTGCTTGTTGTCTTCAGCGTCCTATTCCAATTGTGTGTTTGACCTGTGCACATACACGTGATGGAAAAATTTGCATGTAAACAGACATTTAATTTTGATTCTAAATTCTGCACAGCAAATTTTTAAGTGTTACTCTCACTCTCAAAGTGTGAAGATTAGCACCGTGTCTATATAGGTCCACATTACTGTAAATCAGTCAAATCTACACTTCTAGAATGGTTCAAAGATGATATTCCTGAATTGTAAATCATGAGCTCCTGCGATTGGTGACTCGCTTGGTTAATTTCAACATGTTGATTTACGAACTAAACCTAAACGTCGCGTGGTGTTGTCTGTTCCGCTCAGTTAAAGCCCAGTGATCTATTGACATTCTGATTGGTGCAGATGTGACGTGACAGGCTGTAATGAAGGTTAAAGATGTCAATTTGATTATGGGTCAAAGGTCACATTGTTTCACCTAAACTGCACAGCTGTTAAGATGCTGTGTGTACTGTGGTACACACCAGAACCTTCTTTGAATTGTAATTTCATGCTTTTATTTCTGGACATTTAGGCTTTTTTGCATGACGATGCTCCTCTTGTCCAGCGTTTGTGTGATGGATCATCCTCCCAGTTGCTACTGATTTTAATCCTGGTCCGGTGGGTTCCACAACTGAGTTCAAAGGAGGTCTCAATATGTCATCTTCTGTTGGGTGCCTGGTCTTATTGTAGGGAATATGACCAGATTGTATGGAAACCAAAAAGCAGTAAAAAAAAAAAAA
>SOMO01000085.1:281192-299643 GCA_028128575.1 Paedocypris carbunculus
CGCGGAGATATTAATTTTCAAAGGGTGTGAACGGGAGGATCGGGCTGAAGCGCGCGCGGGTGCAGACACGGGACGTCCGACATAGCGACTTGCATCTCCGCCGAGACGCGTCTGGCGGCGGTCCGTCTCGGGGCACTGCGAGCATCCTCCGCCGAGATAAAAATGAATCCGCAAATTTATGTAATAAAGAAAAAAAATCCACAAAACAGTGAATCCACGATAGTCGAACCGGGAAGTAGCGAGGGATTACTGTACTTGGGTCAGTTCTGCAGTATATAGTGAGACCAATATATTTAGTAAGAAATTGTCAAAACATGTTGTTTGTTCTTTATAAAAAAATGTCAAATTTCATTCAATTCACAAACTTTTTTTTAGGCTAACAAGACGCTGCGCACACAGAACTTTGATTTAATCCAGGAAAATATGCGTTTGAAAGCAGAAGTGGACAACCGGTCCCCTCAAAAGTAAGTTTGGTCCTTTTTTGTTATTTATTCACACTGAATAAATTGCTAAAGATATGTAACTAAAACAATATAAAAAGAACAATTTAACTATTTCAGTGGGGTAAATGTATTTGTGGTCTTGTCATTTTGGTAGATTTGGCAGATATACAGTTGCGGCTCTGGAGGCTAAAATTCAACAGTACGAGCGAGATGTGGCCCAGCTGAAAAGGGCACTAGAGCGCAGCGATAAATACATCGAAGAGATGGAAGCTCAGAACCAGAGGGATGGATCCCAGCCCAAAGGAGACATTTTCCCAAGCACAGCCTCCAGGGGGACGGCGAGCGGAGGGGTAGAAAGAATAGCCCTGATGCGGAGGAGTCTCAGTGCCATGGAGGAAACTTCTGTGTGTACAAACCTGGAACAGAAGTGTACAGGACTTCCCCAGAACCATGGCCTGCTGACAACATCTGACATGTGCAAGAACAGTAGTTTGTTGGACGCCATCTCTACTCCTCAGAAAGATGAGGTCAAAGAGGCTACGGTTCCCTCCACTCCCTCTTCAGCGCTCAGATCTCTGAGCTTACAGAGTCCTGTAGTTGGTAGCGACAGGAAATCAGGTCTCAAACCTCTCACTTACCTAAGAAAACTCAGTTTTGATGATTGTCAGGGCTCAAGCACCTCGTCCTCAATCAGCAAAAGCCCAGGAGCTTTCCAGCTCTGCAGTGGTGGTCCATTCAGCCAGAAACCCACTGTGAATTTGGACAAAGGAGGCTTGTGTCCTGGGTGGATGGACTGCCGACCCGAGCTTCCCAACCTGGATGAAACCACAGATAAATTCAAGCGTCCTGAGAACCCTTCTGCAGCCCAAGACCCTACGGGCAACAGTGAGGCTTGCATGGATGCTGCATACCTAGACAAGATCTCTGAGCTGGACTTTATGATGGCCGAAGGCGAGAGTTCCAACAGGCAGGTCTGTTGTTTTCCTATGCCGTTTCCATCGTCCCGCTCACCAGACTTTGACGCCACCCAAATAGCCGAGCTCGATTTCTCCAGCAATCTTCTGTCTGATCCTGGAACACCAAGAGAGCACCAGACAGAGACAATCAACCACAGTGGTCTTCAGAATGCAGCAACAACGTCGGACGAGCAAGGTTTAGATGAATTCAGCAAGATAAATGAAGGTGTGATTGAAATGAATGGACAATCTATAAAGCGCAAATGTCAATCAGGGCTTGCCACCTCAAGTCCCTCCAAACTCTCCAAATTAAAGTAGACAGACAAATTAACTATTTTCAATTTTTTTTATAAACCACACATTTTTATTGATGTCAATTTGTATTGAATGTGTAACAATATTACTGTTTTAGATATTTCCCTTGCTGCTTTTTATTGAAAAATTCTTTCACATCATTTCTTTTGCCAGTGTTACTGTAATATTTTGTACTTGGATTAAAATTTGGCTGAATTTTAATAGTTTTTGTTGTGATAATATTTTGGCATTGATATTATCTTAATTTTAATTTGTTCATTTTTTTTTAATTAATGTTTATTTGCTAAATTTATCATGAATACACACACACACACACACACACACACACACACATATATATACACACACACACGCGCGCGCGCATACAAGTATACATGTTATTGTTATTATGTGACCACACATAGATGGTTTTTCCCCCTAAAGGCACTATATCAGTTTTTAGAAAGGCCCTTAAAGTCATGTAAATTGATTTTTTTTAAACGCTCAGAATTATAACCGAGTCCGTTTAGCTTACTGCACTCGTCGCCACGTCTTTAAAGAATGTATTAATTCGAGTGAATTAACACTTCATTAGCCCCAGCAAGAGACGTTAGGAAATTAAAAATGCATGCAGTGATTAGAGTTTAGTGAAATATACATGATAGTTAAAGTTGCTTAATTCATCAAGGCTGCACAAACTCGACTTTGCAAACATAAAAATATTTAATTATTCAAAAATCCACATTTTGACGTTTAAACGCAAGAGAATAAAACTTTTAATTTAATATGGCTATATTTATTTTATCACACGAGCATGCATATGCACAATTGATTTATTTTCTATATTCTACAATTATTAAGGGCTTTTGACCATAAAAATTACGTTCACAAAAAAGCTTTTGTTATATAAAAATGAAGTTCTTAAAATGTTTTTCTTTTTTGAGGATATACGATTTTCACGCACAATTGATTCAAATATGAAAATCATATTATTACGAATATTCAAAAGGTTTTGAGCCGTTTCTGTACAGCAGCGCAGTTGGCAAATCGGTCAAAGCACTGCGCATGCGCACGAGGATCCACAGGTTAACCCCCCCCCAACCCATCGTTACAGGCCGATTTACAGTTTGAAGAGGACATGAGACGGGCTGAGATGAGAGGAGAAGAGATTCAATCGCGCTCGTCTCGCGAGAATAGGCGAGGCTGCTGGACGAGATGTGAGGGACTCAGGTGTAAGAGCGCTCCTCATCCACACACAGCAGAGCAAAACAGAGACGCACACTGCGGGCATCTCCTCTACACCGTCAGCGCAACGAGCGCGTCCACCGCTGCAAGACGCCGGAACTGGAGGAAAACAAACCTGGACGCTCTTCAAGCATCGGCTTTGCTTGCATCCTCTTCGCGCGCACTTTATCCGAACTAAACCGCGCGCAACTATGATGTCCATGAACAGCAAACAGCCTCATTTCGCCATGCATCCCACCTTACCTGAGCACAAGTACACAACTCTGCACTCGAGCTCGGAGGCGATCAGAAGAGCCTGTCTGCAGACTCCACAGGTAAAGCCGCTCCGAAACTTCTGCCTTTCTCCTCCGTTCTCCTCTGTGCACGAGGAGGAGTGCTGGAGGCGCATTCCGCCTTAATGTTTTTTTCATGTATTCTACAGCGATCATCTGCACGCCTGTGATCTTTTGTGAAGGCATGCTCTCTGAAGCCTCAGACTTCACTCGCTTTTGTGTTAATTTTTATGACTGGAAGCTTCTTAAATGGAACGTTCTCTGTGTACTGTGTTGACACTAATCCCCATGCAGCTGACGTCCGCCTATTCTTTACTACTTTCTTTCTTTCTTTCTCTCTCTCTTCCGACTCCAGTTGCAAAGTAACATCTTCGCCAGTCTAGATGAGACGCTTCTGGCCCGCGCTGAAGCTCTGGCGGCCGTGGACATCGCGGTGTCCCAGGGTAAGAGTCACCCGTTCAAGCCGGACGCGACGTACCACACGATGAACACCGTGCCATGCTCGTCCAACTCCACCGTGCCACTCGCCCACCACCACCATCACCATCACCACCACCATCACCACCAGAACCTGGAGCCCGACCTCATGGACCACATCAGCTCTCCGACTCTCGCCCTGATGCCCAGCGCGCACGAAGGGGCCGGCGGCGGAGGCGGCGGCGGCGGAGGAGGCGGTGGTGGAGGCGGCTTGATCTCCTCCTCGGCCCATCCGCACTCCCACATGCACGGGCTGACCCACCTGTCCCACCCGGCTGCTATGAACATGAATTCACCACTCAGCCATCACGGGCTCTTACCGGGCCACCACGGCGGTGGGCACCAAGGCGCACCGGGACTCTGCAACAACGGACTGCCCTCTATTAACGACTCGGACACGGACCCAAGAGAACTGGAGGCGTTCGCGGAGCGCTTCAAACAGCGGAGGATCAAACTCGGGGTCACGCAGGCGGACGTGGGCAGCGCCCTGGCCAACCTAAAGATCCCCGGTGTGGGCTCCCTGAGCCAAAGTACCATTTGTCGGTTCGAGTCTCTAACTCTGTCTCACAACAACATGATCGCGCTCAAGCCGATTCTCCAGGCGTGGCTGGAGGAGGCCGAGGGCGCACAGCGCGAGAAAATGAGCAAACCGGACATTTTCAACGGGAGTGAAAAGAAGCGCAAGCGGACCTCCATTGCCGCCCCGGAGAAACGATCTCTGGAAGCCTACTTTGCCGTTCAGCCTCGACCTTCTTCGGAGAAAATAGCCGCAATCGCAGAGAAATTGGACCTCAAAAAGAATGTGGTGCGAGTATGGTTTTGCAACCAAAGACAAAAACAGAAGAGGTTGAAATTTTCTGCAGCGCACTGATGGACTACTATTTAAAATAAAAAAAGAAAAAGGATTAAAAAAAATATATAATATTGTTGGACTGACTTTTGGGGACCAATGAACATCGCTTTGGCTCAAACGCGCGTGCTCACGACTAGTTCTGTTTTATTTTTAAAACGCATCTTTCGTTTCACTGTTCTGGTAAAGATGTGAAGTATGCAAATAACAGGTAATCCAGAGGAATTACTTTTATGAGGTTCATGGTTGTGAGAAAAAGAAATGCCGTTGAATAATTTGGTAAATCTAAATATGTTAATCAACGACGATTAACATTCCGAATAATGAAAATAGCCATTAACGGATTACCTCGTACAATGATTCAGTCTTCATTTACTTATTTGTGTATTTATTATTTATTTCAGGAATACTTGTCTATTATTTATTTGTTCGTTGAGGGTCCTGTTTTGTTTTTGATTATTAAATGTATTTAAACAAAAGCCTTTTTTACCGTCTCTGAAGTAAAATGTGCTCTGGACGTCTACTCAGATTAAAAGAGGGAAAAAGGTACACTAGGTTCCATTCTAAACACAAACGGTGGCAATCACCGCTCGTATTTGTCAAAATTG
Organism: Paedocypris carbunculus; assembly: GCA_028128575.1. Classification (NCBI taxonomy): domain Eukaryota; kingdom Metazoa; phylum Chordata; class Actinopteri; order Cypriniformes; genus Paedocypris; species Paedocypris carbunculus. The sequence continues at coordinate 286,338 of SOMO01000085.1, forward strand.
CACTGGAAAGTATTGTTTAGATCGGTTAGAAATGATTTTGTATATAAACGTACACGTGCTCAACCTTTTTCCATATATTTGTTTAGTTTTCGAGAATAAAAAAATCGTCGCAATTATCAGTTAATTCGCATGATGAAAAGGATTATGATCACAGTCTAAATGAAACATATAATTTCGTTGCTTTTTATGGTTTGCAGTGCAAACGTTCTATGCATTGAAGGGGGGGAAATACCAAGCACTAGAGTATACTGGTAGACCTTTGTGGGTGGTGTAAGTCACTGTTTAATGCCTGTTTTCACATAAAGACACAACGTTGTTTGTCGTGTTGATTGTTCATGGGGAAAAAGTTGTAATGATTTTATTTTGTGCACAAGTGTTTACAAACAGCGGCCACGTGCGCATCACGAGACGTCTGAGTCTGTCATGCTTGTGCACCTGTCCAGCAGTCTTTCCATCTTCTCTTCCAAACTTTTCTCCATTCTGTAAGCCAAATCCAGCTGCAGGGGCCACAGTCCCTGCGTTCTTCTGAATAAACGATGAAAAACAAAGTACGTGGAGTTGCTTGATGTGTCAAAGTTTTAAATGTATATGGTAATCTCCCCCCCCCCCTCTCTCTTTCTCTCTCTCTCATTATTTGTGATGGAAATTTAATTCAAGTCGCAAAAAATTGTCTGAAAATATTTATTTATATATTGTTTATATCGTATTTTACACATTAGAGAGACATTTGGCAGCAATTTCATTGGAATTGAATTCTTTCTTTTTTTGTCTTTCTTTTTTCCCTTTCTTTCGTTTTATTGGTTTTCTTTAAGCGTAAATCTTTGATATGCACCCATTACTCAAAAAACATGCATTATTTATTATACGTTTTATTTCCCTTCATTTTTACGGTCTTGATTTCGCAGAGTCGACTATTATTGCAATCCACTATATAGAGCTCGCAATTCAGATTAAAACTGCGCGCGCGTTAAAACATTCTTACACTCCTTCTAACTTGCATCAAATTTGTTATAATTTGTTTCGCATTTAATTATTATTCTATAAACTACCAACAATAAAACATCAATGACAAAACGAAAAAAAAAAACCCTGTTTAGGTATAGTGTTGGTATGTGCTATCATTAATAATTAGTAACAAACCTTATTATTAATTATTTACAATAAACAAATGCTAACGCACATATAAAATAATAATAATAATAATAATACAAATAATAATACTTAATTATGTTAATAATGATGACGTTAGTACTAATAATTAGAACACTAAAATAAATACTATTATATTGTGGATCTTTCTAAACTTCAAAACTTAATTCTAAATTCTTAATTTTATAATTCTAAACTTTTTAAATGAGAATTGATCTTTACCACGATTTATTAAATAATTCATGCTCTGTGGTTTGAAAAAATTAATAAACGGAATACAAGACACTAATTAAAAAGCACAGTAATTGTTATCGGCGTCCAAATGGGATGTTCGTGTGTCAAATAAATGCAGATTTGGCCGTGCTCGTGCCTGCTGGACGAAGTAAAAACATCATTTAGTGACATCTCGATATCAGTTCAAAGTTGCGAATCAGGATAACATAATTTCAGAACCGGAAGCTGGATTATATATGAAGCACCAGATTTTTTCCCCTGTCGAATTTAGAATGAACATTTAATGAGGCCTGCGACCAGCCCGTCTTCAAACGGATTCTTTAATATTCTTAACAATAAGTAAAAAGAGACGAAATTTAAAGTTCATTCGTTAAAAACCGCACTGCTGATCATTCCCAGTATAGGCTAATATTGAAGAGAAAATGTAGGAGGAAAGGAGGGGGGCTTTACATTTTGCTGCCTTTAAAAAGATATGTTATATGTAGGTGATGCAATATTAATCGCGCTTTGCTGATATAAAATGCAATATTTTCAGACAGCTATCGGGGTTTTTCTGGGAAGCACTTGATGAAAGCAGGTCGCAGCTGCAATGCTGCTGGAGAAAGAAACATTTATTGCTCCTGTTTGGCTTTTGGCAACGAAAAAAGAACGCAGTGAGTATTTGGACATTTTCTTCGGGAAAGCCTGGCTATTATTATAATAGTCAAAACTCCTCACAATATAGCCATGCATTCTGAGGGTTGACTTTTTGTACTTAGTGACGAGAATATTCGAGTGGCAGTTTGTTTCGTTTATGCTTGTGCGTCTGTGAATGTATGTGCACACAGCGAATAACTTGTATGATCCATTTAGATCGAAAAAGAATTGGGCTATTACGTTTATACGTTTTTAATAAAATGGTTATAAACACATACGTTCAGCTTATTTTGTAAATATGCAGACTGTTTTCTGGTTGCATTAATTGCATAAAGGCAACGTCAAAAAATACACACGCGAGCGTTTAGTGGGTCACGCTTTTTAGTTGTTTATTGATTGTGTGTATGTTATTATAAATATTTCGTTATAAGGACGTGTTCTGATAATTTTTAAAAATTTTCTTAACAATTTAGTTACAATGTTTTTCCAGCAAAAGATTCAAGTGACCCAAAACGGTGTTTTCACGCCATTTTACAGCAGCGAAAGGCAGACACAAGCCGCGCATTTCAGCTCTCTCGCCGACTGGAGAGTAATGCATTATTGAGAGTCTATATCAAACAGCTCTAGGGTGCTGCTGTCTTTCTGCCTGCACTAAAGCCTCTAATATGTTAATGGCCGGAGGGGATGCCGCAGGTACAGATCCCAGCTGCTTCATGAGCCATATGTCAGCCGGTTTGCCTCATGGATCTATTAATCAAGGAATACTTCATCAACACTACTCAACAACATCCAGCCTTAAAGTTCAGCTGCTACAAACGGCAACAACAAGAACCCGAAAGCCGGCCATTTCCAGCCTAAAAAAATCACATGTATAAAAATGCCATCTGCTCGTTTTCATAGATAGACATCAACGAAAAATGTCAGAATGCTAAAGTCTGATTGTGCACATGCAACGGTTTTTCTATTTTTAATGCACAGTTCATATAATCTGTGTGTGTGTGCGTGTGTGTGTGTGTGTGCGCGCGTAGTGTGTGTGCAAACGTTTACAATAAATACAACAAAATGCTGCGTTTTTACATTTTTGTGTGTTTCACACAGTTTTGAAAACATTTTGAAAAAACATTTGAAACACAAATGAAGTTCTTTTAACACACACAAACAAACAAACTTTGTAAACAAATACAAACACATAAATACAAAAAAGGGACACATTTTCATTTTAATACTTTTATATTTAAAAAAAAGGAATTAACATTTTTTTCTAAACAGATTAGATTAGATTTAACCTGACATTAAAAAAACATTATGTCAATCGACAAATTGTTTATTTGCATCAAGAATATCCACAATGTATAAAACAATACAGCTGAATAGAATTACTTAATCAATAAATAAACCTCTGAAACAACTTTTCTTCATTGTTTTTTACAAACTGGTATTAAACAAAAAAATACTGTACAGTTTTAAGTTACATCAAAATGTTCATTGTTACTACCTCTAACTTATTTTATGTGAAACACGTACAGAAAATAAATGCATGGCTCTATATTGGTTTTAACAATGTCCATGAACGATGGCCTGTGGAGGGAAATGTCAGACAGGGGGTTGGGGGCAGCGAATCCCCCGGATCTGTGTTCATTTCCAACTTGTATTTATTCAGTGATCTTCAGCGTCTCTCCAGCGTTGAGAGGTGGCGAGCTGTTGACACAACACCATATTTCAATCACAAAGGTTCAGAGTCCAAGCGAAAACCTATTTGTTTATTAAATCCATCATTTAAGTTGAAAAATATTTGATAGGCGAGGATCAACCCAGCACCCCAAGATCTTTCCCATCCCACCCAAAAGTGTTTACTGCAGCGGAGAAGAAATAGAGGTTAAAGTCTTTATGCAGATCAAAAAGCGGCTCTGCGCTCAAACACTGCATCAAATAGCGCTCCGGCACCGACAGCGCCTGCCTCTTCAAGAACACACTGACAGAAATTAAAGAGCCAGCCATGTTTCTTCCAAATAATCTCCCGCTGTAGGTTTAAGCACCTGAGAATTGTGCTGTCCCGTTGGATTGTTAGAGTAGCTGTCAGTCTGTTTCTTTATGATGGTTGTATAAATGTCAAGTGCTTTCTCTCATCCTGTCTCTTTAACGCTCTCATGGCCCCGGGCCCCGCACTTTGTGACCTTCTATTGAACACACTCGCCCCTCATCATTATCCTCATTTTGCCTCTGGAGTTCATCGTTTGTACCAGCAATCCCTCTTCACCAAAGCGGGCAGATATTTACAAACCAGCTCTGGCTGAGATCTGTCTAACCCCGTCTGTCTGTCTGTCTAACCCTGTCTATTTGTCTGTCTGTATGTCTGTCTGTCTCTCTTTTCCATCGGTCCGTCCATCCATCCATCCATCCGTCAGTCCGTCTGTCTGTCTGTGTGCTTGTGTTAGTCCAACCCTGCCTATTCGTCTGTCTCTCTTTTACATCCGTCTGCCTATCCATCCGTCAGTCTATCTGTGTGTGTCTGTTAGTCTAACCCTGATCTGCATAGTCTAATCTATCTATCTATCTATCTATCTATCTATCTATCTATCTATCTATCTATCTATCTATCTATCTATCTATCTATCTATCTATCTATCTATCTATCTATCTATCTATCCATCTATATTCATATCCATCCATCCACCAATCCAATAGCTTTTGTATCCACAAATCAGTCCAATCATTTATTTCTCTGCAGACAACAATATCATTTCCTTTAAAGCAAACCATTACTGTAATGTACAGCACTGTGTATATTTTTCACAGCAGGGAACATTGTCAAGTCCATTTCTATTATTCCTCTGGAGAAACAAAATAGATAATATGGTTTAATGCTCATGCTGTCTGTACTGTAAATAATGAAATGACTCATAATCTACAGTAAAAAGCACAGAACAAGATACGGATTTGTTAAAAACGACTATAACAACAAAGGCCAAATCAATGTTTTAACGGAAACCACTAGTGAAATTGAATAACATCTGATTAACACACACTTCCAGTGACACTTCCACACGTCTCTCTATGGGAAACACGGCCAGTTGATCATTCATCCCAATGAATGGCTTATCGATCACAGATGTCTGCACACGGAGGTAAAGATAGTCCTGACGTGATACATTATGCATGGAACATATCCCAAACAAGATCTGACAGGACGGGCCAACACCGTGTCACTAGAAACTCATGAAGTCGTTGTCACCAGCCTACGAAAGGCTCGAGTCGAGGAGTAGGAAACTTTCAGAGTGTGTTTAAAGGTTGCGTGAGTGTGTGTGGATAATGAGAGACGCCGCGTGGGCCGCCCCATGCTCACCACCACACCATCAAATATTCATCAGTGTTGATTAAACAAGACACCGGCCACAGATCTAGTTCCCGTCTGCCAGAACGCTCAAGCAGGTAGAAGCAGAAGAGGAACCAAACCGGACGGGGTCGTCAGAGGTCAGGTATGGTCTGAGAGCAAAGCACAACAGCAAGTCTCCCGGAGTAACGGTAAAGCACAGTTTTTCTGGCAACTTTACAGAACAACTGCAGACGGAAGGATGAACGGGCATTGATTGTTATTGCGATGAACTTTGGCTTCATGTGGAGAGCAGAGACTGAGGACAGGAGTGAACTTGACAGGACAGGGTTGGTGGAAAAGATGGGTGGAAAAAAAATGAATTGAAAAGAAGAGAGGAGAGGTCGGTCACTCCCAAGCACATTAAATATTTCATGAGATGTGCGGTTCAGCAGAGACAGGAAAGAGCGTGGTCAGAGAGGTTAGCCCAACTCATTTACAGCAGAGAGAGCGAGAGCGAGAGAGAGAGAGAGAGAGAGAGAGATGAACTTTGATGGATCTCGTCCCATATGGCCTTGCTACAAACATGAACAACACTTCAAAACATGGAGCTTGTGTTGTTAGTTTTCCGAGTGATCAGACCTGTGATTGTTCTACCTGGCACACGATAAAGCAACGACAACAGCAAAACAAAAGAATGCGATGACAGAGTTAAAGCCTAAATGAGAGAGTACCAAACAGAGGAATAATGGATTGATTCATCAGTGAAATTATTGATAAAAATTAGTTATTTGTGCTGAACTCTGGGACAGCGTTCATTAGTTTGGGCTAAAAATTCATATTCAGAGAATGAATAAATAAACATATTTTAAAATTTTGTGAGGAAAAAGAAGAATGAATAATTGATGTTGTTGTCAGTGTTTGAGTGTGTTTGTTTTTGTTCTGTGACAGTTTGTGTGTCAGAATGATTTTATGATATTAACCCAATAAATGTTGCCTATCTATCTATCTATCTATCTATCTATCTATCTATCTATCTATCTATCTATCTATCTATCTATCTATCTATCTATCTATCTATCTATCTATCCATCCATCCATCCATCCATCCATCCATCCATCCATCCATCCATCCATCCGTACATATTCTTGGCTGAGAATTACAAACGGATTTCAGCATGACCTTGTCAACCACACTAGTTGTGACAAAGCTGTCGGACGGCAGAGGAGAAGGGCTTTGTCCAAATTTAGAGGCGAGTAAAACAAGAGCAAACACATGGCTGATTCTCCGTCATTTCACTCCGAGTCCCTCATTGATTAGCATGTCGCTTCAGTGTGGCGTTGAGACAGCCGCAGGTTATGGTGAGTGAGACGTGTCGCTAACCAGGGGCCAACAGGGACTCCGGCAGCCCACACGGATGTCTTAAAGTGACAGGTGAAGCCCCCCTGAGCCCACCATGCCCTCACAATCTCCAAAGACAGCGAAAGGGCAAGACATAAAGATCAAGTCAAATCAACATTGCTAGGTGGCAAAGTGTGTCGCCAAATAATATATCAAATATGTTTGAGTTTGAGGCCTAGTCGACACCCAAGTTTGAGGCCTGACTGTTCGAATTTGCATCCAGGTCAACGCTCAAATTTTAGACCCCACTGTTCAATTTTGAGACCTGGTCAACACTCATGTTTGAGGCCCGTCTGAGCCTTTCTGTGCTGATTTGTGCTTGAAAATTTTTTTAATTGTGTTTGAGTAAAAACTTTGGAAAAAGTTCAGCCACCAATCAATTTCGTCTTCAGACACCCTGTGCAGTGACACTGGGATTGACTTCAGATCCTTGTCACCCCAAAATTGGATGAAGCAGTAAAAATGAACAAATCTACATTATCAGTACAATATGAAACATTTTTAAAAATATACTTCACTTTATAATGAGGGCGTAGCAAGGAATGGGTTAATCATCTGTCTCTATCTCTGGTCCATTATTCATTGCTCAAACAAGAAAAACCACTATTGATGTATGTCTTGATTGCCCTGATTGACTGTGGTGCACTGTCTTCTGTCTAAATTTACACAGCCCCCCTCATCCCATAATCAGCCCACCACCTTTCTCTGGGGGGCAAAATCCACACCACCGCACGTCAAAACGTCAAATCCATTACAGTCCAATCCTACCTTGCTTATTGAGCATTAAATAAGCATGGAGGAAGGATCAAGCCGAAATAAGAAAAGAGAGGAATAGTGAAAAAAAAGAGTGAGAGAAAAAGAGGGGATGAGTGAAAAGAGCAAAAAGAGAGGAGGAGGAGGAGGGGTGGGGAGAGGAAAGAATATCACTGAATTATTTAGAGTGAGAACACAGGAGGAAATCAATAGGAGAAAATCTGATATTAACTGCAAATTAAACAAAGACAGCACGAGAAGGTGTCTGCCATGATTGCAGGATGGTTGTAGGTGTGTGTGTGCGCGTGTGTGTGTGTGTGGGTATAGAAACGCCTGTTTGTATTGTGAGTGATGAACATAAAGAGTGACAGAAAATGTTCTTCAATCCTTCATTTATAATCCCAGAAAAACAAACACACCCAACATGTATATCACAAACAACATCTAAAGGCACTTTATACCGCTCATCGTGTTGTTCTGTACGACAAAGCTTATCGATCAATCAGCAGCATAAGCTGGAAATATTTGGAGGTCATAAAAACTGTGGTAGAGTTTGAGTCATCAGTTGCCTGGACATAATTGACCAATAAAATGTGCAGTGATGGTCAATTAACCACTCCAACAGAATGAGTCAGCATAAAATAAGAACTTTATTAGCTCTACATTACCACAAGTGCTCTCTCTCTCTCTCTCAGTATCTCTCTCTCTCTTTCTCTCTCTCTCTCTCTCTCTCTCTCAGTTTATCATCAGGTAATTAGTATTTTCATTAACTCCACTTAAAGATGAGGCTTGATCATTTCATTCTCCCCCATGAGTTATTAATACAGCGATGCCTCCATAATTATTAAGATTTACATTAAGCCAGTCCAATTTCCTTTTAGAGTCACTTTAATTTTTGAAGACTTTCTTTCTTATGGTTTAACAATTGACTATGAACTTGACAAGCATTTAGCTTCTTGCCTACATGCTCGGCCTTTGTACTATGTGTGCTGGGTTATTGTGAATCTACACTCTATTAGCAATGCATTATGGGACTGTAATTATATATGCCATGCTGTCAAATAGTTAAAAGCATTTCCAATCATAACCTCTTCTTTCCCATTTCTGGGTCACAGGTAGCGGGAGCCAATCCCCAAATCTCTGGCCCTGAAAGCGGACATCCATTGGATTGGTGGCCAGCCAATCACAGAGCAGCGCACACATTCATACCTTAACTCATAAATGGGCACTTTTGCAAACTCCTACGTTTCTGACTGCATTTTTTAAGTGAGAGGGGAAACCGTTCAAAATCTCGAAACAAAAAAAAAAGTCAATATAGATCAGTAATGATTGAGAGCCGATGTGATCAAATGCACAATGCCTCATTGACAGATTTTGGCTCACTGAGGTTGAGGTAAAATATGTCCAAATAACGAGTGTCTTGCTGAATTCATTTGGCAAATAGATCGTCCATATTTTCTGGAAAGGTTGGATCAATCTGCTGTACGATTGAGGCGAATCGAGGACCGCAGTCAGACTGGCTGCCCGGTTGAAGAATCCAATACCAAGCCCAGATCAAGCACACACGCCCCTCCACAACTATAAAGTCGCGTGGAGCCCAGCGGGAGGCGAGAACTGTGTACATAAGTGACTTTTATCATTAATAACAGCCCATTGATTATTGTTGTGCTGCTTAAAGGTGAGACGCGTCAGTTTAGAGAACAGCGGGGGAGCGGGCGAGTGCGCGCCCGCGTGAACGAGCGCGTTTCTTTTCAGAGTGGCGATTTACATTTTGAAAAGTGCACGGATTCTCCCGGGACAGTGTGTCGTTTTCAGTCAATGCTGACCCTGAACCTCCATAGTGCCGAAGCACGGGCAAAACGATCCGCGAGACAGGAAGAGAAATGTCAGAATTCACTTAGAACTTTTCCTCAAACAAACCGCGACTTTTGAAGCAAATGTTATGCAAACGGAAGGATGAGGACGTCTATATAAGCGCGAGACAAACGCTTTGTATTGGCAGTACACGACACGTGCAACTGGTGGGCTTGCGTGCGCGCGCACCCTACTGTTCACTCACACTGTCTTGTCCTTTTCTCCACCATCACAAACACAACCTTTCCCTCCAGCTAACACTTCTCCTAGCCGATTTTTGTATCTTTTGTCAAAGAAAGCCTTTGTCAGCACAAAGCAAGCAGCAATCTGGCAGAATCGCTCTCGTTTTGCACCGACTGACTGGAATCCAGACAACAGGAGCCTCAGCACATCTCAAGAGTAAGAGCCAGCAAACATTCTGACAGAATTCGACCTCATTTCTTCTTGAAAAAAAAAGCAAAGGATAAAAACCAAGCCTAACTATCACTGCTTCTTCATCGCCACTTTATTAGAAAGAGAGGGATAAAAACACTTCAGAGAGTAAGAGAAACTGCAAATCTTAAGAACTGGGGGTAATATTGATTCGTCTGGAGGTCAAAGATAAAACATGAGACACTATACTCGTTTTCAGAAAGGCATCAACCTGATTTTTCCCACTCTTAAAACTAGAAGATGAAAAACAATCACAGCTATTTCTCTTCATTTCGTTGATCTTCTTTATTTATTTATTTTGTGATGCCATGTGTCCAATTTATCTTGTAGATTATAGGTTAAGAAATAAGATACCACGGAAAAACAGGCTAAAATGATTTTCAAAAATGAAGCCCAAGTACATTCAGAGAAAAGAAAGAGTAACTGAGAGAGAGGGGGGGGGGGGGGGTTGTGGTGGAAAACAAGCACTGCAGACTTATATAGATAATGGTAGATGGCACATTAAAGGCGGCTAAATGAGCAGGAACAGCTAAAGCACGACTGTAGACAGCAACCCCATTTAAAAAACACCATACACTGGCCGCATACATAAATTATTAAGGATAATTATCACAGGGTGGGTTACTGCGTGCGATAACAATCCATTCTGGAAGAGAGGAAAGCACCGGGCTGCAAACTGAAATGTCACACTGTGTTTTTGATGCTCTGTCTTGAATTCAGCTGGGCAGACTAAAGTTTCTAAAGATACATTGAGTAAAATCTACTGATTTTTGTTAAGTTTGTTAAACAGGTTTTGTTTTTAAAAACAGAAACACATTATTCAGAGATTTTGTCACTCTTTGATGACTCTTTCTTTACATCACTTGATAAATACACAAAAAGAAAACAGACTTTAGAAGTAAATAAAAAAGAATAAAATAAATTGCTGATAAAAAAAACCATTTAGTGAACAGATTAAATACAAGTCATTAATCAATGATTGAAAACACAATATGTTACAAGATGTTTAACAATATACTGTATTAAGTGAAGGCGTTGTCCTTACTACTGTATGTAGGTTTAGTTTTTGATAAAAAAAAANTATCTATCTGTCTGTCTGTCTGTCTGTCTATCTATCTATCTATCTATCTATCTATCTATCTATCTATCTATCTATCTATCTATCTATCTATCTATCTATCTATCTATCTATCAATACAGTATATACTGTATTCGTATATAAATAGTGTATGTTTTTGTTTTTTTAATAGTGAATGTATTTGTTTTTTTTTTTAACTATATCGTATTATAATAAATACTTTTCCATATACAGTGCGTATAGAGATTGTACACAACACAAAATGTATAGGGTTTTTTGTTTTGTGGAAGGGGGGTTGTTATAGAGGGTCTCTGGCCGCAGGGTATAGGGAGGCCAAGCATCATTAGGACCAGGGCAGGCAGCGCTGATGGGGGGGTGATGGCCAAGAGGGGTCAGGTGCCAGCAGTGTGTATTGATCAGACCAGCTATTCTGTCACACACACAGTAAGGTCACACCACTGATCTGAGACGTGCGCACACACACACACACACACACACACACACACACACACACACACACACACACACTCAGAGCGAGCGCTGTTGGCCTGTGAACACTGTCAGGTGGCTAGAAAACTCTTGCGGCTTCACAGACGGGGAAAAAAGACCAGCTGATAAGAAAGGTTCAGAAGAGATGCTGTCAGGAGTGAAGCTCCAGCTACTGACAGCTGCCTGCCATGTTTTCTTTCTCTCTTCACACTTACAGCACTGTTTCTTCTGCTGCATGTGTTTTTGACCTTGTGAACTATTTTCTGCTGTTGTGATATACAGTTGAATTAACTTTGCAACATGTAAAAGTTTTTGTTTTTTCTTCAAAAGTTTCAACCATTTTGTCTCTCAGCATCAATAAACAGTTGAATTTGGGTTTTGGTGATTACACTAGATTAATCATTAATTGGAAATAAATTGAAGATGAAATGAAAGAGGAAATTCTGAACAATAAAAGTGAAATATTTTGACAAATCACTAACACACACAACACACACGTGCAAACGCTCGTAACAATGTTATAGTTTGTCGTTTGTCTGTTTCTGTATTCTGGTGTATATCGTCGTGACATCAGTGTCTGAAACAACAGCTCGGGAAACTTGTTGAACTGGAACGAGTGTCACATCAACATGTTTAAGGATTCAGATGAGATTGAGAAGAAATGCTCCTGTGCACAATAACACTCCTGTCACTTCCACGTCATTGAGAGCAATCAGAAGAGACGTCACTCTGCTGGCACGGGAACGCAAGGATGAGGAAAACTGCTCATCCCATTTCTATCATTTTTTCCAACTATTATCATAATTTCACAATGAAACCCAATGTTTTTCACTCAGTTATGAACCGACCTCAAGGTGATGTCACACACCACTACAGGAGATTGATGGGATTTTTTCACATGTTGCATTCAATCCCACTCACTCATGATCACCCAAAGAGACGGTGAGAAAATAAAATACAAGAAAAGAGTGAAGGGAAAAAGAAGAAGGAAGAATGAAAGATGGACAGAGAACGAGTTCAGTATGCAGAGAGAGAGATGGAGAGAACCCATCTGGGTCGGGGCAGATCTTATTTGCAGCATAAGCGTGCTGTCAATTGCCTGCGAAGCACATCTTGCAGTAACACCCTCTGTAAATTGATTGTGGGGCTTCTTCGCTTGGAGGGGCCGGGGGCTGGGGGGCATAATTGAGAGTAGAATTAGCAAAGCCTTAAACACGCCCGGCTGATATATCATTACCCATAAACTTGACCTCTGGTGACCGCTCTCGTCTCCCTCGGGGTCTGTTCTGGAGGGCCCTGGGAACCAACGCGACCGACGGGCCCCTGCTTGACTGATTTCATAAAGATCTCATCATCTATTCATCACATAGATCAAACAGCAAGGCCTTCTCCAATTATCAGGGAACGCCGTGAAGACGACAACCATCCTCATAGCCACATGCAATCATTTACGTGCACGCGACCAGCATCAGCAGCCACAGAGGCCTGTAGTTAAAAACCAAATTGCTTTTAAGAATGTAAGGGCCATGATTGCGTTAAAGGACAATTTTGGCTAACGGTGAGTTGGAAACGAGAAGAAAAGCACATACACTCAAACACTATGACAAACATTTGTCTAGTGACTGGTCAAGAGATTAACTCTAAAGAATAATCATTTGGTGATTCCCACTGATTGTCTTTTACACTTTGAGGAATTATTTTTTCTCTGCTATCACTTTAAGTGTATTTAAGTGTATTTGCGTATTTAAGGCTTCTAAGGATGTGTTGGTCTTTAAAGTCGTGAAGGTGCTACACGTAGCTCACTCTTCTATTCTTATATTAAAAACATTTTTTAGTCAGTATGGATGAAATTAGAGAGTATTTAATCTCTGATTTACTTAAGAGTACATCTTCTAATATTGCGGAAGGAAATACTATAAATGATCACTGTGTTTGCAAGCACATGTGTCTCTAGATAAGATAAGTAACT